>JACEFZ010010354.1:0-76030 GCA_014155875.1 Cepaea nemoralis | reverse complement strand
CCCCCCCCCCCCCCCCCCCCCCCCCCCCCCCCCCCATGGGCCTCAGTACACGTTTGTTCTGATCGTTGCTGACAACCGCAGCTATTTTCAATGTCAGTTATATCCCTCCATGGCTCTCAATCCATGTGTTTCTCCCTACCCCATGAAGATCATTTCCTAAAGTTGCCTCATATTTTCTGAACATAGCTCTGCATCCAGAACTCCCCAGGACCCTATTAACAAGTCTCTTTAGACTGTTAGTCTTTCCTGGTCACGGCACCATTTCTGTACTGTAACAGTACAGCGAAGTAACGGTGAACTGGCAATAACTCCAAGACGGTTCTTTCTTCATATTACTTTATTCAGAATCAACGTAGATAGTTATAACAAACCATCAATCAAGCCAGATGTTGCCCAGCTAAATCATACATCCATATCGGAGGATGGGTCATTCACAACTGACCTTGTTTCTAAGATCCTCGTCATAGGACGACCCACCCTAACTACCCTATATTATGGTGCTTGACCGTGCCCTACTTCCCTATTGACTATGCACACCTCGTTGCCCCTTCTTCCTATTCCTAACTCTGTTACATTTCCTCCCTTTCTTCAACCAAGACTTTTCCCTGAAAAGTCTTAAACCCAGAACCCTACTATAATTTCCAACCAAAAAAATCTAAGTAAAATATGCTACAAGTTTTTAACTCATATCACTGCTCCATCATTCCTTTAATTTCACTTGGAATATATATATATATATATATATATATATATATATATATATATATATATATATATATATATATAGCCATCCGCTACTATCCCCCACACGCAACTTTACTTTACTCCACCTCTCAGATAACTAGCTGCTTTTACTTCTATAATATTATTTACGTCACAAAACTAAGTTACAGGTAAATTACAACCCCGCATGAAATAGCTATCCGCCCTTCATTATACAACACTTCCTCTCCTATATACATCAATGGTACTTCTTCTTCTCAAGCTATCAGCTTAAACCATTTTTCTTTTTTAAATTTTACTTTCATCATGTATATATGTATCAATACCTGACCTTGAGCATAAAAGTTCAAAACGCATACTTTTCTGAAAATAGTTCATACTCCCTATCATCATCACCAACAGGTCTATTATTGGTGTGGACCTCAGCATTACTAATTCTCCACATTTAACCAACTTGAATTCATTCGTACTAACACACGATAGGAAGACAAAGAATCGGTGGCCACCGGAGAACACAGAACAAGAACTCATCCTCATAAAACCACACTCACACTTACCCCACCATGTCACCCTGAGACTTTTTGCAGTAAAGTCTAAAAAAAAAAAACAAATACACATCTCTCACTACTCAACTACACCACCCATTATGGCAATTTCCATATCTCCGAATCTCCTATTATTTAATGTCTGACTAATACAGTTTGCGCTGACATCCCCAGCATCAAACACCAAAAATATTATCTGAACGTTACCACAAAACACATCCCAATGACACAAATCAAAAGGTACATTATCCTATCACTCAAAACCTCCTCCAACATTATAAACTTAATCTCCGATCACTTCAGCATGTCAGGGATACACTTCATATCACTTAACCTCTTTATAATCAACTTTATTCTTTACCAGTCCATATATCACGGACCCTCCCTTTTTCCCGCAAAACCTCATGTCATTCAGTCCATGTTCGCTGCCACCACAGCACTTCACATTGATTTTGACAATGTTCATTTAGTATGAACATACTTCCCCTTACAATTCATCATTTAATCCCCCAACTATTGTACTGATGTCCACTGATATCCACAGTATATGATTACTCTTCGGACTATTACATGGCGCAACATCCATTATAACCCCCACATCTAATCATAGCATTCAATCTATGTGTTTCTAATAACGCTGACTTGTGCAGCACTTTACTCAGAGCGACCAACTGGTAACTATTTTTCCAACTTAAAAATTTCTATACTTAATATTTAACAATGCAAACGATTGAACATGATAACCAATCGTAAATTATAACAAAACACTTTTTCTCCCATGTTATGGACTTGCCTACTTAATTCCCCCCCCCCCCCCCCCCCATGGGCCTCAGTACACGTTTGTTCTGATCGTTGCTGACAACCGCAGCTATTTTCAATGTCAGTTATATCCCTCCATGGCTCTCAATCCATGTGTTTCTCCCTACCCCATGAAGATCATTTCCTAAAGTTGCCTCATATTTTCTGAACATAGCTCTGCATCCAGACCTCCCCAGGACCCTATTAACAAGTCTCTTTAGACTGTTAGTCTTTCCTGGTCACGGCACCATTTCTGTACTGTAACAGTACAGCGAAGTAACGGTGAACTGGCAATAACTCCAAGACGGTTCTTTCTTCATATTACTTTATTCAGAATCAACGTAGATAGTTATAACAAACCATCAATCAAGCCAGATGTTGCCCAGCTAAATCATACATCCATATCGGAGGATGGGTCATTCACAACTGACCTTGTTTCTAAGATCCTCGTCATAGGACGACCCACCCTAACTACCCCATATTATGGTGCTTGACCGTGCCCTACTTCCCTATTGACTATGCACACCTCGTTGCCCCTTCTTCCTATTCCTAACTCTGTTACAGGGCCATATCAATGTAGAGATTAAAGTGTGTTAAGGAGACTGGCCATAGCAATGTAGAGATTAAAGTGTGTTAAGGGCCATAGCAATGTAGAGATTAAAGTGTGTTAAGGGCCATAGCAATGTAGAGATTAAAGTGTGTTAAGGAGATTGGTCATGGCAATGTAGAGATTAAAGTGTGTTTAAGGGCCATAGTAATGTAGAGATTAAAGTGTTGAGGAGACTGGCCATAGCAATGCAGAGATTAAAGTGTGTATCAAAGGAGAAGTAAGGTGCCTCCTTCCCTCCGCTAGCCTACGGGACACCCTTGGGCAAGGTGGAGTACCCGTTTAGCCCCCCCCCCCCAACAGGGTAACGTGAAGCCATGCGAGCAGGTGGTGGATTGGACTTGGGAGCAGCTGACAGATAGTTGTTAGTTATGGTTTCAAGTCGGTGACGGTGGGCAGAGGATCTCTCAGTAGAGACAATGGCTACGGTCATCCGATCAGTATGGTCACTGCCAGGAAGGAAGAATGGTAGACTTCCCTCCTTATTGATTCCCGGGCAGAGGAGGCTCGTCAGCCTTGGTTGGTATCTCTTCTAAGAGAAGGAACTCTAAATCTCAAACCTCCGCTGCCTTGCGGGTATACCCATATGGGAAAGGCTTCGGGAGTAAACCCTGAGGACAAATCCGGAGATGGAGTCCCTAAGGCAGTTCCATGTTGTAAACAACATAGTTCTGGCAACTCCTGCGACGGCACCGATGCCAAGTTGCATTGGCTACTGCCTTTCCCTTGGTCAACATCGGCGACGTGGAGAGGGGGAACCTGCTACAGGGCAAGAGATGCTCCCAGTCCTGGAGATAAAGAGACATGCATTCTTAATGTATAAAACATCACCTTCAGAGAAAACACTGCAGGCATTGCGAACGGCCAGAAATAGAGTACAACAGATGGCAAGAAGATGTGCGAACAAGTACTGGTTACAGCTCTCTGCTCAAATTCAAACTTGTGCAGACACTGGAAATATAAGAGGAATGTACGAGGGCATCAAGCAAGCTGTCGGTCCATCAAAAAATAAGATGGCCCCTTTACGATCAACTGTGGGAGTAATCATAAAAGATGGAGCGAAACAAATGGATCGCTGGGTAGAACACTACTCAGAGCTATACTCAGTGGATAACACTGTCAGTGAAGAAGTTCTGGAAGCCATCGATCAACAGTCTGCCATGCATGCCCTGGATAACGAACCTTGCCTCACAGAAATCAGCGAAGCACTAGACTCTCTCAAATCCGGCAAGGCACCTGGAAAAGATAGTATTCCACCTGAAATTTTAAAATGTAGCAAAGAAACAATCATCCCAGAACTGTATGCAATATTTCAGCTCTGCTGGAGAGAAAAATCAATACCACAAGATATGAAAGACGCAAACATCGTTACCCTTTATAAAAACAAAGGCGACAGAAGCGACTGCAACAACTATCGCGGCATTTCCCTACTCAGCATTACAGGCAAGATTTTTACCAGAGTAATCCTTAAAAGATTATACATTCTTGCTGAAAGAATCTACCCCGAATCGCAGTGGGGATTTAGACCCAACAGGTCCACTATCGATATGATTTTCTCACTCCGGCAGCTCCAAGAGAAGTGCAGAGAACAGAGGAAGCCATTATATATTGCCTTCATCGACCTCACAAAGGCATTTGACCTCGTGAGCAGAAGCGGCCTTTTTAAGGTCCTTGAAAAGGTTGGATGTCCACCCACCCTTCTTAGTCTCGTGAAATCATTCCACGAAAACATGCAGGGGACCATTTTATTTGACGGCTCAACATCCCAGTCATTCAGCATCAGCAGCGGAGTAAAGCAGGGCTGCGTGCTTGCTCCTACACTCTTTGGTATCTTCTTCGCTGTTCTCTTAAGGCAAGCATTTGGGACTGCCACTGAAGGCATATACCTCCACACACGATCTGATGGCAAACTTTTTAACCCATCAAGACTCAAGGCAAAGACCAAAATGAGATCAAGATGTGTAAGAGAACTACTTTTTGCAGATGATGCGGCACTGACTACTCATACAGCAGAAGATCTCCAAAGGCTCATAGATCATTTTGCAGCCGCCTGCAAAGACTTTGGGCTCACCATTAGCCTAAATAAAACACAGGTGATGGAACAAGACGCTGGTGCGCCCCTGTCAATCAAAATTGCTAATTACGAATTGAAGGTCGTCCACGATTTTGTGTATTTGGGGTTGACAATATCAGATAATCTTTCATTAGAGACAGAAATCGACAGACGCATTGAAAAGGCAGCCACAACATTTTCCAGGCTAGCTAAAAGAGTTTGGGAGAATAATAGACTAACAGAGCGTACAAAAGCTCAAGTATATAAAGCTTGTGTTGTTAGCACACTACTCTATGGGTGTGAATCCTGGACCTTGTACTCAAGACAGGAAAGGAAGTTGAATTCCTTCCACATGAGATGTCTGAGACGTATCCTGGGCATAACATGGAAAGATCACATAACAAACAAACAGGTGCTTGAACGAGCAGATATTACCACAGTGCACACCCTCCTCAAGCAGAGACGCCTCCGGTGGCTGGGCCACGTATCTCGAATGGAGGATGAACGTATTCCCAAAGATCTCCTTTACGGAGAACTAGCCACAGGAAAGAGGCCAACCGGAAGACCCCAAATGCGATATAGGGATGTGTGTAAACAAGATATGAAAACCTTTGGAATAGATCCAGACACGTGGGAGAGAGTTGCAACAGACAGATGCTCCTGGAGAAGAGATGTACGAAACGGACTGGTGCTCTTTGAGCGCAATCTGATCCAACAAACTGAGGATAGGCGGCACAGACTCAAAGCACAGTCACTTACTGAGGGACTTGCCTCGTCTTACAGATGCGGAAACTGTGACAGAGATTGTCATTCTCGAATTGGACTATACAGTCACCAGCGGTGCTGCCAGGCACATCCCAAGCGGCACAACTCTATAGTCCTTCAGGACTGAAAGAGGCCTACTACTAAGGGCCATAGCAATGTAGAGATTAAAGTGTGTTAAGGGCCATAGCAATGTAGAGATTAAAGTGTGTTAAGGGCCATAGCAATGTAGAGATTAAAGTGTGTTAAGGAAATTGGTCATGGCAATGTAGAGATTAAAGTGTGTTAAGGGCCATAGCAATGTAGAGATTAAAGTGCGTTAAGGAAATTGGTCATGGCAATGTAGAGATTAAAGTGTGTTAAGGGCCATAGCAATGTAGAGATTAAAGTGTGTTAAGGGTCATAGCAATGTAGAGATTAAACTGTGTTAAGCAATAGCAATTTAGAGATTAAAGTGTGGTAAGGAGACTGGCCATAGCAATGTAGAGATTAAAGTGTGTTAAGGGCCATAGCAATGTAGAGATTAAAGTGTGTTAAGGGTCATGGCAATGTAGAGATTAAAGTGTGTTAAGGAGACTGACCATAGCAATGTAGAGATTAAAGTGTGTTAAGGGCCATATCAATGTAGAGATTAAAGTGTGTTAAGGAGACTGACCATAGCAATGTAGAGATTAAAGTGTGTTAAGGGCCATAGCAATGTAGAGATTAAAGTGTGTTAAGGAGACTGGCCATAGCAATGTAGAGATTAAAGTGTGTTAAGGAGACTGGCCATAGCAATGTAGAGATTAAAGTGTGTTAAGGAGACTGGCCATAGCAATGTAGAGACTAAAGTGTGTTAAGGGCCATAGCAATGTAGAGATTAAAGTGTGTTAAGAGCCATAGCAATGTAGAGATTAAAGTGTGTTAAGGGCCATAGCAATGTAGAGATTAAAGTGTGTTAAGGGCCATAGCAATGTAGAGACTAAAGTGTGTTAAGGGCCATAGCAATGTAGAGATTAAAGTGTGTTAAGGAGACTGGCCATAGCAATGTAGAGATTAAAGTGTGTTAAGGGCCATAGCAATGTAGAGATTAAAGTGTGTTAAGGAGACTGGCCATAGCAATGTAGAGATTAAAGTGTGTTAAGGGCGTGTGGCACAACACCAGCAAACACATGAAAGTAACATTTGTGAGAACATGCATCTTTCCTATGGCAGAATACAGATGTGGATCATTTCACAATTACTAAAGTAGATTTGAGAGATCATACTTGCAGTGACTGCTCAGGTGCTATCAATCATTTACAGTAGTTGTTAACTTTATAGACTAAGTTTAGCCACCCACTCTAATGTTTAGCTAAATGTTCACTATTTGTGTGTTTCAGAAATACACCACTGTTGCCAGAGTTGTGACTTCCTATTTCACATAAGTGCAGCCACAAATAGAGAAGATGGCGTCTGATAACATTAAATTGGAGTTTGTGAAACAAGAACTTCCAGATGTGTTCTATGATTACACAACTCATGACAGATTCAATAACATGGTAGGCATGGAAGGTTGTTGTAGCCTTGAAGACATGGCAGGACGCACAGACACAGGATCAAGTATGGCTGAAAATAAAATAACTCTCACTCAACATGAACAAATATCACCTTATGATAGTGGGACTGAGAATAATTCAATAACTTCAGTAAAACATGAGGAATGTGATAAAATACCAGAAAGTGTGTCATCTACCAATGAAATTAACACTAAACTAAAGTGTATGGCTAATGAGACTAGTGAATTACAAACTGTAGAAACACCAGTGACATGTACACAGATCTCTGAAAAGTCTCTAGATTATCATGATAGTCTTACCAGTTGTATTAATGAAAGAATAGAAACAGAAGATGCACAATACATGTCTGATGTTTGTCATTTAACTGTTGGTGTAGACAGATATTTAATCAGAAAGATAAGAACAAATACAGAAGAAAAATCTTACAAATGTGATTATTGTAATGCATATTTTACTAAAGCCTCCTGTCTGAAGCAACACAAGAGAACACATACAGGAGAGAAACCTTACAAATGTGATGATTGTAATGCATATTTTACTAAAGCCTCCAATCTGAAGCAACACAAGAGAACACATACAGGAGAGAAACCTTACAAATGTGATGATTGTAATGCATATTTTACTAAAGCCTTCAATCTGAAGCAACACAAGAGAACACATACAGGAGAGAAACCTTACAAATGTGATGATTGTGGTGCATCTTTTACTAATTCTAGCCATCTGAAGCGCCACAAGAGAACACATACAGGAGAGAAACCTTACAAATGTGATGATTGTGGTGCATCTTTTACTGATTCTAGTCATCTGAAGAGCCACAAGAGAACACATACAGGAGAGAAAACTTATATCTGTGATAATTGTGGTGCATCTTTTACTTATTCTAGCAGTCTGAAGAGCCACAAGATAAAACATACAGGAAAGAAACCTTACAAATGTGATGATTGTGGTGCATCTTTTACTGAAATGGGCAGTCTGAAGTACCACATGAGAATACACACAGGAGAGAAACCTTACAAATGTTATGATTGTGGTGCATCTTTTACTAAATCTAGCTCTCTGAAGTGCCACAAGAGAACACATACTGGAGAGAAACCTTATATGTGTGATAATTGTGGTGCATCTTTTACTAATTTGAGCAGTCTGAAGTGCCACAAGCGATCACATACAGGAGGGAAACCTAACTAATGTGATGATTGTGGTACATCTTTTACTTAAGTTTGCAGTTTGAAACGCTACAATATAACATATACATGAAAGAAAGCTTACAAATGTGTTGATTGCGGTGCATCTTTTACTCAAGTTGACAGTTTGAAACACCACAATAGAACACATACATTGAAAGAAATCTTACAAATGTGATGATTCTGGTGCATCTTTTACTCAAGTTTGCCATCTGAAATTCCACAAAAGAACACATACAGGAGAGAAACTTTATTTATAAATGTGATGATTGTGGTGCATTGTTTACTCGTGTAGACTGTATGAAGCTTTACATGGAAACACATACAGGAGAGAAACCTTACAAATGTGATGATTGTGGTCGATTTTTTCCTTATGCTGGCAGACTGAAGCTCTATAGTAGAACACATGCAGGAGAGATACGTTAAATATGTGATGATTGTAGTTCATCTTTTACTCAAGTTTGCCATTTGAAAATCCACAAGAGAACACATACAGGAGAGTAACCCTACAAATGTGATAATTGTGATGCATCTTTTACTCATGTTGACAATTTAAAGCAGCACATAAGAACACACACAGCCCCGGGAAGGTTTACCTGGTCAACAAATGGCCGCAGAAGTCAGATGTGTTGGCCTAACGGCGCAAGAACACAGCTCTGCTGTAAACAGGCACAACGCAATCATGTCCGGAAAAAAAAACGCAGGATGAACGCAGAAGAAGAAAAAGAACACACACAGGAGTTAACCATTACAAATGTTGTTCTGTATGTCCTGTATGTGTTAACCATTACTCACTCAACAAATGCCCACAGAAGTCAGATGTATCGGCCTAATGGCGCAAGAATGCAGCTCTACTGTAAACAGGCACAACACAATAACGTCCAAAAAACTCTCTGGATGAACACAGAAGAAGAAGATTGTGGTGCATCATTTATTCATGTGAACAATATAAAGCTCCATAAGAGAACACATACAGGAGAGAAACCTTACAAATGTGATAGATGTCACTTATCTTTTAATTATGTTCACCATGTGACATGGTCTTTCATCCTGGAAAGCGATGTGGAATCACTGGCGTCAAAATCCTCTGTTCTCGCCATATCTTTAAGGGCGTTAATAACATCGGCACGATCCATGGACTGGCCATCTACAGGGGGTGCAGAGCCAGCCAATTTATCAGCTCGTTCATTTCCCTCGACTCCCGCATGTCCCGGGACGAAGATGAAGGTGACTTTGCGGACAACAGACTTCCGCAGCGACTCAGTGACATGCCATAAGGGAACACATACAGAAGAGGCACCTTACAGATGTGATGATTGTGGTGCATATTTCATTTATGATGGCAGTCTGAAGCTACACAAGAGAAGACATACAGGAGAGAAACCTTACATAAGTGATGATTGTGGTGCATCGTTTAGCTGTGTTGACAAGCTGAAATAGCACAAGAGTACACAATCGTGAGATACATTACAAATGTAATTTTAGTGGTGTGGCATTTGCCCATGTTGAATTTCTGTGTGTAAGTATTAAACATATACATGAGAGATAGCTTACAATTAGGATTATTGTGGTGCATCTTTTACTAAAGCTCACTATCTAAACTTACACCAGGCTAAACCTTATAAATGTGATGATTGTGGTGTGTTGTTCATTCATGCTGGCTCATTGATGTACCATGTGAGAAGACTTACCTGAGGGACACCTTACACGTGTGTCAATTTTGGTGATTATTTTCTTTGATCTGACTTCCTGATGCACTAAAGAACACATACAGTATAGAACTTTTACACATGTAATGATTGCAGTGCATAATTTACTCAAGTAGCCACAAGAGTATGTGGTGCATTGGAAGGCAATTATCTTGCGGTCTTGTTGGATTGCTCTTCTCTCTTCACCTCTGAGTTGTGTATATTTACCCTGGGATTTGCAATATCACCATGCAGATACTGCTCTGGACCTGATACATACAGTCAGTGCCAGCATGCAAAGATCGACAAGGAATTCATGAGGCCTAACACTAACAGAAAATGCGCCATCTGCCCCGACAACCATGACGCCAAGGTACCTCGACTGCCCCTGCCACCAAGACAGCAAGGAAGCCATGAAGATCGCTATCAAATCCAACCTACCATATAAAGAGGCTAGGAAGCAGCGTGAGGCAACAATCGACTCACAAAAAGTGACAAAGCGCAACTTGAAGGTCAACTAAAGGACCTGCGATCAAAGTTCAACAGCATGGAGGAAGGAAAAGACACGACGCAAGAGACTCAGATAACAGCCACTCAGAGCATCCTGGACGAAACGAAGCAAGTTCAGCAGAAAATTGAGCAGGATGTCGCTGGAATGGCTGCTAAAAAGGCTGAGACTGAAGAACAACTATCAAATTTTTACAGGAAGTGAAAGAAAAGACAGAAGAAACTCTACAAGAGATATTAGATCTGCTCAAGACCAAGACAGCCACACCCAAACCAGAAGATGCACGAACACAGACAGAAGAAGAAGCAACAGAGGAAAAATTATATCGCTCTCTACCAAGATCCAACTGGCGAGTCGCCCACAACACACGAAATCAAGAAGATGCCCAAATGATCACAATTACTGGAGCATAGAGAACAAGAGGTAAAAGCTCCCTGAAGGAAACGGCACCATGTGGCGGGGTGGGTACACAATTACTCAAGGCCTTAACAAGTGGGCGACTCTGACCAGACATGTAAAGAGATTAAATGAACACAGTTGCAGCAACTAAACCCTTTCAAGGAAGCAGATATATGCCTGTCAGCATCTCACACGCACACAGACATTCTAACTCCTTCATACACACTCAAGAAAACATCAGTCGTGCATATGGTTCTTCTCACAATTTATTCAGGCGAACCTGACCACGTTTAAAATGTGTACACAGGCGGTAACTTCATTACACACACACACACACACACACACACACACATATATATATATATATACCAATGCCCCCTTACATACAATTACATAAGTCCTACACTCGCTATCTTCAAACTAGCACTCTTGCAAAAGCTAAACACTCGCTCAGAAAACACAAACGTCCTCCCCTGAAACTGTCTGAGTCCCGTCTGGCATTCCCCAGCTGGTCGGCTGGACTTGTCGTACTGGACCCCATGCTGTTCGTGAACCCCCGTGCTGTCATAGCAGTCATGTCGCACTGCAGTCCGTCCGTGTTAGGTTAGGTTATTCAGTGTACAGACGTCTAGTCCGTTCAGGGCAGTGTCCCATGAACTTATGTCCCCTCCTATCACTCGGTCTTGTCCTGGTTATGTCACGTCAGTGTCCCCACCTAAGTCCTGTCTCCACTCTATCTACTGTCCTGTAGATATCCTGTCTTATGACCACTCTGTGTCCTGACTTATGTCCTGTCTCTATTCTATCGACTATACGGTCGATGTCCTTTCCTGTGTCCTGTATGTCCTGATCTATGTCGTTCTGACTCTATTCTGTCCCTTGTCCTCTCTATCTATGTCCTGTACCTACACTTTCAACACCCTGACAATATGCGTCTAGATTTTTGAAAGAAGAAGTCTTAGATACACCATAAAGACTCCAATTACAACCAAGTGGATATACTCGAAGGTTGAACGGAGCCATTCGTCTCCAGCAAAGCAAAGCGAATATCACCTGTGCAATACAATGTTTACACAAACTAGATTGCAAGCATTGATGCACCAGGGGTTGGAAGGATACTGACCTTTGCAGATGTTGTCCTTGCATAGAGAGAGGATGTAAATAGCACACACTTTGTAGGAGACAGTAAACAGAGTGATCGATTAGTGTACAGAAATGGGTAGGGTCAGTAACCTAGATAAGGCTTCTCTGGACAATAGGATTGTTAAAGTTGACATCCCAGCTCTCACAATAAATGGCAGACATGTTAAAAGAGAGAAGGAATCACCTTTGACAGAAGCCTACCATTCAGAGATCACAAAGAAGAAATTGTTGCGAGATCTAAGAAGGAACTTGGGCACTGAACAGCATAGCAGCAATGGACAGGAGCTAAGAATGTTGATCGTACTATATCACCATCTGATTCCGTCAATAATTGAGTATGGATTGGAACAGCTCACAGTGTCAAAGTGTTAGCTTGTGAAACTTGAGCACATACTGAAGGAAGCTATGCCGGTGATTGTGGGAAGCCCAAGGAACACACTAGTAGTGTGAATGTGATACATCCTAGCTTTACCCAGGATTGCAGACAGGTTCAAAGAGCTGCAGGCTAAATCATATCTGAGAGTCACTGCAGACAATGAACATCCGCTGCATGAAGCTCTGGACACAGTTAAGGGCTACAGACTTATAAGAGAGAAATCATGGATGGCTCAGACAGAGGACACTATCAGAGAAGTGTGGATGCCTGAGAACATTGGGAGGAGGGGAAAAGTCAGACCTGTGCAGAGTCATAATTAAATTAAATCAGAAATACAGGGATTGGCCAGCAGGCTGCACTGAATGGTTTGTTAGTTAGTCGTTAGTCGCAGTTCCAACTTCACAGCAACGAGTCGTCCCCACTATGATCTGTTCCTGTGCCAGTAAATATCACACAAAATGCTCCCTACTGCCCAGGAGTCTCGCCAAACAACAGCACACACAAATACACTGTGCAAAATGCTGCCACCAGAAAGTCAACACACCAGTCCCCCACAAAGCACCCAGTTCATCTCTGATGCAATCGGCTGTCATTTTCCTATCTGAATGTTTCCTAGATGTTCACCCACACAGTCCACAAAAATGCAGTTCATCGCTGATAATGTATAACAGATCAACTATCATAGCCTGGAGAGAATGGTGCAGCAGGAAGTGACCAGAGGATCTTCCTGGCACTAATTACTGAAGAAAGGCCAGTGATCACATAATCAGATGGCCACTTGAACCATTAGTGTTGGGACTTTTCACTGACTATTGAAGATGAGGATGGAGCACATACGGGAATGTTGTGATGTCAGTTCTTGACTCAACTGTATATGAGAGAGAAACTGTATGCATGTGTTGTGTTATTTCCTCAGTTCAAATGTCTGAAGTGTGAAAGTGAACACATACAAGAGGGAAACTAAATAGGTGTATGGTTCCATCTTATGAAATGAGGCTTCACCAAGGAAGATCAGATTATCATTTCTTGGTTCATTCTCATTATCTGTGCCTATTACATGTGTATTTGTAGACCTAATTGTTGTGACCCCCAGTAAGTGTGTTTATATTGCATCTGCTTGTGTGTGTGTATGAAACATGAGGACAATGTATTCAGCAAAGTTTATATTGTCAGGCTTCCCTAACAGATTCCATTTAACTCCAATTCTGGTGGCAGCTATTGTTGTATTCATAAAACAGTCTATAGTAAATTAGAATAATAAAGGTGAGAAAAGTCATCCCTACGTCACTCATGTTCTTATTTCATATGTATCTGATAGCTTTCCCTAGTGACAAATTCTTCATTTCATGTCTTTATGTATTGTCTTTATTAAGTCAACCATTTTCCATATGATCCCATGTGTGTCATTTGCTTAAGTCAAATTTATGAAAAGTCACAAGAGAATAAATATAGTAGAGTAGTAACATTACAAGTGTTGTTGTTGTGTTGCATCGTTTCCTCAAGATTGCATTCTAACATACAACATAAGAACACATAAAGAAGAGTATATAGATTTTGATATGTCATGAGGTTTAATTGATTATTCAGTGTTGAGTTAACATTTATAACACATCTTCCCATAGTTTAGCTTGATAGTACATGAGTGGCATGTATGAAAGCATAAATGCTATAAAAGGGTGAGCTGGAAGAAACTTAGATAAAATATAATATTTGATATGGGATTACCCGGTGGTGTTTCCACCTTGCCGTGGTGGGGGAGCTTGAGTTTCTCAATGACCCTGAGAGCTATGCCGGCGGTAGCGTAGCTACCAGCAGGGCCTCCCAAACTGGACAGGTCAAAGGGTAGAGAACAGACAAAGAGAAACACCCTGGTCCTCCAGGTTGGGGGTTGAAGCGTGGGGTTAACATCCCCACCTTTGTAAAAACTATTTTGTTATGAAACAGATACATAAGCCTCGAATTCGGACTGACTTATTTGGACAATGACCTCGGAACGTTAAAGGACTCTTGAGATTTGGAACATGGAATGTACGGACACTATATCGAGCTGGAGCGGCTGAAGAACTAACCCAGGAGCTGGTTTAATATCAAATGGATATAACAGCTATTCAAGAAATAAGGTGGCCAGGAGAGGGTACTTTAGAGCAAAATTGAATGATTGTGGAGGAAACACCCAAAATAAACATGAATTAGGAACAGGTTTTGTCATCAAAAAAGAGTTATCGGGGAACGTTCTAAACTTGAAGCGTTAATGACAGAATGAGTAAATTACGAATAAAAGGTAAATTGAAAAATATAACGATGATTAATGTAAATGCACCTACTGAAGAGAAACAGGGGACCAGGCACTTGGTAGCGAAGACATCATTGCTAGCTGGCAGGATGGTATTTAGTCAAGGTCACAGCTAGGACAATAACAACATCGAGATACTTGCCCAGGTAATATCAAGAACAAATCAATAAGTTGCAGTCAGAGCCAACAACCTGGTATATCAGATGTGGAGTGGGTGGTGAGTTAGCTGGTCCTCATACTGAGATGAAACTCTCGGTGGTAAATACCTCTTGCGGGGGTAGTGGGCTCACATGCTGCTAACACCGGCACTCGCCATATTCTGTATCACTGGACTCTGCTCTCATCAAGGTAGAACCTTCACACACAGTACGACAGTGGATATTAGAAGCGTTGTCACTACGACTGGACATAATGTCAAAGGTCTTCAACCCACATCAAGACACATCGTCCCGCTCTCTAACTCTTAGCACTGTGCCAACATGCACCTGCCTGCCAGCAACCTTTGTTCACAACTCACTCTTTGTCCTAGACGATCAACTGCGGATGCGTCAGATATGCGCAGTCCGTAGTGTCAGAAAACCTGTTCCGCCAACCACGTTCTTAAATATTCCTCAAGGGCGAACAACGACTCTTGTCGGTTGTGTCATTTTACTGGTTCTTTCCCTTTGACCAGTAATTTGTCACCCGGCTGCCTTATGTCTCAATGGACATGTCACCAGACGGAAAAATCCCGAAGTGAACCGAATGATTTCTGTGACAGTCTCATTGACTTAAGTGAGGTGTGGTTTAGTGTCATAAGAATTACAGAAACTTCATCATCATACGCATGTTTAGGGGTACGGATTCGGATTACGGGCATGCACGGACAGGGCCAGCGGTGTTGAGGTGCGAAGATTACCAAAACAGTATCGTCATTATAATGACCGCCCTGTATGCAAGACGTGGGTCGTTGGTTGTCGGTGTCCTTGCTTATATTAATGTAGTAAAAATGTTTCTTGAATAATGTATCTGCATAATTGATAGTGTATGGAGTGAAGGTTGGTGGTGGTACACAATGACTCCTCGTGGGGTTCTTGTCTATAAGAGATATAGATAGATAGATGGAGAGAGACGGAGAGAGAGAGAGTGTGTGTGCAGTGGCATGTTCGGTGTATAAACATCATCATCATATGTTTTCGTTCTTAAGATTTGTATTGAATGAAGTCAGTTTTATTGATATAATCGTAGACATCTAACAGTATGGACAACACTAGAGGTCAGAGCTGAGCATTGGTGTGGCATATACATTTGAGTAGGTAGTCAAGGATGGTGAATGGTCATTTGTGTGATGTGGTGAGTGGGGTATAAAATCCAATACAGACTGCGGCGGAATGAGGCGGATTTCTTATACCGCGTTTTATCGACTGTGTTGCCTGTTGCGGTTTTATTTGAAAGAATGTGTTAGTGAGCAATCACAATCGATTCTACCATGCGCCCTTACATTTGTGCTGCATCTTTGTGTGTAAGTCGTGTAGTGATATGACACCATATATCTTTTCTTGTATGAGTATTTTGTGTCTTAGCAGTTCTTCGTATCGATGTTATGTATTGGTCTCCTATTGCGCAATTAATATCACCTACCAACACAATATCCACGTCTCTATGTCGTAGTAGTAGTAGTGATCGTAATAGTACTACTAGTAGTAGCAGCAGTAGTCATCATCATCAGCAGCAGCAAGATACTTGTCTGCTGGCAAGGGCAAGCATGTTTCTCCATAAATTGCAATGTGCGATGGTACAGGTGTATGTTTACAGGTTAGGGAACAGAGGTGTGCGGATAGGACTAACGGTTTGTGTGATATAGAACCAGTGGTTGGGAACGGGTGCAATAAAGCTTAACATGAAAACCGTAAAAATCACAAAGACTGATATATAAAACAAAAGATAGCACGATTTATTGCCTGGCATATTTCACTGCATCTCGTCAGGTATATACTGCAGAATTCACACAACATAAAGTAAAATAACGAGATAAATCCTTCTAGCTGAAAAATACATATGTTCGCACAGTAATGTCACTTATCTACCACGGTAATTTTAAACTGACTAACATGTCTTTCTGTTTGCACAAGGCTGACTTGTTTAGATTAATCATAATGGCTTCTGCAAATTTTAACAAGCGAGTATTTTGTGTGTTATACAACAATCACAATCTGTTAATCTGTCAATCACATGGCCGCTTTCGAGCATATGCCTAGAGATTCAAGAAGCGGGAAGTTTCTGGTGTGTCGGCCCCACTAGGCTCCCATCATCTGTGTGTAGTATCTTGTCGACCCATTGTGTTTTGTGTTCAGCAATTCCTTTGTTCAACTGCCACTCTGTTCTGCCAATGTAGGTAGACTGGCACCTCCATGTGAATTGGTGAATACAATTGTTTCTGACGTACAGGGGGACAGGATCTTTAACTGCTGGGGTCCGAATCAGTGTGGTTCTGTACCTAATGACTGGAGTTACAGCACAGAATGTTCGGCCTACTGCTGTAGTAAGCCGGTCTTGTAGACGTTGCATTACGTCATCCCCTCGAAAGGTTAGCTGGATGAATACGTTGAGTTTCGGGTCTGTATCGTCAGGTTTTGGCTGTTGGCAGTGGCTCTTTATAAATCCCGTGGAGTACCTGTTCAGGTTTAATACATTCTTCAGAGTTTCAAATTCCCTCTGTCAGTGTGTCCTGGGTACATATCTTCCTAGCACGGTCAAACAGGGTCCGTACTAAGGTCCAGTTTGTACTGACAGGCGTGAAGCTCTGAAAGTTTAAGTATTGGTATTTTAAGTATATATCTAGTTATTTTACTTTATGATGTGTGAATTCTGCAGTGTGTACCCGACGATATGCAGCGAAATATGCCAGGCAATAAATCGTGCAATGTATTGTTTGTGTCTTTGTTAATCAAATTCACTATGGGAAAACATTGTTTTGAATATAAAACAAAAAAAAATTCGCTTAAAAGTCGACAGGGTCGACTTCATTGCACCAGGTTTTATCCCATATGGCTCGGTCTCTTTCCGCAGCACGGAAAGCGTCGCACAAAGCACAAACTCCGTAGCTTTTAGCGACGACCCACAAGAGTCTCCGAAACATTTAACTTGTAAACCAAAGGACGCGGCCCGGAATCGAACCCACAACCTTCGGAGCACGAGTCAAACAGCTTGAAAATAAAAAGCTGAGGTTGATTGCAACGTCCTGTAAAGGATATGCAACTAACGTGTAACTCTCAGTGTAGTATTAGAATACGTTACGCTGACAACGGCATAGCAGTTAGTTCGAGCGTGTTCCGACGATGGTTGTACCGAAGGTGTGGCTTATAGATTCTGTTAGGTTGGTCAGGGAATGTGACAATTTGGAAAAAAAATTTTCCTACTTTCCCCAGACCCGTGGATACGCTTCCATGTAGTTACCGGAGAGTCTTCTCCATGACTGTATGTTGTGTTTTGTGTGTGTATTTGTTTGCCGATGATGGCTAGTCGCCGAAACGTCATGTGTGTGTCGTAATTATGTTATTAAAGCTGCATTACTTTGTGTTATTTTATATATTGTTTACATTTTCACAGCTTTACCGCGGTTCCACCAAATTTTATTCATATACTAGCTGACCCGGCCCGGCTTCGTCCAGGCCCTGGAGGGGATCTATCTATCTATCAGTCTGTCTGTCTGCTTGTTTGTCTGTCTGGCTGGCTGACCCGGCCCGGCTTCACCCAGTCCCTGGTGGGGAGCATCTAATTTAATTCATATAAGTAGTCATATAAGCTCTCCCGTTCCCGACTATCTGTCTGCCTGTCTATCTGACCAGGCCCGGCTTCACCCAGTCCCTGGTGGGGAGCATCTAATTTAATTCATATACGTAGTCATATAAGCTCTCCCGTTCCCGACTATCTGTTTGTCTGGCTGTCCCGGCCCGGCTTCACCCAGTCCCTGGTGGGGAGCATCTAATTTAATTCATATACGTAGTCATATAAGCTTTCCCGACTGTCTATCTGTCTGTCTGTCTGACCGGGCCCGGCTTCACCCAGTCCCTGGTGGGGAGCATCTAATTTAATTCATATAAGTAGTCAAATAAGCTTCCGTTCCCGACAATCTGTCTATCTATCTGACCCGGCGTGGTTTCGCCCAGCTCCTGGCGCACAGTAACTTAAAAGAATGTCCTTCCACACACCATTCAATGAAAACTGTAGAAAAAGATGGGTTACAATGTTATGCATTATGCATTATTTTTATGAAAACTTTGAAAATTCCTTAAAGATTATATCATTATTTATTATAACTCATATGCCAGAAAATAACGATAGACAAAGAGTTTAACAATAGTGCAAGTAAGTCCAACAATATGACTATAAAGTATATAGAAATGTTATTAAAAGTTATGCCCCTTGAAATAACTTTTCTAGAGTGAAGTCCCCCTGCTATATAGACATTATATAATGAAAATGGAAAAGTAAGTGTTATTAAATAAGTAGAAGATTTTACATTAAGAAATTATTATAGTCGGTTGCACAGGAATGAAAGGAAGACGTGTAGAAAATGTCATCTCAATCGGATGTACCGTTATCGAACGCATCCAATACCCACAAACAAACATACACTCTGTTTTATAGATATAGATTAACATAATACATGGGATACCTGCCTTCACAAACGGTTATCCGGGGATAGGGTTGCCAGATGCGTGGACACCAAAAGGAGGACATAATAATAAGACACAAAGGAGGACATATTGAATGTTTCATTTAAATCGTTCCAGATTAAACCCACAATCAGTACAATTTTATTACAATAGCTGCCAAATGCGAGAACACATTTCTACCTTCTCTTCTGTTAATGCCTCCAAAATTCACATTATTGGCATTGCCACCAACAAAAGCAACACATTTGGAGTACAAATCATGTTTTTGGAGTGTTCTAACAAATATGCTGTGATATAGTTTTTGAGGTTTCATTTGGTGTGTTGTCTAACTCAAGAATCTTAGTTTGGATTCCACCTGCTTTCTAGTCAAAGTACTGAACAACGATCGGAAATATTTTCTGCGAACCGCGATTGCTAGCATCTGTTGAAAGACCGAAACATCAAATACCACTTAAAGATTGATCCAACTGATCAACAGTGTGGGGGATCAATTACCTGGTTTATTATTGATTCAGTCTTTGTTTTTGCACAAGCAATATTTTTTAGCAATTTCTGAATCTTCAAATAATGTGTGCATCAAACCAGTTGTGCAGGTAATCGAGTTGTAAGACTGATAATGACAAACTGTATGAAATGCCAAAGTTGCTTCAGCTGCGTGCGCTTTCAGCAACACATTTGAGTACTTAGGCTGGAAAAAAACAGACGTCAATGTACTAGATGACGCGACCACTTTGATTAGGTTTCTATGTCTCTCACTGTCAACATGGCGCTCCAAGTCAGTTGTTCCTTTGTTGGCAACAAACAAGTAACAATCGCAAATCGTACACATTGCCACATTCTTGTTGCGTCTGTCAACGAAGCTGGTATACCAGCTCTGGTAGTAGCTCTTGTATACCACAACACTCTAGTTCCAGAATCAGATTCGCACTACGGGTCGGGGCATTTGTTCAGTATAAAATTTGGTGAGACTTATTACTGGATTCAGTCTACTATTTCAGTAATCTACTGTAAAAAGTTCGCCTTTCGAACACCTCAATTGGCTCCGAACCGTTGTCTGCGATTTCTAGCGGACGAGTGAGGGAGAAAGTGGAACTAGGATTAGCAAGTGGCCGTTTCCAGGCCCAGTTGTCTGTTGGTTTCAGTTGGCCAGGATAAGTAAGCCACAAAAAAAAAAAAAGACGTCAATGTGCTAGATGACGCGACCACTTTGATTAGGTTTCTATGTCTCTCACTGTCAACATGGCGCTCCAAGTCAGTTGTTCCTTTGTTGGCAACGAACAAGTAACAATCGCAAATCGCTGGATCTGTACGTAGACAGTGGACTGAGTCGCTGCGGAAGTCCGTTGTCCGCAAAGTCACCTTCATCTTCGTCCCGGGACATGCGGGAGTCGGGGGAAATGAACGAGCTGATAAATTGGCTGGCTCTGCACCCCCTGTAGATGGCCAGCCCATGGATCGTGCCGATGTTATTAACGCCCTTAAAAGAGGGGAGGGTGCAGCCACGCTTTCGCCACAATCGGCGCGATCCATGGGCTGGCCATCTGCGGGGGATGCAGAGCCAGCCAGTTTATCAGCTCGTTCATTTCCCCCGACTCCCGCGTGTCCCTGGAACAGGGCGTAAATGACTTTGAATATAGAGACAGGTTCTAAGAAGTTCTTGGATAAAGTAGAGAACAAATGCATCCATACTTTAAGAGCTGAAGACTGAAAAAGGTTGGCTATTAAAGACGATCAAACAAGGCAACTGAAATATGTTGATTACTTGATTGATTGACTGATTGATTGATTGATTGATCTAGGAACCGACATCACAACACTCGGGGCATTCCCATAAGCGCTCCGTCCCCATCCTCAGCAGCCAGCGAAGAGTTCCAACACCAATAGTACCAGTAGCAATCTGATTACATGTCCATCTCGCCTTTCCCCTGAGCATCGAGTGTCGGCCAGATCCCCTCGTCACTCCTCGCTGTCTCGTTCTTACCAGACTATGGTGATCCATTTGCTTCTCCCAGGTGTACACGTGCTCCCACATGGCCGCAACCACGTATGCCTTGTCATGCAGCAATACTCCACCAAGTTTTGCCGAGCCAGCCAATCTGACCGCCTGTTCATTCCCCAGCACACCGTCTTGCCCCAGAGACAAGATCCAGGCGATGCTTGCCACCCGTGACCTCCGAAGCGAAGCAAGCCACTCTGCACGAAGCATGCCTGCCCTCATCTTCCTCAGCATGCTTTCTGAGTCAGTTACAATCACGATGTATGTATATGTATCGTTGGTTAATTAAAACGTCATGCAAGTTTGGAAAGAACAATAATGGAGGTGTATATGCCCGAGAAGAGAGGAAGAGGAAGGCCAAAGAGAAGATGACATATGATCTTCAGATTGGTGTATTCGACGCGGGACATCTTGCTCATGACAGAGACGTTTTCCAGAAGGTTGTTATGCGAGCGAGGTTCTGCAAAGAACATGCTACTGAATGGATGTGTGGAATGATGCTTGCTGGCGCCATAACTGCGTCATAAATTTATTAACCATTCCTCCCTTTTTATTTCACACACATACACACACTCACACACGCTCGCGCACGCACACACACACACTCACATATGCATACTCACCCACACACGTACATCTAACATAGCTTCCATGGACCTATTTACATTTTTAAACATTGTTACAGTATAACATATCAGTTATCAGTTGGGGTATCTTCATTGCACTCCGGACAGGTCCATAGGTGGTCAGATCCTCCCCCCCCCCCTACCCAACATATGCATCAGCGTCCGGTGGCTAATAGTGCCAATTCTGTGTTGGTTGACGAGGCACCTCGTTTTTCCGATGTACCTCTTGCGTCTGGCCGTGCCTATTTTTACACCAAAGTCTTTCATCCTGGACAGCGATGTGGATTCACTGACGTCAAAGTCCTCTGTTCTCGCCATATCTTTAAGGGCGTTAATAACATCGGCACGATCCATGGGCTGGCCATCTACAGGGTGTGCAGAGCCAGCCAGTTTATCAGCTCGTTCATTTCCCTCGACTCCCGCATGTCCCGGGACGAAGATGAAGGTGACTTTACGGACAACAGACTTCCGCAGCTACTCAGTCCACTGTCTACGTACAGATCCAGCTTCGACCTTCAGAATCATACTCATTGAGTCACTTAGTACACACACGTTGGTATAATGCTGTGATTCCAGCCATATGAAAGCCTGTGTAACTGCCATCACCTCCATCGTCATGCTGCTCGTGGTCATAGAGTGGGCACCACTGGATTCTTGAACGGTTCGGCCCGCTGAACGGGCTGTAAATGCCCACGCACTTCTCTGCTGCTTTACAACAGATCCATCTGTATAGATGAGCACTTTGGGGCTATCTGAGTGTTCATAGATGAGCGCGTTGACCTCTGCATTGACAGCGGCAGGGTTCTGCTCTCTGCATCGTCTGTCGAGTGTGATGATGCAGGAGAAAGTGCACTTAAAATCTGGAGGCACCGGCACCCATTCCTTGCCGGGGTTGATACTGGTAAGACTGCAGACCTGTCTGACGACATCTTCCGCCCGACCCATCCATGATTTGCCTCTCTTTAGCCTGTCACCCTTTTCTCTGAATATAGCGTCATGCAGAGGGTGCTGTTCATCTGCACTTATTTTTAAGTATGCACGAGCTCTCCAGATCTTGATCCTGTGTTCCATTGTTGGGAAATCAAGGAGGTATCTCATTGCTACACAGCTGGTGTCTTTCGTGCAGCCCAAGATGATGCGCATGGCTTCGTTTTGTACCTTTTCAAGTCTTCCGATCTGTGTAGGGCTGACAGTGAGGATGGCCAGGGCATACTCGATGCGTGAAAGCACCAGTCCTTGGAACAGAAGTATTAGCAGTCTTTGCTCGATATTGGCAGTCGCCATGACTCTCATTGCTGACAAACCTTTTCGATCTTTCGTTATGACATAATCGACATGATCTCTGAAGGACAGGCTACGATCACGCCTCACGCCAAGATATGTCATTGACTGGGTTCTACTCAAAATGCTCCCATCCATTCTTACTGCCGGCAGGTCTGTGTTCACAATATGGTTGTTTAGGGAGAACCATGTAACCGATGCCTTTGCAGGGTTGACAAGGGCATCGGCATCAGCACACCATGAGGAAATTCGATCTAGTTCGCCCTGCATATCATTGGCAACCGCCTGTCTATCTCGACCCTGTCGATACATGAGAATGTCGTCAGCAAATGACAGAGTCCTACCCCTCCCGTCCAACTGTTGTTCAGTGATCGGCACCCTATACACGTTGAATAGTACTGGTGACAGTGGTGAACCCTGCGGCAATCCTGGACATATCGTTATCGGCTCAGAAGACCAACTCCCGCATCTTAGCACCACCTTCCTTTGGAGCAGGACTGCAGCTATCCATCGTACAAGGTGAGGGTATAACATAACAAGTATGACATATACTTCATATAGATATTTAAGTCGGCTCTGTCCTGTTCGTATTATAAAACGTATGATCAGATCTTGCCTTACACGTTGACTAGAAGCGTTATTGTCACATGATCCATTGCATCTGATATGAAACTTGTATAGCAGTCATTTCTAACCCACAAACTAAAATTGTTCTATTATATTTGGTCGTTGCCTGAGTTTAGCTTTTGTATTATTGATTAACTTCCGGCATTGCTAGGAACATGGCGGCTTGTTCGTGTTGACTCGCCGTCTACTCCGTTATAAAACTTAAACATCTTATTGATGTTGAATATCAGAGGTAAATTAAATAATTTTGTCACATTGTATTGAATTTCAATATGGACTATAAGCAGAATTGAAAATCATGATAGGCCTCTCTAAGGGAGACTTTATAAGCAAACTTTTGCTAGTTAGTAATGCACGGACATTATTCGCAAACGGCTGGTCACGTGACGTTTACTACCGCCGTCGATTGGCTTAAGAAGACTATTATTCTCCCTTCTTGTCTGTCTTTTGTTTGCAAGTTCTTAGTTTGCGGTACTTAATTCTTAACGTTGAAAGTAATGAGATGAAAGTAAGCTTGTATATGACACTAGTCCTAACCTAAGTGAACCAAGTCGACAGATCTCCACTTTGCAATTGAAGTTCGTCAACATTTGTTGTTATGAACTCCGATGCGAGGGTTCAAAGGTGAAAAAGTTCACACAGGGTTAAATTTACATATCATGTGACCATAGTTAATCCGAATTATTTGTTGATTACTCTTGACTGTTTGGCTCGATTGTGTATTACTTTTTTTTTCGCATATCCTTTACAGGACATTGCAGTCAACACCAGCATTTTTCAGCTGCTGTTGCTGTCTTGGCAAGTTTTACGTTTAGTAGTTTACCATTGCTTTCTGAACGACCGGCTCACATATCTCCGTAAGTAACTAGTGCGACGCGATCCGCTACCGAATCTCCCTCAGCTGTGTTTCGTACGTGAGTATACGGGATTACGATCAACATCCATAACTCCTTCGCCAGGGAGACCGGCTGTATGCTACTGGCACCTATATAATAGTTACACTGTAATCTACCATGCCTGATGTAGGAGGTGTCTAAGGTAGGGTGCAGTAAGACTGACTGCCTCACCCAGTGTAAAACTGAAAACTCTACCTGCAAAGAGGTTGACTGATTTAGTTGAGAATCTAGGCTCCATGGAAAGATGAACAGAAGGGGAAGAATATTATTTGTCATTTTTACTTTGTTTTATATTGTCCATCAACTCAAAGATTACACCTGTCACTGTCATCTATTTCTTGTTCGCCTTCTTTTCAGTAATATAGTTTGCTTATTTGATAGATGTTGTTCTTTTTAATTTCCCTATGTACGCCTACGCTTTGCGTCTATTTCTCTATCTGTCTTACAACTGGAGAGAGGAAGGTGGGGGAGGAAGATAATAATGACAGGATTTGCAATTTCTTTGGGTGTCCATCAACAAGGGTATTTGAACTCGCCGATAAGGGTATTTGAACTCGCCGACAGGGGTATTTGAACTCAATTAAACAAAAAAACATTTCCAAGGGTGTCGAACCCCAGTCTCCCACGTGACAGGCGGAGATACTACCCACTACACTACAGAGGACACAATGATGTCACAAACATTAATAATGTAGTCAAACATAGGTCAGATGACCAGTCGTTTGTGAATAGGTCACATGACCAGCCATGTGCGAATAGGTCACGTGACCAGCCGTTTGCGAATAATGTCCCTACATTATTAGCAAATGTTTGCTTATAATCACTTCACCTCTCTGATTATACTTCACCTCGACACCGCAAGGTACAAGAGGAACATGATGAGAGAAGAGACATCTACAATAAAATTACATTACATGCATAAGTTTCTCACACACAGTATCTACTACTACTAGATACTGTGAGAAACTATATGCATGCAATTTTATTGTAGATGAATCTTCTCATCTTATCTTGTTCCTCTTGTACCTTGCGGTGTCAAGGTGAAGTATAACACTGTAATTTATAAACAGCGGGAGAGTGCCCACTTATGGGCTTCATGTATTGATATTCCCGTGGACTCTGTTATTCCCTGCATCCATTGTTTACGTGGTCGGCCTCTTCCTCTGCTTCCCTCTGGTCTGTACATCATTGTTTCTTGTGGTATACTGTTAGTTGGTAACCTACTTGCATGACCAAACCATTTGACTTGCTGCCTTCTACTAAAATCTAGTGCAGCTATAACCCCCACTTTAGTCCTGATTTCTTCATTTCTGATCTTATCCCTTCTTGATACATTGTGAGTATTCTTCTCAGGAACCTCATTTCTGTTGTGATTTTTCTTTTCTCTTTTTCTGACATTGTTTGGCATTGGTAGCATAGAGTTGGTAGGAAGATGGTGTTGTAAAGTGCTTTCTTAGTAGTTATTGATACATGTTTGTTCTTTGGTATTGGTGCCATTTGTCCAGTGAGTTGATTTGCCTTGCTGCATCTATTTTCGATCTCATCTTCTTATTTGCCATTTGATGATATTATACTTCCCAGGTACTTGAAACTCTTTACTTGTTTCAAGGGATGTTCGTTTAGGTGAATTGTTGTTGCTTTTTCTTCTTTAGTTATAGTCATTACCTCTGTTTTGCTTGTGCTAATTTTCATGTTATGTTCCCTACACATTTAGTTTAGACTATTCATGTGGTCTTGTAATTCAGCTTCTGATTTTGCTATTAGTGCTTGGTCGTCCGCAAACAGGAGTTCTCTAATGGTTAGATTTGCAGATGGTTCATCTTCTGTGTTCTCGTCATGCAGTGTTCTTGTGGTCTCTGCTTGGCTTGTGTCTTTACATATGTTGTCTGTATATGTTATCAACAAGAGAGGGGACAGGACGCAACCTTGTCATCCTCCAGATCTTATGGTGAAGGGTTCTGAGTGTCCTCCAGTTGCTCTCACTATGCATTAACTATTGTTGTATAAGCTTCTACATAGGTTTGTTAGATGTGTACTCACTCCATATTGTTTAAGGATTTCCCACAGCTTGTTTCTATCTACTCTATCAAATGCCTTTTATTGGTCGACAAAGGCTAAGTAGAGTGTTTCATTGAATTTGATTGATTTTTCTATAAGTTGTCTAAGAGCAAAAATGGCATCTGTGCATCCTTTGTTTTTCCTAAATCCAAGCTGTGTTTCACTTAGCTGGGGTTCTATAGTAGTTTGTAATCTTTTCTCAAGAATTTTGCAAAATATTTTCCCAGTATGACTCAAAAGTGTCATTATAGATGTACACTGAGTAAAAAGATGTCAATTGTAACGAGAGAAAACAAGTGTTGAGGTGCTACATACAGCAGTTTTAGACAATATTTTAAAAAAATGGTTTTTACTTATGAAACTATCACAGTTGCATACAGCTTGACAATATGAATCCAGTGGTATCTCAACAAAGAATGTGCATCAATTCTAAGCAGATTTATTAATATTGTTGTGTTGTGACCTATAATCTGGAAGTGCAAAGGAATCTGAGCAAATGAGTAGTTATCCTCGAGGCATGACAGCTGGCAGAGAGGCATCCTAACCTCTGTGTTTCTGTAGCATGACAGCTGGCAGACAGGCATCCTAACCTCTGTGTTTCTGTAGCATGACACTGGCAGACAAGCATCCTAACCTCTGTATTTCTGTAGCATGACAGCTGGCAGACAGGCATCCTAACCTCTGTGTTTCTGTAGCATGACAGCTGGCAGACAGGCATCCTAACCTCTGTGTTTCTGTAGCATGACAGCTGGCAGACAGGCATCCTAACCTCTGTGTTTCTGTAGCATGACAGCTGGCAGACAGGCATCCTAACCTCTGTGTTTCTGTAGCATGACAGCTGGCAGACAGGCATCCTAACCTCTGTGTTTCTGTAGCATGACAGCTGGCAGACAGGCATCCTAACCTCTGTGTTTCTGTAGCATGACAGCTGGCAGACAGGCATCCTAACCTCTGTGTTTCTGTAGCATGACAGCTGGCAGACAGGCATCCTAACCTCTGTGTTTCTGTAGCATGACAGCTGGCAGACAGGCATCCTAACCTCTGTGTTTCTGTAGCATGACAGCTGGCAGACAGGCATCCTAACCTCTGTGTTTCTGTAGCATGACAGCTGGCAGACAGGCATCCTAACCTCTGTGTTTCTGTAGCATGACAGCTGGCAGACAGGCATCCTAACCTCTGTGTTTCTGTAGCATGACAGCTGGCAGACAGGCATCCTAACCTCTGTGTTTCTGTAGCATGACAGCTGGCAGACAGGCATCCTAATTTATAGATTATACTTACACATTTTATTGCAGTATGCTGTCTGATATTTAACCGAATATTCATCGTTTATGTGTTTCAGAAATACACCACTGTTGTCAGAGTTGTCTTCCTATTTTGTATGAGTGCATCCAGAAGTAGAGATGGTATTTGATAACATTAACTTGGAGTTTGTGCTAATGGACAATTCTTGAAAAATGAGAGTCTGGCATATGAGATTTCTGTTTCAAATTGAGTCTAATACTCCAGAATTAGTAATAATTGCATAGAATACTTTCATAGAGACAATATACAGCCAACTCATGACAGGTTATATTACCAACAACAATGGAGACTGGCCATAGCAATGTAGAGATTAAAGTGTGTTAAGGAGACTCCCCATAGCAATGTAGAGATTAAAGTGTGTTAAGGAGACTCCCCATAGCAATGTAGAGATTAAAGTGTGTTAAGGAGACTGGCCATAGCAATGTAGAGATTAAAGTGTGTTAAGGAGACTCCCCATAGCAATGTAGAGATTAAAGTGTGTTAAGGAGACTGGCCATAGCAATGTAGAGATTAAAGTGTGTTAAGGAGACTGGCCATAGCAATGTAGAGATTAAAGTGTGTTAAGGAGACTGGCCATAGCAATGTAGAGATTAAAGTGTGTTAAGGGCCATAGCAATGTAGAGATTAAAGTGTGTTAAGGGCCATAGCAATGTAGAGATTAAAATGTGTTAAGGAGACTGACCATAGCAATGTAGAGATTAAAGTGTGTTAAGGGCCATAGCAATGTAGAGATTAAAGTTGTTAAGGAGACTGACCACAGCAATGTAGAGATTAAAGTGTGTTAAGGAGACTGACCATAGCAATGTAGAGATTAAAGTGTGTTAAGGAGACTGACCATAGCAATGTAGAGATTAAAGTGTGTTAAGGGCCATAGCAAGGTAGAGATTAAAGTGTGTTAAGGGCCATAGCAATGTAGAGATTAAAGTGTGTTAAGGAGACTGGCCATAGCAATGTAGAGATTAAAGTGTGTTAAGGAGACTGGCCATAGCAATGTAGAGATTAAAGTGTGTTAAGGGCCATAGCAATGTAGAGATTAAAGTGTGTTAAGGGCCATAGCAATGTAGAGATTAAAGTGTGTTAAGGGCCATAGCAATGTAGAGATTAAAGTGTGTTAAGGAGACAGGACCATAGCAATGTAGAGATTAAAGTGTGTTAAGGGCCATAGCAAGGTAGAGATTAAAGTGTGTTAAGGGCCATAGCAATGTAGAGATTAAAGTGTGTTAAGGAGACTGACCACAGCAATGTAGAGATTAAAGTGTGTTAAGGAGACTGACCATAGCAGGTGTGTTAAGGGCCATAGCAATGTAGAGATTAAAGTGTGTTAAGGAGACTGACCACAGCAATGTAGAGATTAAAGTGTGTTAAGGAGACTGACCATAGCAATGTAGAGATTAAAGTGTGTTAAGGGCCATAGCAATGTAGAGATTAAAGTGTGTTAAGGAGACTGGCCATAGCAATGTAGAGATTAAAGTGTGTTAAGGAGACTGACCACAGCAATGTAGAGATTAAAGTGTGTTAAGGAGACTGGCCATAGCAATGTAGAGATTAAAGTGTGTTAAGGAGACTGACCATAGCAATGTAGAGATTAAAGTGTGTTAAGGAGACTGACCATAGCAATGTAGAGATTAAAGTGTGTTAAGGGCCATAACAATGTAGAGATTAAAGTGTGTTAAGGGCCATAGCAATGTAGAGATTAAAGTGTGTTAAGGGCCATAGCAATGTAGAGATTAAAGTGTGTTAAGGAGACTGGCCATAGCAATGTAGAGATTAAAGTGTGTTAAGGAGACTGGCCATAGCAATGTAGAGATTAAAGTGTGTTAAGGAGACTGGCCATAACAATGTAGAGATTAAAGTGTGTTAAGGGCCATAGCAATGTAGAGATTAAAGTGTGTTAAGGAGACTGGCCATAGCAAGGTAGAGATTAAAGTGTGTTAAGGGCGTGTGGGACAACACCAGCAAACACATGAAAGTAACATTTTTGAGAACATGCATCTTTCCTATGGCAACATCAAGATGTGGATCATTTCACAATTACTAAAGTAGATTTGATAGGTTATACTTGCAGTGACTTCAGGTGCTATAGATCATTTACAGTAAATGTTCACTTTTTAGACTAAGTTTAGCCGGCCACTCTAATGTTTAACTAAATGTTCACTGTTTGTGTGTTTCAGAAATACACCACTGTTGCCAGAGTTGTGACTTCCTATTTCACATAAGTGCAGCCACAAATAGAGAAGATGGCATCTGATAACATTAAATTGGAGTTTGTGAAACAAGAACTTCCAGATGTGTTCTATGATTACAAAACTCATGACAGATTCAATAACATGGTAGACATGGAAGGTTGCTGCAGCCTTGAAGACATGGCAGGACACACAGACACGGGATCAAGAGTGATTGAAAATAAAATAACTCTCACTCAACATGAACAAATATCACCTGATGATAGTGGGATTGAGAATAGTTATATAACTTCAGTAAAACATGAGGAATGTGATCAAATATCAGAGAGTGTGTCATCTACCAATGAAATTGACACTAAACTAGAGTGTGTGACTAATGAGACTAGTGAATTACAAACTGTAGAAACACCAGTGACATGTACACAGATCTCTGAAAAGTCTCTAGATTATCATGATAGTTCTGCCAATTGTATTCATGATAGAATAGAAACAGAAGATGCACAATACGTGTCTGATGTTTGTCATTTAACTGTTGGTGTAGACAGATATTTAATCAGAAAGATAAGAACAAATACAGAAGAGAAATCTTACAAATGTGATGATTGTAATGCATATTTTACTAAAGCCTCCTATCTGAAGCAACACAAGAGAACACATACAGGAGAGAAACCTTACATATGTGATGACTGTGGTGCATTTTTTACTGCAGTGGGCAGTCTGAAGTACCACATGAGAATACATACAGGAGAGAAACCTTACAAATGTGATGATTGTGGTGCATCTTTTACTGATTCTAGCCATCTGAAGTGCCACAAGAGAACACATACAGGAGAGAAACCTTACAAATGTGATGATTGTGGTGCATCTTTTACTAGATCTAGCCATCTGAAGTGCCACAAGAGAACACATACAGGAGAGAAACCTTACAAATGTGATGATTGTGGTGCATCTTTTACTGATTCTCGCCATCTGAAGCACCACAAGAGAACACATACTGGAGAGAATCCTTATAGCTGTGATGATTGTGGTGCATCTTTTACTTATTCTAGCAGTCTGAAGAGCCACAAGATAAAACATACAGGAAAGAAACCTTACAAATGTGATGATTGTGGTGCATCTTTTACTGAAATGGGCAGTCTGAAATACCACATGAGAATACATACAGGAGAGAAACCTTACAAATGTGATGATTGTGGTGCATCTTTTACTAGATCTAGCTATCTGAAGTGCCACAAGAGAACACATACAGGAGAGAAACCTTACAAATGTGATGATTGTGGTGCATCTTTTACTGATTCTAGCCATCTGAAGTGCCACAAGAGAACACATACAGGAGAGAAACCTTACAAATGTGATGATTGTGGTGCATCTTTTACTGATTCTAGCCTTTTGAAGCGCCACAAGAGAACACATACTGGAGAGAAACCGTATAGCTGTGATGATTGTGGTGCATCTTTTACTTATTCTAGCAGTCTGAAGAGCCACAAGATAAAACATACAGGAAAGAAACCTTACAAATGTGATGATTGCGGTGCATCTTTTACTGAAGTGGGCAGTCTGAAGTTCCACATGAGAGTACATACAGGAGAGAAACCTTACAAATGTGATCATTGTGGTGCATCTTTTACTAAATCTAGCTCTCTGAAGTACCACATGAGAACACATACAGGAGAGAAACCTTACAAATGTGATGATTGTTGTACATCTTTTGCACAGTCTAGCAATCTGAAGTGCCACAAGAGAACACATACTGGAGAGAAACCTTTTAGCTGTGATGATTGTGGTGTATCTTTTACTCATTCTAGAAGTCTGAAGTGCCACAAGAGAACACATACTGAAAATAAACCTTACAAATGTGATGACTGGTGCATTGTTTACTGAAGTGGGCAGTCTGAAGTACCACAGGAGAGAAACTTTACAAATGTGATGATTGTGATGCATCTTTTACTAATTCTAGCCATCTGAAGTGCCACAAGAGAACACATACAGGAGAGAAACTTTACAAATGTGAAGAGTGGTGCATCTTTTACTAATTCTAGCAATCTGAAGCGCCACAAGAGAACTTATACTGGAAAGAAACCTTACAAATGTGATGACTTGTGCATCGTTTACTGAAGTGGTTAGTCTGAAGTACCACATGAGAATACATACAGGATAGAAACTTTACAAATGTGATGATTGTGTTGCATCTTTTACTAATTCTAGCAGTCTGAAGTGCCACAAGCGATCACATACAGGAGGAAAACCTAACTAATGTGATGATTGTGGTGCATCTTTTACTTAAGTTTGCAGTTTGAAACACCACAATATAACATATACATGAAAGAAAGCTTACAAATGTGTTGATTGTGGTGCATCTTTTACTCAAGTTGGCAGTTTGAAATTCCATATGAGAATGCATACATGTGATGCAAATGTGATGATTGTGGTGGATCTTTTCCTTATGCTGGCAGGAGAACACATGCAGGAGAGAAACCTTCAATATGTGATGCTTGTGGTGCATCTTTTACTCAAGTTGACAGTTTGAAACACCACAACAGAACACATACATGAAAGAAATCTTACAAATGTGATGATTGTGGTGCATCTTTTACTCAAGTTTGCCATCTGAAATTCCACAAAAGAACACATACAGGAGAGAAACTTTATTTATAAATGTGATGATTGTGGTGCATCATTTACTCGTGTAGACTGTATGAAGCCTTACATGGAAACGCATAACAGGAGAGAAACCTTACAAATGTGATGATTGTGGTCAATCTTTTCCTTATGCTGGTTTGATATGTTTTCACAAAACGTAACATCGCATTAATTATTTCCAGGACGACAAAAATTAGCGTTCACCGCAACCAAAATTTTTGTTCCACAATTGTAGGATCCAAGATTTAAAATACCCGCTGGGAATGAAAAACGTTAACCGAGAAAGGACCGATAAATAGCAGCACGCAGAGCGACATGGCCTGTTTGTACATGAGTCAGCATGAGACATAAGAACTTAAGCAGTGGAAGGAGTGAGAGAGTTTCAAAATTCACAAGAAAAGAAAATCCTCAGCCTACGAAATCGCTGTGAGAAATTGCATCTCATTCAGATCATGAAACGATGTCGACATGTTGAGGTCATTCTGATAAAATAAGGTAAACACCATATTTAATGCATTTAAATCTTAGATAAGTTGTGAGTCCCTTTTTCCTAGAAGAAGAGTGGTAAGTAGACTTTGTGAACACGTGTGGTGAATTCTTAAGGAGTTAATTATAATTAATGGTTATAGTTTATAGATAAACTATTCATTAAGAATCACCATAGTGAATTTAATTTCTCCCAAAGTAAACAACTGATTTAATGTATAAGCATTAATCCAAGTTGTACAATTATTTCTTAAGCAACTCAATCTACAATGATTTGGAATGGTGAGTTCTTAAAGAATTTAATTTAGTACAAACTAAATAATATTATACTCAGTTATCATAGTCATAAGATAAACTGTACATTAGGAGAAAACTACAGTGTTTTATTTTCTCCTAGCTAAGCAACTTAGTTAATGTATACACATTAGAATGTAAATTTTATTTCTTAAGCATGAAACTAAATCTACAATGAATTAGAGTGACTTAAGAAAGCTCAGAATTCTTAGTACAGTGGTAAGTACATAGGGTACATCTGCCCACTGGTAAGATTTAAAACTAGTTTGCCTATGCTAGCACTGATAAAAAAATTAGTGTAATGTGTAATTAGTCAGTAGATTTAATTTTGACATGAGCACATGGGCATCCCAATAGTTTTCTTATAATTCATGAACACATGAGAACCAAAGAGTTCTACAGGTATCATAATTTGTATGATAGTAAGGCACCCATGCAGTGAGTCAAATGTATTTTCAATGTTGTAAACATATGGAATTAGTGTTTGTGCCACACCATAATAATACTTAGTCAACCGGCATGTTAGAATGGTTAATATTCATAATGCCTGAAGGTGAATTGGATATATCACCTAAATTGTATGTATTTTATGAGATCATGTGATAACTCCTGGATTTCATGTTGCTAAATCCTGGGTGAATTTCATAAGTGTGTCTAATGGTCACATGTCTATTTCATTTAAGAGCATGCTTGAGTCATGTGTGGTTCATCATTGTTAAACAGATGTGAATGTATCATTTGATAAAACCCATCAGCAGGCATGACTAAATCTCCATGAAATAGTATAAGTTAGGTTGAAGGATGAGATTCCCTTGTAATGTCATTCTTGTGAATCTCTGAATGTATTCTGTATAAAGCACCTACATATGCATGATTGTCATCCATACAGATATGATTGTCTGATGAATGGGTGAGTTTTAAGTTATCATTGGGAAATCACCCACCTTACCTGCCACTATGAAGGATGTGTGATGAATGATTCCTATATGTTCACCCATTGTCACCGTCCTAGATCTCTAGGGGATTGAAACTCGGGCTCATACAGGCAACAAACTCCGTTAGATACAATTTAGCATCATTTAATTACATGTATATTACAGTACGCTGGCGAAGCGAGTTTTCACACGCCAGCATTCAGTACATTGCATATCACAGGAGTTGTTTATAATGAACATGGTTAACACAATAACTCTAGCAGCTATCTACACATATGTCTAAGACCCCTTAATACAATTGGGTCTACTATCAAGTCCCCTTAAGGTAAGCACTGTTGCTTCCTCGATGTCCAGTCCCGGTCTGACTGTTCCACACGTGTCGCAATCCGACACGGGTGGCAACTCTCCCTGAGTTTCTCGTGGACCCCGCAATCGGCGGGCCCCATCAGTGTCCACGGGGCTGTGGACACACTGACCGATCCTTCGAGAAGGCTCTGGATTATTCAAGCCTTCGAGTGACTCGGTTCTTTCCCTTTAGCTGGATTACTCTCCCTTCGCCAGTATCCCTTACGTTTATATTTGTACCGTCCCCATGTGAGTCTGTGACAGGAGTCCCCCTCTCCCCCTGCTTTGATGGGTTCTTATATGGTAAATTAGTTCTGTACTAATTCTGTCACAGGATCACATAAAGTCGGTGTTTGTAGTTTGGTGGATAGTAACTTGGTAACTGACATATCTGCATCACCAAATCATGTATTCTCCCATACCCCACTTTAAGATGATTGCTGAAGAGGTTTCTCTCTTCTATGTCCTTAAACATGCTTATCTGACCGAAGTTCCGTGACGTTTTCCAGTTGTTTTTACAACCGCGCCCTTCTCAAGTATCCGTGATACCAAGATATTAAAACTCTGTGTAAGAGAGTTCTAACAAGACAAATGTCTTGGCTATTTAAGTACACCTGCAACATCTTGTTCTGTGTGTGTATTTCGATACATTTTTACTCCCGTATGTTGTATAATGCTGAATATGCAGCTATGCTGTTGTTCTATCACATCTGACTACGTGTTCCTGTTGGTTTGTTCGTGTATTGATTGATATGTTGCTGTTTCTAATAAAGTGACTGCACTTTAATTGTTCGTGTTCAGTTTTAAGTCTGTATAGAGTGTGTGTTCATTGTGTGGTTTATCTCCAAGCGTCACGAGTTGGGATATCCCTTGTCATGAATTACCCCAATGTGTAATGCATGATCGGGTATTCCAAGCAGTGGTGCTTAGATGTAGTGTATTAACTCCTAAACATGTATTCATAATTAGACAGGTAATACATTTTTACATGAAAGACGCAGACAAATTAAAATAAATACGTTTTGCGTACAATTTGTCCGCTCAGTATATCGTTCTCTCATTTAATTCTTTCACTCTGCCATTCATACAACTTTCATACAAAATAGTATTTGGTTAAAATCTATAAATAAAGTTGAGGTAAGTCTTATTGCCCTTAGAAAAATTGGAGTAGGCGATATGTTCCCTTTAAGGTAACAAGTACTTTTTGTACGTGTACTCAAAAAATGGTTTATAATTTAAATGGAAAAAACTTGTATAGCACGAATATTTCACGTATGAGTGGAAATATCGGTAATATTATGATAGAAAATATATAAGTGAGAGGTTGACATATTTTATATACATAATTACCTAACAGTTTAATACATATTAACTGATAAATAACTAATTAACTAACTAACTGAATCAAACGATGACGTGTGTTGTCCTCCTGTTGTCCGTGTGTAGTGCCATGAATGTTAACAGTTAATATAGCAGTCCTTTGCATGTTGTAATCGACACAGTCCTCTTTCGGCTGTTTGCAAAGTTTCTTAGCAAATAGCGAGTATGCAGTGTTCTTAATCTTTACAGATGAATGTCAGTTCACTGGTTGGAATCCTTTCACAGGCATATATTGCTCGGATTGTTTTTATCACATTAGCAATCGGTAATATAGGGTTCTCACAGTGTTATGTTCGTGGGTGTTATACGTAACCTATTCACTTGGGCGTTGATACTTCTGAATGAAAGTTCTCTAGTAGGTGTAGAGGTACACTGTTCTATGCAACAGACTAAAATATCACAGCTTCTTATATGGCTACTAATTAATGTGCCTAGTGTTCGTCTGCTGGTGCATTTGCTTGCCGTGATAAAAAGTCAGCAATAATGTTATCAGTGCCCTTGATATGGCGGATTTCAAAGTCGAAATCTTGAAGAAGAAGACACCATCTTTCTAAACGATGGTTCTTTGGCACACCTTGCTTAAGTACCAGCAGCGGCGAACTATCGGTTAAGACAACAAAATGCGAACCTAAGAGGAACTTAGATAATCGACGAATGCAAAAGAGTAGGCTTAATGCCTCCAACTCAATTGTCGAGTAATGGATCTCTGCCTTCCTCAGCTTGCGGCTTATGTAGAGTATCGGATGTCGCACACCCTGATATTCTTGCATCAGGCAACCTCCAATTGCGATAGCACTGGCATCTGTGGTCAGAATAAAAGGTACATCTATGTTTGGTAATCTTAATACTGGTGGGTTAGAAAAAATCGATTTCAATCTGCACATTGCATCCTCTAAGCGGGTACTCTTACAAAATTTTTCTGGATGATCTTTTGTCAACATATTAGAAAAAACTGATGTGAGTTCTGCCCAGTTTGGTATAAACTTGGCATAATAGTTTATGAGACCCAATAGGCTTCTAACCTGCTTCTTAGTAGTTGGAACTTCTAGGTTGAGAATTTTTGATACAATTCTATCATCTGTCAACAGTTTGCCTTCGGAAATCCTATGACCTAGGAAGTCTATCTGTTTATAGCCTATTTCAACCTTGGAAGGTTTGATAGTAAGTCCAAAAAGAAAAATTTGGTTAAAGACTTGTTTGAGTGTAAGTAAGTGAGAAGTCATGTTTGAAGAATGGATACATATATCATCAATATAAGATTGCACGTCCTTAATGCCGTGCAATAGCAGTCAAGTTAACCTAACAAACGTGGCGGGAGCGTTCTTAAGACCAAATGGAAGATATCTCCATTCGTACAACCCAAGGGGTGTAGCGAATGCTGTTATATGCCTTGAAGAGGGTTCTAGTGGCAATTGCCAGTAACCTTTAGCTAAATCAAGCTTAGAAAATAATGATGATTGAGACATATTCAAAATGAGGTCTTCACAGCTGTTCATTGGCTCCGCATCTGTGGTGGTTATGGTATTTAATTTTCTATAATCTATGCACAAACGAATGGTTTGGTCCTTCTTTTTCACCAGGACAATTGACGAAGAATACTGGGACACAGATTTCTGTATTATTCCGTTTTTCTCCAAGTCCAAAATTTCTTTATCTAAATTTGCTCTATAATGTAAAGGAATTGAATATGGTCTACATTTGATCGGTGTCAGATCTGTCAACACAATTGAATGTGTTATCCTGTCAGTCCGTCCAGGTTTGTTTGAGAAGATAGTTCTATATTCGTTCAGAAGAAACAAAATGTCTTGTCGCTGCTGTTGTGTCAAAGTGTCAGAGATTTGTATGTCATTCATAGTACTGTCGTCGTTCATAGTTGGTACTGGAATTTCCGTATTGTCTATGTCCGTCTGATTTATTACTGACGCTACTGTTTGTAAATTGTCTTCAATGTCATTGTCGTCGTCGTCGAGACTAATAGTTGTCAATGTGTCATTAACTTGGTCGTACTGGTCGTTATCCCATATTGTCGGTACTGTGAATATGGTTTCGTCGTCTTCGTTGTCACAAGAATGAGTCGTTAACGATGCTTCGTTTGTCGAAGTGTCATTCTTGTCAGTTTGGTTATTGTCATCTGTTACCTGCGTCTGCTTGTTCATGTCACTGTCATGTCTAGAATAGTATGGTTTTAACATATTTACATGGAATATTTTCAACTTTCCATTTAAAGAAATTTCGTAATCAACTTCCGAAATCTTTCTCACAACTTTAAATGGTCCCTGCCAAGAGGTTGATAGTAAATCTCTCTTGTCAGATAGTAATAGTAAAATATCTTGATTTGGTTGTAATACAATTGTTCTCGCCCCTTTGTTGGCGTACTGCCTGTACCTAAAACCTTTCTCCTGTAATGATGTTCTGGCCAGTATACAGGATCTAATGATTTTGTCTCTGGTGTCAGTGACCAAATCATAGGTGGAAAGTGGTAATTGGGTGTTTACAGGTTGTGATATTATATCTTTGTAAATAGTGAGAGGTCCTCTTGGGTTTGCTCCATATATCAATTCGAACGGAGAGAACCCCGTGCTTGATTGTGGGACTTCTCTGTATGCAAACAGCACCATTAGGAGAAGTATATCCCAATCGGCTGGATTTTCAGCTGTCACTTTTGATAACATATGTTTTAAGTCCCCATTTAATTTTTCGCAAATCCCGTTCACGGACGGTCGATAGGGACTTGTAAAACATTGTTTTATGCCCAGTAACTTAGTTACCGATTGGGTGGCATTAGATATGAACTGCGTTCCTCTATCTGATATTATTTTCTCCGGAAAGCCAAAACGGGAGAATATCTGTAATAATACGTCTGTCACATCCTTAGAGGAGATAGATTTTAATGGAATCATTTCTGCCCACCTTGTACACCAATCAACAAGTGTAAAAATATATCTATTTCCTTTGTTTGAGATGTGATTCAAAGGACCTACTAAATCAACCGCCACGATTTGAAATGGTCTCGAGGCAGTTATGGTTGATTGAATTTCTGCCGTAGGGTTTTTACCCTTTTTGATTAATTTCTGACATGTATCGCATGATTTACAGTGGGTTTTTATGTCACGGCAAAATTTAGGCCAATAAAATTGGCTCAGGACTCTGGCCCTAGTTTTTTCGTAACCCATATGACCTCCGAAAGGTGAGTCATGGGCTATATGTAGCACTTTTTCACGATGTGACTGAGGTAGAACCACTTGCTGTATCGTGGTTTGATCTCTGGTATATAATCTTGTTAGAACATTATTATTTAATTTAAATGTCCAAGAAGCGTTTTTCGTTACTTTTGGCTTTAATCCTACTAGCCGAAAATATGGTGAAAGAGTTGGATCTGCTTTTTGTTCTTCTATCAATTTGGTGGTGGTAATGTTAGGTGAAATGATTTGTAGTGCTTCCTGAAGTTGGTCAGTGTGGGTTTTGTGGGTTGTCTGTCTTGTTACTACATTAGTGTGTTGTGTGTGTTGTTGCACATTTACAGGCTCAGTACTTTGTGAATTGATGGAGTCCTCAGTTCGAGGTGTTAATTTGATGGTAGCATTGAAAGATTCTACCGCCCCTGTGTTCTGCACCTCTGTGAATTCTTTTCGAATTACGTCATAGGTTGTCTCCCTTGTGCTTTTGGCAGTTTGAGACAAGCATGCGTGATTTTTCACTTTGGAATCGCTGTTTGGGTTTTGGATACAGTTTTTCTGTTCCCATTCTCTGATTTCCTTTTCAGAGCAAGATCTTATGTTGGGAAGAATCCCAAGGATGATTTCAGCGGCAGGACTTTCTAGGACTGCACATAGCACTTGTCCTGATATAAATGGTGTCCAAATTTCGGCCAGTGCTAGGGGGTATCTTTCAATTGTGCCTGAGAATGTGCGACACGTTACGTATTTGTGTGTGTAGTCTTTGTCGTTAACTAATGTTTTCTTAATCCCACAAAGAGTCGCCCTGGAATCTCGTATTAATGTACACTGTTGTTAACAAAACCTGTTAAATAATTTAAATTGCCTGTTGGTGATAAGGCTGTGTTGGCCATTTCGTTAGAAACTGGTATTGTGTGGCCATATAACAAGGTTGTATCAAGCTGAAATTTTCTACAGGTGTTACATTTGTTATCAGAGATGGTATTGATGATTTCTACTGCATTGCCTGACTCACTCGCACTTTCATTCTGGATGTCACATTCATTCTGTTGTTCAATCTCCTCATCCGGGGAGGTGTCTATCAATGTGGCATTGGCCTGCTTCATCCTCTTTCTCCCTTCACAGACAGAAGAAAAATGCCCATAGCTTGCGCAAAAATAACATTTAGCCGCTCTCTGATATGCGTTTCTTTTATTCATTTGTTTTTCCACTATCTTTTGGAGATGATGTGGATAATTTGGTGATTTGTCACACATCGCAAACTGTTCGTGCATCAGATGACAATACTGGCACAAGACAGGTTTTGTGACCTTAGAGCGTTGTTTGAGCCTATTTTCATTTGGTTTCGAATATTTTGTGTTCGTAACCGCTGCTGTTTCATTTTGGCTCATGTTTAGCTGAAAAATATCGCGGTTCGCTGTAAAATATGCGCTCCCTTTATTTTCGATTTCTTGGATGGTTTTACAATCCATCTGTCTCAAAAATTTAGAAAACGGTGTTGGGATAGTGCTAATAATTTTATCAATTATAATCAGCTCTTTTAATTTATCATGGTTGTTATTTGTTTTCGCTGATGTTATCCATTTTGTACAAATATCTTGAACTGTAGAAACGTAGTCAATGAAAGTTTGGTTAGGTGATGGTGATAATTTTGAGAACTGTAGTTGATAGCCAGCTGTATCTAATAAAAAATGTTGGAGTATTCTCTGTTTTAAATAATCATAATCTTTCCTCATGTCTTGCGGAACTGTCTCTATCACTTTTAAGGGCTCTAAAGCTAAATTTCTCATCAAAATAAATGACCAGTCGACTTTTGCGACCTGATGATGGGTCATTAAGCACTCGAAGTTCTCTAAGTATGCGCTTATGGAATCTCCTGAACAAAATGCTTTGACAAGGCCTTTATGTTTGTTGTATTTTTGTTCATCTTCTTTACTTCTAATTTTGTTTACTGATATTTCTAGGTTGGAATCAATTTCCATTTGTTTTAATTTTATCTGTGTTTCTGCATTTAATTGGGCTTGCTTGGACGCCGCCTCGAGCTCCATCTGCTTCTCCTGAGCATGCAGTTGCAGTTTCTTTCCCTCAGCTTCAAGTTGCATTTTCCTTTCTTCAGCTTCCATTAGCATCTTCTTTTCTTGAGCTTGCAGTTGCATTTTCTTTTCTTCAGCTTCCCTTAGCATCTTCTTCTCTTCTGCCTCAATTTGCATCTGCATTTTCTTCTCTTCTCTTTCCATTGCTCTTTCTTCTCGTGCAATATTTTCAGCATGTGTCTTTTGTGCCCATTCTGAAAGTTTATCCTCTTTATATCCTAACCTAATACCTGCTTCAATGCACTGTTCTAATGTTGACATCTTGTAATTTAGTTATTATTTACTTTCTTGAAATTAAATCCCTTTGAAAAATAGTCAGGGTGTGCAAAAATTGGTTATTTCCCTTGAATGTTTACCTTCAAATTTATATAAGCAGATATACTTAGTTATAATATTAGCATATACATAACAAAATCAATGCATAGAAAAATGTTACATCAATGAATGAGGATGAGGAATACCGCTTAGGGATGTAATGAGCATGAAATGAAACTCATCTTGTTTTCCCTGAGATCTCGAATGTAGTCTTGTTTCCTCGCCACTGCTGGAGTACAGGTTACATACACGATACATGCACGATAATTCGCGGAACAATCTGCTGTTGGAATCAAAAAAAATTAGTAACTGTCATAGTAATTGTCACAGTCATGTCAAATTTCATAAATATCAGTTGAAATATTGTGTAGAGGGACTATAATAGCTTATTTACAGATAGCTGCAAAGTTTCTAACTTTGTCACGTGTTAAAGTTGATATATTATTTTTACTTGGCAAACCCAAAATAGCTGTTCTGAAACGTAAAGCTTCTTATTGCCAAAACCGGCGATTGCCCCCAAATAGCCTGTCACCGTCCTAGATCTCTAGGGGATTGAAACTCGGGCTCATACAGGCAACAAACTCCGTTAGATACAATTTAGGATCATTTAATTACATGTATATTACAGTACGCTGGCGAAGCGAGTTTTCACACGCCAGCATTCAGTACATCGCATATCACAGGAGTTGTTTATAATGAACATGGTTAACACAATAAGCTCTAGCAGCTATCTACACATATGTCTAAGACCCCTTAATACAATTGGGTTCTACTATCAAGTCCCCTTAAGGTAAGCACTGTTGCTTCCTCGATGTCCAGTCCCGGTCTGACTGTTCCACACGTGTCGCAATCCGACATGGGTGGCAACTCTCCCTGAGTTTCTCGTGGACCCCGCAATCGGCGGGCCCCATCAGTTTCCACGGGGCTGTGGACACACTGACCGGTCCTTCGAGAAGGCTCTGGATTATTCAAGCCTTCGAGTGACTCGGTTCTTTCCCATTAGCTGGATTACTCTCCCTTCGCCAGTATCCCTTACGTTTATATTTGTACCGTCCCCATGTGAGTCTGTGACACCCATACCCATATGAATGTGTCTATAGACTGAGTGAAATGATCATCCATGCATATAAATTATGTCTGAGATGAGTGCATTGACCTCACATGCAAAGATGGATATGTTGACTGATGCATGAGAAATTTGAGTGAGTGAGGAAGGTACAGGCTGAGAGAGAGGGAGTATAGGCCAACAGTCAATCTCAGGATAGCCAGCAACTTTGATGTGGAATGCAATGACTCACCAGAAACTAGTTCGGCGTAACCCATAAACTCAATAATAATTTAGTACACTCCAACACCACTTTGTATAAAATATCATTTAGCAATCATGTTACAATCATCTAGTTTTGTGCACTAAGCACGAACCAGCCAATATCATACATTACGCATATTACAGCATCTGTGTGTGTAATTTAAGCATAATTCCACTTTGTATTTCATGTCACTCCTATTAATATTAGTGTAATGACTTTAATGTAATACAATGATGATGATGATGACTGTAACGTAATAAAAATATTTAATAATGATTATGATGATAATGTTAGAATGATGTAATGATTTCTAATGTCATAAGCATGATAAACAGGATAATAATGTAATCATGATGATGATGAGAATGATTATAATAAGCATGATGATGCGGATAGCTAAATTACAATTTTAGTATAGAAACAGTGAAGAAGGGGGAATATACTCTCTGTAAATCTTTGGACTAAAAAGATAAGTCACCTGAATACTATACAAGAACGGATACCCTAATGTACTTATATTGCTTATAAACAAACACTCATTACAATGGGGACTGATTTTTAAAAGCCCTTAATGTATGAGACCCTTTTTTCTTGAATAGAAAAAGATGAAGAAGAGAATGGTCAACATAATTGTGCAAATTCCCAATCACTCAAGGTATTACTTAAACTATAAACTGAGGACAGGCATAAGTGAAGATGAAACTGCACATCTGCTAGTTAAACCTTGAACACCTGATAGTGGAAGATTGGAGTGAGAGCAAACAACTATGTTGGTGATAACTAATTGAGAACACCATGACTACCTTTCTTCTATGTTTATTTTCTCTAAGAACAAGAATCATAGGCGTTATCTCGTAACACCAAAATCACAATATACAAAACACTGATCAGACCAGTTGTGCTGTATGGCTCTGAAACCTGGAGTACAACGAAAGGAGACGAAGCCTTGTTACAAACCTTTGAGAACAAAATTTTAAGACGCATCTTTGGACCCATTAGGGATACACAAAGTGGAGAGTGGAAAAGAAGAAGTAACAAAGACATTTATGATCTGTTTAAGTCCCCGCTAATCACTGGTATCATGAAGGCTAATAGACTACAATGGCTGGGGCATATAGAAAGAATGGAAGATAATAGGGAAACAAAACTCGCTTACACTCAGGAAATAAATGACCGTAGACCCCGAGGTAGACCAAGAAGGCGGTGGGGAGATAATACATATACAGACCTACAAGCACTTGAAATTAACGACTGGCAAGAGAAGGTCCAACAGAGAGACGAATGGAGACGGATTGTATCTGCAGCAAAGAACCTCAATGGTCAGAACGCTGAAGAAGAAGAAGAAGAACAAGATTTTTTGTTTTCACTGGTTATGTTCTTAGGCTTTTACATTTCATTTCTAATGTCATATTTATGAGATCATTAGAATTATGTTATTGATGAAATTTCAGGTAGTGGTCTTATTCATGTCAATCCAGACCTGACTTGGTGAAGACTGAATGCAGCACCTGTTGAGTGAGCACATTGTTGAGTGAAGCCCTTGATAGAGTAGCGCAGAAACTTATCTACCTGCAACCCTTCCCTTTGTCACAGAGGAGAGGTAATCTTTATGTTACCTGCCAAAACAAAGGAAAACGAAGAGCCTACTTATGTTCTACTACCTGGAACACTAATACTACAAATTGTGAGCCAGAGGGATTCCCAAAGCAGGATTGAGAATCCGGAGTGTAGACAGTTCTTTTTTTCAGAGCATCCAGGCCAGTAAAAGATTAGCAGTACATGCGTCATATCACAGTGTGAACATGGCCTGGCTGTGAATCGTTAGTGGCTGACATCAATATAGATGACAAACTCCGCGTTGTAGTGTATAAAAGGTTTATTTGAGTCATCAATTACGTTTTCATGCCGCTTATGTAAATACAGACATCTTTGTTGTTCTTCTCATGGCCGAATCCCAAGTGACGCGTGAGCAACCCCTGGATACCTAAACCCATTCGTGCTCACGCGTTCACTAACTTTATTTCCCCATTAGTTAATGAATGCGCAGCATTCATTAACTCTCTAACTACTAACCTAAATCCCTTACTGTTATATACCCCCCCCCCCCCTTCTTCAAAAAGACTTTTTCTCTGGAAAAGTCTCAACTCCAACCCTTAAACACTTAACTCAATACTGAAATATTTCTTCTTCTATACCACATCTGCCCAACAATCCCTCAACATATATTTCATAATTCAAATCTCATCCTCCTATCTCATCATAGCCAAACGCTAAGCAGAGACATACTTTATACAATGTCAGTAATATAAAATCCTAGTATAAACTCTCTACAAGCGAACCGCTTTTAAAGTGTCCATCTAAATTATGATTGACAAAAATTGAAGATATTTTCCTTATCTTTTTCTCACTTAATCACATTCTCACTATTCCAGGATAGACAGAAAAAAGTTTAGTTTAGATTGGTTTGGTGTGCACCGAAGAAAATTAGAAAGTAAGAAAATAGTAAGAAGTAATCACATTTCTCTTCCCATGCATTCTCAAAACTTTATAAAATAAAGTTTTCAAAATTTATCTTCATTGCCGTCAATAATAATTTTTGTTATCAAAAAGTTATGTTAATCCAAAACTACAACCTTTTGTATTATTCACCTCGTCAAGTTCAACCATTCCTTCCAAACCTCCAGAGTCCACTTATTTAAATGCCAAAATTCAACCTGGCATTCCCCCCATATTCTCCCATTAAACGCTGTTCAACCCAGCTCCTATTTCAACCCCCATTTACCCAGTATCGCCCGTCAGTCCCCTCATCCATGGCTTTCAATCCATGTATTTACATTACGAACCGTCTAATGTAGTCCCTAATTCAATCCCCCAAACCATTTTTAACGGTTTAACTCTTTCCAACCCCCATGTAATTATCAATTGTTGCTGACAACCCCAGCCACTTTTAAATATACTCCTCTATTACTTTCTCTACTACATACTGAGTTACTTCGCTAATCACCACAACTTCCCCCTTAACTCAATCATGTTTCACCCTCAATTTCTATTTATAAACGTTATACACGTTAAGCAACTCAACTTCAAGTCACAAAATTCGTAAAACGAAGCATGGCCCTTACTCCATGTTTCAAATTTTTTGCAAGCTCCCAAAAACAACTCTTCATTTTTCCCCATAACTTAACGTCAACCTAAAAATTATTTTAAACACACCCAGGGTAACTCAAAAAAATAAAACCAAAGTTTTGTAAAAATAAACAGCTAAGGTAACATATCATCACATTTTATAAAGAACTGAAGTCAAAACAATAGAGCAAACAATATCAACCCCCTCATTCTTTGACATCATTTTTATCCCCACACATTATTCAAAATAAACATATGTGATGAAATGAAAAATCATATATATACATACACCATAATATATTATGACTACTAATCAATCATTTTCCGTCTAAGAAAAACTCAACACTTCAAACTTAAAAATCAAAATGATAATAAAGCATATATCAATCACTCCTAACTTAATACAATATTATGTCTACTCATCACGACAACTCTCAACAACTCTTGATTAAGTTATTTGCTAACCTTCTTCATTTGAAATTCACAATTACTGTGTCCCACTTCTTCTTCTATCTGCAATCTGCAGAATATTCTACCAAGCTATTCATCACTTCTCCATTTTCTTAATAACTCCAAATTTTTTTCTATAAGTGCAATCTCTACATGAATGTCGTCATCTTCCCGAGGAGAAATATCTTCTTTCATAGCAGCATCCTCATCAGTTTCTGACTCTTCATCCATCTCTTGTTCTGCGTCTGTATACCCATTACTAGCAACTGCTAATCTTTTCCTTTCTAAGTCCAATCTAATCTTTCTACCTTGATGTCTTAATGATCTCTCAAATAGTGGCATATCTTCATCACTTGAGGAATTTTCTCTAAATTTTCTTTGCCTCTTAATTTATCTTTCTTTCTGTCTATCTAACTTTCTTTTTACTGCCTGTCTAGTATTCGTAAATGGAGGGTCTATTTTTTCTTGGACCGATTCTTCACTATTATAAGCGTCATACATGTTGTTTTCCTCTGTCACGGTCGTTTTTTTGTATTGTTTCTTCTTGTTCACCAGTAGTAGATGCTGTTATTATTTGTTTTTTTTTACCAATTCTCTCCCATTATCTATAGGTATCGGATATTCCGTTTGTCTGATAATCTGTCCATCTGAAAATAATTCTTCTGAATAATAATAATTATTATTATCCTCTGCATCTTTTTCCTCATTATCCCGTCTTAAGTGCTCTACATGTGAACGTGCAACATGCCCTGTAATTTGATTGTTTATAGTATATGATACTGGACCCTTTTTATCTAAAATATAATATCCCGGGACCCAATGAGCATCAAACTTAGAGTTTTTCCTATGTTTTTTGTAATAAACTCTATCACCTATGTTAAACTCCTGTAAGTGTGCATTTTTATTTGTGTATTTCTTCTGCCTTTCTCGAGCCTTAATTATATACGTTACTGTTTCTTTGTAACATCTGTATTTCTCCCCTTCTTCTTCTCCATCCATATCTATACTGTCCTATTTCCATTGGTTCTTCAATTCTATCCTCTGAACTACTACCTAACTCTCGTGCTACCCTCAATCTAAACTTTCTTCTCAAGCTTTCCTCTTGTATAGCTATATCTACAGCTTGTGACAACCTTGCAGGATTCTCTCTCATAAATTTAAATTTCAGTCCATCTGACCTAATCCCATCAACAAAAATCCCCACCAACATCCGTTCCACTTCCTCAGCTCGGACATTCTGACCCAAAAATGACTCTTCGGCTAAATTGATCAACCTATCACTGTAGCCGGTCTCTATGGCTGAAGGGCTTGCGAACGCGGTTTGTGAGCCCGTATACCCGGGTTCGAAACACGGCGGTGCTGGTTTTTTCGAAAAAGGTATATAGACCGGTCGTTCAGAAAGCAATGGCAAACTACTGAACGTAACCACTTGCCTAGTACATCAACAGCAGCTGAAAATGCTGGTGTTGACTGCAACGTCCCGTATGGGATACGCAACAAAATTAATTAATCACTGTATAGCTGCACACTTTCTGTAGTATTTTGTCTCATCTGTCGCAACACTGAGAATGCGTGTTGAGGGTCAGTAATCTCTGCATATTTGTGAGCTAGGTCGTCTTTGAATTGTTCCCAGGTTTCACCTCCTCCAGCTTCTAGCTTTCTTCTTATATGATCAGAAACAGGACTTGCACTAGTTCTAATTCTTTTTATCCTCATCTGTAGCGTTCACTAGATAAGCATGTTTCTCAATGGATACAATCCATTTCTTAAATTGACTCGCTTGTCCATTAAACCTCTCGACATCACTGACTACACTTTGCTGTCTTAACACCGAGTCCAACTTTGATATTGCCCCACCAACTCCACTAAGTACTTGTGAAAGATCTTGGGCTTCCATCCTAAAAAAATCTGAAATGGAAAATACAGCAGTACCAAACAATCTAATATATTAATATGTCCTAAATCAAGCAGTTGGACATCTTAATCTAAAATTTAACAATACCTGCTATACTTATAGTCCTGTCGTTTGTCCAATCGTTTTTCTTATTCAAAACTGATGATCTGCCGTTGTAAAAATTTTAGAACAATTCCAGCGTTTCACAGTGTATGGCTGTTGTCCAATCGAAAAAATTGAAGGAGTATGACGCCCAATCGACAAAATTGAAGGAGTATGACGCCCAATCGACAAAATTGAAGGTTGTCTTCTTCTCTCGCAGGAAAAGAAAAGGAAGAGCTTCTGGATTCCTCACTTCAATCGAAGTCGGTGCCTTCTGACGTACTTTCACCGAAAAATGGCCCTTCTAGTCGTCTTCATGCCGCTGATTGTGCTCGTCTGGATTTGAAATGACAACGATCGAGACAATAATCAATTGATTGATTGATTGATTGATTGATTGAATGATTGAGTGAGTGAGAGAGAGAGAGAGAGAGAGAGAGTGAGTGAGCGGGCTCACTATAAGCGTTGACCAACAACTCCGGACTTTATCTTCAGACTACCAAGGTCACCTTCAATGTACTTCAGACGATAACGGTTAAATCGACAGTTCCAGCAAGACCAGATTTCACGGCAGCATATCTGGAACATCCATACGTTTCGAAAAGAACGAGCAGGTCAACACAGGATTCAAGATTGACGATGGCTGCTCTGTTTCACCACTCGGAACATTATGTGTTGTGTGGCGGTTTTAACAACCATCAACCCCATCACAAAGACTTGAAAATACGACATAAGTTGTTCCTCCAGAGAGCAGTACTTCAACACAACCTTCCATGACTTCTGTTGACTTCTATATTCCAATTTGATTTATTTTATGAGGACCTCTGTGATCAGTGGTGGCCGTGACAGCACGATTCCGAAATCTTGGTATACTCGGCGCCAAATCAGGTCATATCAGAGTGTGAACATGGCCTGGCTGTGAATCGTTAGTGGCTGACATCAATATAGATGACAAACTCCGCGTTGTAGTGTATAAAAGGTTTATTTGAGTCATCAATTACATTTTCATGCCGCTGATGTAAATACAGACATCTTTGTTGTTCTTCTCATGGCCGAATCCCAAGTGACGCGTGAGCAACCCCTGGATACCTAAACCCATTCGTGCTCACGCGTTCACTAACTACTAACCTAAATCCCTTACTGTTATACACTGAGAAAAGAATATCTCTGTTAATATCTACATTCTCATTGGCCCATCAATTCTGTACATTCACTATATATATATATATATATATATATATATATATATATATATATATATATATATATATATATATATATATATATATATGTCCTTATTTTATGACAGGAAATTGTCATTTTGAATGCAATTTACAAAGTCCATATTTGTGTTTATTAAATCATAAAAAATGAGGTCATGTATTGATTGTATTTTACTTGTCATAGTCAAATTGTTTTAAATTACCCTAGATATAATTAATTAGTTGGTAGAGGAGAGGCAAGGAACCACTTAAAGGATATTTTGGGTATAAAAGGGAATGTAACTTTGTCAGTTATTTCCTGAAGGTATTCCTTGGTTCTCTAAAACTCTATTTCTGGTCTCAAAAAGTGAGTCAGTACAGCTAAATTAATTAAACAGGCAGGGTCACATTGGGAAAAAGGATTTTTCATCCTTTATCTCTCTGGGGTTGAGCTATCAATCTCGACGTATCCGACAGCTGGCAGTCTAAAATTCTATAGTAGAACACATGCAGGAAAGAAACGTTAAATATGTGATGATTGTAGTGCATCTTGTACTCAAGTTTGCCATCTGAAAATCCACAAGAGAACACATACAGGAGAGTAACCCTACAAATGTGATAATTGTGATGCATCTTTTACTCATGTTGACAATTTAAAGCCGCACATAAGAACACACACAGCCCCGGGAAGGTTAACCCGGTCAACAAAACTTCGGATGAACGCAGAAGAAGAAGAAGAACACACACAGGAGTTAACCATTACAAATGTGATGGTTAACCCACTCAACAAATGCCCGCAGAAGTCAGATGTATCAGCCTAATGGTGCAAGAATGCAGCTCGACTGTAAACAGGCACAATGCAATCACGTCCAAAAAAACTCTCCGGATGAATACAGAATGACATAAGCCTGGGTCATTGACATTGAGGTGAGTGACCGGGCAGGAGGAAGAATGGAGATGAGAGTGGGAGACAGTAAAGTGACTGACCTGGCTATGAGAAAACAGCCAGTCCTGAGAAATAAAATAGTGAGGGTAGAGGGAAAAAACCCCTAGGGCGGATGGGGAGAGAGATAGTGTATTTGTGTGTGAAGTCAAGGGACTTCGGGGAGTTGAGTTTGAGATACCGAAGGAGTCGGTAGTCCACGGACAACGGGGTTGTGTTGTTCTCCGAGTTGTGAAGACAGGCCTGAACCAGAGTGGGTTCTATAGTTGAGCAGTGGCTCCAACCCAATGTGTGGGTTGTATTGTGGGAGATCCAGCCGTGGATAGTAGCTGGATTACCTGTCTTGTGGATTGAGATAAGAAGCAGGCCGTGAGAAGGCATTGATGTGTGCTGGTTAAATTGTGAGGAGGATATTTATATTCTATGGATTACATTATTTTCTGGATGTATAAACATGTTCCGTCTGTCCGTCTTATTTCTGGAATAAAGGATTATGTGGGCCAACTCAATCTTGTTTCATGACTGGTAAAGGTGCACTTCTGGGGTGAGTTGGATTAAGAGACAGATAGCTCAATTGACACACCATGAACATCGTTACCTAGACAACGACCATCACACTACAATATCGAGCAAAGATCATCAAGAACATTGATATTATCATCAAGAACGACGTGTGACAATCTGGGGCCTCGTCGCTTAGTATGGAGTATCTGGAAGGCTACGTACGGTCAAGAGCATTATAGACAGTGTTGTCATTCTGAGATATTTGTGGGCTCTTCGCGGAGAGAGGGTGGACAGCGGAGTGTGTCCACCGTATAAACACTGAGTTTTTCTCCATGCGGGAACTGGCTACAGACAGTTCACGTCAAGTCCACTACAGGTGAATTGGAACCAACCATATCGCTAAAGCGAGTGGGGGTGTCAGAGAAATAACGCAGTACAAATTGACCGGGAGAGTCCATTACGGTGACAGGTAAATTTGATACCAGGCAGGAGTGCTGAAACTAGCAGACGCGGCGATGAAAGACCAGTGTTGAATCCAGAGTGGCGAGGGCAGCGTGTGTGTGTGTGTGTGTGTGTGTAGGACATCGCTGGCGGTGATAATGACAGGATTGGGAACCAAAGATATTTGACAAGTGTGTGTGTGCGAAGGCAAGCACACTGTGTTGTTGCAAGTTGACTGGTCAAGATTTGTCGACGCAGTTAATAAGCCGGGTTGAGAGAGGGTCAGCGCTGTTTACGAGGACAGTGCACAGTACAGGTAAAGTACTGAGGACAGTGAACTCTCGGGAAGGAGAGTTATCATGGATGTGTAGGATACACCGAATTGACATTTGCATATTCACCTGGAGGGGTGACAAAAGTGGGTGGAAACAGTGCCCCTACCGCCAGAGTTGGGGCGGGTTAGTGGTGTAAAGTGTATTTTCCACTGAAAGTGATAAAGAGAAAGAAGGTTGACCTTAGGAGGCAAGGCTGTTTAACAGTAAGCAGTTACTGAGAAAATTTCCACGGAGTCAAAAGAGCAGCCGTGTCGGGGCTGAGAGGTTGGGTGGAAAGTGTTTTTTTAATGACGGAAAAGTGTCCGATCATTTTACAGACAGTCAGTGTGGATTATTGTGACAAAGAAGACTGAGGTACTGGCTTGAGGTGTCCGGCAAGGTCAAGGTTAGGGACAGTGGAAAGTTACTGGGAATTTCCACAGGAGATCGGGATAAACAAGGTTGTTTTGAAAGAAAGCCAGACTTGATGTTTCGTCTTTGTTCAAGCCTTTGTCATCATTATTCTGTTATGAGCAAACAGTTTTAACTTATCGTCATCGCAACCATTGTCGTATTTCTTTGCCAATAAGGATCTATATATCCAAATTTAAAGCGCTGAACATTGGCTGCCATCCTCCTTTTCTTTTTGGTGAATCTTGTTGGGTAACGGCAATCCAAAACATTTTGGGACAATTACCATCATCTTCAATTCGTACGACAATCGAAAGAACACTTTGGATATTACTGTGGTGCCACCACGTACAGAGAAAGTACAATAACGTTACGGACTGTGTCGAGACAGAACAGTTTGGATATCACTATCATCTTCAACTTTTGTCGACAGTTGGAACTTGTGATCACCACGTGAATTCAATAACCACTCAACAAAACAAGAAGTCGGTTTGAAATCTAGCGTCGTAGACATTTCCAGCGGATTGCGAATAACTATTAACACGAACAAAATAAGAACTTGTGGCGACGGATTAGTGGGCACATATTTATCGGCCAACGATTTGGACATTCTGTTTGCTGCTCATTGTCTTATAAATATTGTTTTCGGTTGTTAAGCTATTACTTGTATGTGGTCCGGTGTTTGTCAGGTGTAGGGGATTTTTGGGGTGTTTCTCGAGAGTCGGGATACAGCACACAAATTTATATTCTTTCTGGTGCTTACGATATTTTTGTAAGAAAAACGTTAATGAGTTAACGTGTCGTGCAGTGGCATTGAAATAGTCTTAACCAATATCTAGAGCCGAGTTGTCTGACGTCAGATTTGTGTATATGTTGATGCTATAAATTGTTTTTGTTTCTCTTTCTTTTCATAATATTTGCATATGATATTTGCTGTGTTCGGATATATGTTATTATTGTGAACTTTTGTCGTGTCTACTATCTAGTGGTATCTGAGTCAGTTTATATTTACGCGCACTGTGGGTGTCTCTACACAAGCTTGTGGTTGTTACTGTGGTTTATTTCTGTGTGATCATCGTCTCCGTGTACTCAGCTTGTGAAGTCTAGCGTTGGATAGTCATCACTTAGTGTTATCATCCATTTGTTTGTATATGTATTTATATGTATGTTTGACAATATTTCCAGGGACTTCATGAACTTGTGGTCATAGATATATAGATATAAGGGAGTATAGGTGATACTTCCCCCCTCACTACCTAGTGCTTATAGAGTGACTGGGTGAGTACAGAGTGATATTTTAGCACTACGAAGTTACGTGCACAAGGAGTGGTAGTGTACGTATTGAAGGCACACAAAATCAAATCAAATCAAATCAAATCAACTTTATTAGGGTCACAAATTGGGCGCGCAGGCCCGTCTTACATTCGGCCCTTCCAATCACTCGTCTTTCGTTCATCAAGAGCATTATACATTTGCATAGGAAGAAAAATAAACATTGTGAAATGAATGTTGTAAACATAAACAAGGCTAATTACCATGGTATGAAGCCCATCTCCCACCTATCCATACATCACCCCACCCACACAACACCCCCACCTACCCACACACATGCGCACCAAGGGACACATACACACCCCACCTACCGACACACACGCACACCAAGGGACACATACATACCCCACCAACCGACCCATCCCCCTCCCGCACATCCCCCACCCACACACACTGCCCTCACCTGATCCCCCAACCAAAACACACTCGCCACCCACAAATATTCCCCCCCAACCCACACATCCCACGCCCATCCACATTCTACCCCACACATCCTCTCCCCACCCACACCTCAAACCACCCTTCCCCCAGCCACATCTCCATCGACAACATATTCCCCACCCACACACACAATCCCCCACCAACCCACACATCGCACATCCACTCACACATCCCCAAACCATACACACACATCCCCACCAACTGACATGTCCCTACCCCCCCCCCCCCCCCCACACACACATCTCCCTAACCACCCATACATCCCCAATCCACTCACACACACCACCACCCACACATACAACTTCCACCCACCCACACATGCCTTAACCTAATCCCCCACCACACAATCCCCCACCCGCACATCACATACACCTCCTACCACGCACTATTCCCAACCCACGCACCACACACACACATATCCCTCACCAACACATCCCCACTTACACACCACACACATATCCCCCACCCAGATACCACAAAATAATCCCACCCACATCCACACAGATACCCTTACCCATCCACCCCACATACCCCCACTCACACACCACAAAAATCCCCCACCCACACACACATACCTCACCAACACAATATCACCAATCAACACACCACACACCTCTCCCCACCCACACACGCATTCCCTACCCGTCCACCAACACACACTCACTCACACATCCTCCACTACGCACCCACACACCCCCACCAACCCACTCCCAACCAAACATCTCTCGATCACAATACCCCTACCCCCACACACATCCTCCACCCACTCACACATCCCACCCCGACACATACAACTCCATCACCCACCTACACATCCCTGAGCCACTCACACACCTCCACCCACACATTCCCCATCCACATACACACATCTCCCACACACACTCCCCCACATACTTCCCCCAACCACCACAATCCCCTGCTCACCCACACATATACCCCACCCATACGCACATTCCCCACACCCATCACACACATCCCCTACACCACACACTATCCTCCACCCATACCACCACAAACATACCCTCCACCCACACATCATTCACACATCCCCCACCAACACACCGCACACATATCTCAAACCCACACACCATACACTTCTCCCCATCCGCCCTTCCATCCCAAATCCACCCAACACAATCCCCTACCCACACAACCCCGCCTCCCACACATACTTCCTCCCTCCCACACATACTTCCTCAAAGAACTAATAGCAGAAATCTTTGCACAAAAGAAAAAAGAAAAATTGCACAAAGAACTAGTAGCAGAGTCTTTACATTTATAGTTGGCTGACAGACAGCAACGTGTCCGCAAGTACAAGATGCCTACTTTAATGGACTATATTGAAGCAGGTGAACGAATAGGCCTGAAAGGTAAAGAGTTACAGGAGTATGCCGAAGCAAAAGAACAAAAGCAGACGGAAAGAGGAGAGGCATAATTAACGCGAGGCAAAGCGTCTACAGGAAGAGAAAGAGACACAAGTAAAACTAGCTGAAATGGAAAACAAGCGTCTACAGGAAGAGAAAGAGACACAAGTAAAACTAGCTAAAATGGAAAACAAGCGTCTACAGGAAGAGAAAGAGAACCAAGTAAAACTAGCTGAAATGGAAAACAAACGTCTACAGGAAGTAAAGTTAGCTGAAATAGAAAACAAGCGTCTACAGGAAGAGAGAGAGAGAGACACAAATGGAACTTGAAAAGTTAAAACACACAAATGCGGTGGAAATTGAGAAAGAGAAGATTAAGATGGAAGCTGAAATTGCTCTCAGACAACTAGAACTATCTTCGAAGGGTCAAAGTGAGGAAAGCAGAAAACCTTCGCAGTCGTCACAGAGATTAAAACTGCCATACTTTACGGACCGAGACAACCTTGAATCTTATTTGGACAGATGTCAAGCAAGTGTGAAAACTTTAGGCATCCCAGAAAACGAGTATGCGATACGACTTGACGAGTTTCTTACGGGCAAGGCACTAGACACCATGTTCAATTTACCTGTAGAAGAAAGAAACAACTTACACTATCTTACGTCAACGTTTGCTCACAAAGTTCCAACTCACTGAGCATGGATATAGAACAAAGTGTAGACAGTTAGTGCCAGAGACAACAGACTTTGTTAACACAGTCAAGAACACATTTAACAAATGGATGGAGCTCGCAGAAGTAGGGAAAGATTTTAATAAATTAGTAGATTTAGTGTTAAGAGACAAAGTATTAGCTTCATGTAATACCAATTTAGTGGCTTTCTTTGAGGAACGTAAGCCAAAGGACATAGACACAATGTCTCAGTTAGGGCAAAACTATATGACTGCACATCCTAACAGTTCTATTGGTAGAGAGATGAGTGAGGAAATAGTCTGTGCAGCGTACACTAAACAGGACCAGAATCCAGTTATTAGACCAAGATCGAAAAGTGTGGACTCGGCACAGAGGTACGATAAACAAGGACCTAAAGACAATGGTCTCCGTGGCACCCATTTTGGCAAAGCAGGACGGTACCCATACAAAAAATGGAATTTTAAGAGACGTCCAAGTGGTTATGCCGGATGTTGGAATTGTGGGAGCTAGAAGCACAAAATGGCAGATTGTGATGCACAACCATCAAATGGACCAACGGACAACAGTAAAAGGGAGATCACTTGTTTTAAATGTGGGGAAAAAGGCCATTACAGTTTTGATTGTATTAGTGGAAAAACTGAGCACGCAAATGCAGCCCAAGTTATTGAGACGCTTAACAGTGAGAGTTGCGAAGGATGTAAGCCTCTGTTCGATACAACCAGTAAACCTATACTGATATGCGGGCACCCATTCCCAGCGATGTCATCAGTACATGTCGGAGGGAGTCTGAAGCTGCACCATGGATTTGTAAATGACAGGCCAGCGTTAACCCTCAGGGATTCTGGATGTACGACCATAGGAGTGAGAAAGACGTTGGTAAGCCCCTCGGATTACATTGACAAAACGGTCAAGTGTATAACATTTAATGGATCAGTGGAATTTTACCCATTGGCCAAGATCAAAGTGACAACACCATTTATCACAGGAAGAATGATAGCATGTGTACTCGACTCACCAGTGGCAGATCTGATTATTGGGAATATACCAACAGTGAAAGAATGTACAGAAGAAGAAATCGAGAGCTGGTATCAAAAATATGAGGTGAGAAGCAATGCGGTAGTTACTAGAAGACAAACAATATTAGATACGATAGCGGAGGAAGAGATGACACGCTGAAGTAGACACAGGGACTGAGGACAAGGATAGTACACCTGAGCAGGTGGGAATGGATCTAAAACAGAGCTTTAGCGACTCCCAGAGACAAGATACTACTCTAGACAAATGCTTCCAAAGGTGTAGTAGAGTAGAAAATAGGCAGTCAAAGAAGGGTAGATGGTGCTTCGAAGTGAAGAACAATATTCTCACTCGCAGGTTTTCAGATGACAAATCTACACGTAGGCAAGTAGTAGTACCTTTAGCTTAGTACCTTAGGGAGAGGATTATGAGAACGGCGCATGACATTCCATTCGCAGGGCACATGGGAATAGCGCGTACACAACATAGAGTCCTATCCCAGTTTTATTGGCCAGGGTTTAGCAAAGATATAAAAATATATTGTAGATCCTGTACGACGTGTCAGAAAATGTATCCAAAAGGAAAGACGGCTAAAGCACCGGTACAAGCTACAGATCTGAAAGTCAGACCGTTTCAAAAAGTGGCCATTGACATCATTGGGCCATTAGCAGTGATGTCCAACAGGGGTCATAGGTATATTTTGACCATGGTTGATTTCTGCACCAGGTGGCCAGAGGCCGTTCCATTAAAATACATTACGACAGAAGCCGTTGCGGAAGCATTGCTAACGTTATTTTCAAGATTAGGTTTTCCTAACGAAATGTTATCAGACAATGGTCGACAATTTACCTCTCAGATGATGAAAGAAGTGAACAGACTGTTGAATATTACACAAGTTTTCACATCAGTTTATCACCCCATGAGCAACGGAATTTGTGAAAAAATGAACGGGTCTCTTAAGCAGATGTTAGCTAAAGTCACGGCAGAGCAACCAAGTGATTGGGATAAGTACTTACCAGCTATCCTGTTCGCATATAGAGAAGTACCGCAAGAAAGCACAGGATTCTCACCATTTGAGTTGTTGTATGGGGCAAACCCAAGAGGCCCCATGACCATATTGAAAGAGTTAATGACAGGGAAAAGTAATGATAGTAATACGATTTCGTCGTATGACTTGGTCGTGAATATTAGAGACAGAATTATTAACGCATGCCAGAATGCACGAGATGCCCTGGAAATGTCAGGGGCTAGATATAGACAGTACGCTAATAGAAAGTCAAAACTGATCTCTTTCCAAGATAATGAGGAGGTATTACTTTTGCTACCAGAAATATCTAATAAGTTGTTAGTAACCTGGCAAGGCCCATTCAGAATTATTAGTAAAGTGTCGGATGTGGACTACATGGTGGAGGTGAAAGGAAAACACAAAGTGTATCATGTTAACATGCTAAGACAATTTGTTCCACGACCAGAAGCCTTACAGCCCGTCACAGAAGCAATTATTGACAACGAGGCTGGTCAGACAGCATGTTCTGTGGTTATTGATGAAGAAGCATCAAGCGAAAATGACGTGCAGATGCACTTACCAATCGTAGCACTGAGACAGACAGAAACATGGAGAGATGTGTCCATGAATGACAGCCTGGAACGTACTGACAAAGCAAGGCTGGTAAATATATTACAGAAATATTCAGATGTTCTGACGGATATACCAGGGAAGACTGACTTGATGACACATGACATCAAGCTAATAGAGGACCAACCAATTAGAGTAAAACCATACCCTATCCCACATCATTACAGAGCAGCGGTAGACAGCGAGATAACAGAGTTACTAAAAATGGGGATAATTTCTAGATCAGACTCTCCATACTCGTTTCCCCATGGTAATCATTAGGAAGAAGGACAATAAATTGCGACTGTGTATAGATTTCAGGAGATTAAACAGCATCACGATTGTAGATCCGGAGCCCATGGTCAGTACTGATGATTTACTGACGCAAATATCTTCGGCAAAATATTTTAGCAAGCTGGATTTGGCGAAAGGGTACTGGCAAATAACACTGAGCAAAACAGCCAAACCACTAACAGCGTTTGCCACCCCACAGGGGCTATTTCAGTGGAATTATATGCCGTTTGGGCTAGTCAACGCACCAGCAACGTTTGTGAGGATGATGAGAAGACTGTTACAGGGACGCAAGGATGTTATCAATTATATAGATGACATCTGCCTGTTCAGTAAAAACATAGAAGATCACGTGGCAGGATTAGAATCCTTGTTTGGGAGTTTGAGGCAACATAACTTGACTGTGAAGCCGTCTAAAGTCCAAATTGGATATGAGGAAATAAGTTTCCTGGGACATATTATTGGCAACGGGCTATTGAAACCAGAAGATACAAATGTGAAAAAGATTCTGGATATCCAAATACCTAAGACGAAGAAGCAAGTTAGGAGCCTACTCGGGTTAGCAAACTTCTATAATAAGTTTATAAAGAATTTTTCTGCCATCACGTCAGTGTTATCCGAGTTGACAAAAAAGGGCAGACCTAACAAAGTTGTATGGACGCAGCAATGCGATGAGGCACTGAGAAGGATTAAGCAGATATTTTCCAGGTGTCCCATTTTAATACTACCTGATCTGGATCAACAATTTACCCTCCGGGTAGACGCGTCATCGACAGGAATCGGAGGATGTTTGATGCAAGAAAAGAACAACCTCATGCATCCAGTACTATACGTTAGCAGAAAACTCACACCACCAGAGGAACATTACTCAACCCTAGAACGTGAGGCCCTGGCGATTGTATGGTCGGTACACAAACTCTCCAAGTATTTGTTGGGCAGACAATTCATCCTGCAAACGGATCACAGACCACTTACATTCATCCATTCGGCAGCAATGAAGAACGCACGTGGTTCATCGTCTGGAGCATATTGTTGCAGGAATATGCATTTCTGCCGATGCCCATACGGGGCGAAGACAACAACTTGGCAGACTTGCTGTCAAGGAATTACCAAGGGCAGGAGGCCACATAAACTAGTAACAGGGGCTTCTATATAGATATATAATATATACTATATGGGGGTGTGATAGGATGGTGGGTTATTAATACATTATATGGGGCGATGCAGCGCTTCATCATATGTTCGTGGGATGATTGTTAGTTTACGGGACAAAGTAGTAGTGGGGTCTTAAAGATATTAATAGATCTGTGGGTACATAAGTATAATGCTTTTCTATGATGTATTATTATTATGTGATGTATGAGTTCATGCATTGATACACAAGATAGAAAGATGGTTTTTGTATTTATGTGTGGGGAATATGGGAGTGTACTATGAGCATTTGATGTATTATGTAGTGTGGTAGCTAGAGTAAGGTGGCAGCCATACTTAGGGCTACCCAGGCTAATATGTCTGAGTCACATGGTTAGTAAGTTTTAGTCTCCCAATATTTGAAAACGAAGTTTTCTTTTAAGAGGGGGGTGATGACATAAGCCTGGGTCATTGACATTGAGGTTGAGTGACCGGGCATGAGGAAGAATGGAGATGAGAGTGGGAGACAGTAAAGTGACTGACCTGGCTATGAGAAAACAGCCAGTCCTGAGAAATAAAATAGTGAGGGTAGAGGAAAAAAACCCTAGGGCGGATGGGGAGAGATAGTGTATTTGTGTGTGAAGTCAAGGGACTTCGGGGAGTTGAGTTTGAGATACCGAAGGAGTCGGTAGTCCACGGACAACGGGGTTGTGTTGTTCTCCGAGTTGTGAAGACAGGCCTGAACCAGAGTGGGTTCTATAGTTGAGCAGTGGCTCCAACCCAATGTGTGGGTTGTATTGTGGGAGATCCAGCCGTGGATAGTAGCTGGATTACCTGTCTTGTGGATTGAGATAAGAAGCAGGCCGTGAGAAGGCATTGATGTGTGCTGGTTACATTGTGAGGAGGATATTTATATTCTATGGATTACATTATTTTCTGGATGTATAAACATGTTCCGTCTGTCCGTCTTATTTCTGGAATAAAGGATTATGTGCACCAACTCAATCTTGTTTCATGACTGGTAAAGGTGCACTTCTGGGGTGAGTTGGATTAAGAGACAGTTAGATAGCTCAATTGACACACCATGAACATCGTTACCTAGACAACGACCATCACACGACAATATCGACGCAAAGATCATCAAGAACATTGATATTATCATCAAGAACGACGTGTGACACAGAAGAAGAAGATTGTGGTGCATCATTTACTCATGTGAACAATATAAAGCTCCATAAGAGAACACATACAGGAGAGAAACCTTACAAATGTGATAGATATCACTTATATCTTAATTATGTTCACCATGTGACATGCCATAAGGGAACACATACAGAAGAGAAACCTTACAAATGTGATGATTGTGGTGCATATTTCATTTATGATGGCAGTCTGAAGCTACACAAGAGAAGACATACAGGAGAGAAACCTTACATAACTGATGATTGTGGTGCATTGTTTAGCTGTGTTGACAAGCTGAAACAGCACAAGAGTACACATTCATGAGGTACATTACAAATGTGATTTTAGTGGTGTGGCATTTGCCAATTTTGAATTTCTGTGTGTAAGTATTAAACATATACACAAGCGAAGGTGTACAATTAGAATTATTGTAGTGCATCTTTTACTAAAGCTCACTATCTAAAGTACCAAATGAGAACTTACACCAGGCTAAACCTTATAAATGTGATGATTGTGGTGTGTTGTTCATTCATGCTGGCTCATTGATGTACCATGTGAGAAGACTTACCTGAGGGACACCTTACACGTGTGTCAATATTGGTGATTATTTTCTTTGATCTGACTTCCTGATGCACTAAAGAACACATACAGTATAGAACTTTTATACATGTAATGATTGCAGTGGATAATTTACTCAAGTTGTCACAAGAGTGTGTGGTGCATTGGAAGGCAATTATCTTGCAGTCTTGTTGGATTGCTCTTCTCTCTTCACCTCTGAGTGGTGTATATTTACCCTGGGATTTGCAATATCACCATGCAGATACTGCTCTGGACCTGATACATACAGTCAGTGCGCACTGCATGCACAGATCGACAAGGACTTCATGAGGCCTAACACTAACAGAAAATGCACCAACTGCCCCGACAACCATGACGCCAGGTACCTCGGCTGCCCCTGACAGCAAGGAAGCCATGAAGATCGCTATCAAATCCAACCTACCATATAAAGAGGCTAGGAAGCAGTGCGAGGTAACAATCGACTCACAAAAAGTGACAAAGCGCAACTTGAAGACCAACTGAAGGACCTGTGATCAAAGTTCAACAGCATGGAGGAAGAGAAAGACAAGAACGTAAGATACTCAGATAACAGCTGCTCAGCGCATCCTGGACGAAACGAAGCAAGTTCAGCAGAAAATTGAGCAGGATGTCGCTGGAATGGCTGCTATAAAGGCTATCAAAAATACAGGAAGTGAAAGAAAAGACAGAAGATACTCTATACGAGATATTAGATCTGCTCAAGACCAAGACAGCCACACCCAAACCAGAAGATGCAAGAACACAGACAGAAGAAGAAGCAACAGAGGAAGAACGATATCGCTCCCCACCAAGATCCAACTGGCAAGCCGCCCACAACACATGAAATCAAGAAGATGCCCAAATGATCACAATAACTGGAGCATAGAGAACAAGAGGTAAAAGCTCCCTGAAGGAAACGGCACCATGTGGCGGGGTGGGTACACAATTACTCAAGGCCTTAACAAGTGCGTGACTCTGACCAGACATGTAAAGCCAGAAGGATGAAATGAACACAATTGCAGCAACTCAACCCTTTCAAGGAAGCAGATATATGCCTGTCAGCATCTCACACGCACACAGACATTCTAACTCCTTCATACACACTCAAGAAAACATCAGTCGTGCATATGGTTCTTCTCACAATTTATTCAGGCGAACCTGACCACGTTTAAAATGTGTACACAGGCGGTAACTTCATTACACACACACACACACACACACACACACACACACATATATATATATATATATATATATATATATATATATATATATATATATATATATATATATATACCAATGCCCCCTTACATACAATTACATAAGTCCTACACTCGCTATCTTCAAACTAGCACTCTTGCAAAAGCTAAATACTCGCTCAGAAAACACAAACGTCCTCCCCTGAAACTGTCTGAGTCCCGTCTGGCATTCCCCAGCTGGTCGGCTGGACTTGTCGTACTGGACCCTGTGCCGTTCGTGAACCCCCGTGCTGTCATAGCAGTCATGTCGCACTGCAGTCCGTCCGTGTTAGGTTATGTTATTCAGTGTACAGACGTCTAGTCCGTTCAGGGCAGTGTCCCATGAACTTATGTCCCCTCCTATCACTCGGTCTTGTCCTGGTTATGTCACGTCAGTGTCCCCACCTAAGTCCTGTCTCCACTCTATCTACTGTCCTGTAGATATCCTGTCTTATGACCACTCTGTGTCCTGACTTATGTCCTGTCTCTATTCTATCGACTATACGGTCGATGTCCTTTCCTGTGTCCTGTATGTCCTGATCTATGTCGTTCTGACTCTATTCTGTCCCTTGTCCTCTCTATCTATGTCCTGTACCTACACTCCCAACACCCTGACAATATGCATCTAGATTTTTGAAAGAAGAAGTCTTAGATACACCATAAAGAGTCCAATTACAACCAAGTGGATACACTCGAAGGTTGAAAGGGGCTATTCGTATCAAGCAAAGCGAAGCAAATATCACCTGTGCAGTACAATGTTTACACAAACAAGATTGCAAGCATTAATGCACCAGGGGTTGGAAGATGTTTGCAGATGTTGTCCTTGCGTAGAGAGAGGATGTAAATAGCACACACATTGTAGGAGACAGTAAACAAAGTGATAGATTAGTGTACAGAAATGGGTAAGGTCAGTAACCTAGATAAGGCTTCTCTGGACAATAGGATTGTTAAGGCTGACATCCCAGCTCTCACAATAAATGGCAGACATGTTAAAAGAGAGAAGGAATCACCTTCGACAGAAGCCTGCCATTCAGGGATCACATAGAAGAAATTGTTACGAGATCTAAGAAGGAACTTGGGCACTGAATAGCATAGCAGCAATGGACAGGAGCTAAGAATGTTGATCGTACTATATCACCATCTGATTCTCTCAATAATTGAGTATGGATTGGAACAGCTCACATTGTCAAAGCGTTAGCTTGTGAAACTAAAGCACATACAGAAATAAGCTATTCAGGTGATATTGGGAAGCCCAAGGAACACACTGGTAGTGTGTATGTGATACATCCTAGCTTTACCCAGGATTGCAGACAGGTTCAAAGTGCTGCAGGTTAAATCATATCTCCGAGTCGCTGCAGACAACAAACACTCACTGAAGTGTGAAGCTCCGGACACAGTTAAGGGATACAGGCTTATAAGAGAGAAATAATGGATGGCTTAGGCAGAGGACAGTCTCAGAGAAGTGTGCATGTCTGAGATCATTGGGAGAGGAGAAAAAGTCAGACCTGTGCAGGATCATAATTACATTGAGCCAGGAATGCAGGGATTGGCCAGCAGGCTGCGCTGAATGGGAGTTGTAACAATTGATTCACAACAATTCACACCCAGCTAATTTAATCTTCTACATGGATGGCTCTATGCTAAGAGGCAAAAGAATGCCCGGGGGATCATAGCGAAGATTAATGGACAGAATTATTTACAGGAGTGCCTGGCATATGATACCATGTCATTTAGTCTGAGAATTGAGATGGAGGCAGTTACAATAACATTCTGCTGGCTGGAGGACAACGGCACAAACTTGGCCTGATTATAATGGAGTCATACACTAAGCTGTAAAAAAGGTGAAGACAGACATAAAACATTTAAAAAATCAAAGATAAGGAGCATTTGTTGGATCCTGTCCCCAGCACATGTTGGTGTGGTGGAAAACGAGCATGTGGATAGATTGGCTGGGTCTGCATGGATGGGTGGGGTATTGGTGCACGATAAGGCAGATGTGATCAGGGCCCTGTGGGATCTTGTGCATAGTGTAGAACAAATAAACTATCATAGCCTGGAGAGAATGGTGCAGCAGGCAGTGACCAGAGGATCTTGTGTATAGTGTAGAACAGATCAACTATCATAGCCTGGAGAGAATGGTGCAGCAGGGAGTGACCAGAGGATCTTGTGTATAGTGTAGAACAGATCAACTATCATAGCCTGGAGAGAATGATGCAGCAGGCAGTGACCAGAGGATCTTGTGTATAGTGTAGAACAGATCAACTATCATAGCCTGGAGAGAATGGTGCAGCAGGGAGTGACCAGAGGATCTTGTGTATAGTGTAGAACAGATCAACTATCATAGCCTGGAGAGAATGGTGCAGCAGGGAGTGACCAGAGGATGTTGTGTATAGTGTAGAACAGATCAACTATCATAGCCTGGAGAGAATGCTGCAGCAGGAAGTAACCAGAGGATCTTGTGTATAGTGTAGAACAGATCAACTGTCATAGCCTGGAGAGAATGGTGCAGCAGGCAGTGACCAGAGGATCTTGTGTATAGTGTAGAACAGATCAACTATCATAGCCTGGAGAGAATGGTGCAGCAGGTAGTGACCAGAGGATCTTGTGTATAGTGTAGAACAGATCAACTATCATAGCCTGGAGAGAATGGTGCAGCAGGCAGTGACCAGAGGATCTTGTGTATAGTGTAGAACAGATCAACTATCATAGCCTGGAGAGAATGGTGCAGCAGGGCAGTGACCAGAGGATCTTGTGTATAGTGTAGAACAGATCAACTATCATAGCCTGGAGAGAATGGTGCAGCAGGGCAGTGACCAGAGGATCTTGTGTATAGTGTAGAACAGATCAACTATCATAGCCTGGAGAGAATGGTGCAGCAGGCAGTGACCAGAGGATCTTGTGTATAGTGTAGAACAGATCAACTATCATAGCCTGGAGAGAATGGTGCAGCAGGGAGTGACCAGAGGATCTTGTGTATAGTGTAGAACAGATCAACTATCATAGCCTGGAGAGAATGGTGCAGCAGGCAGTGACCAGAGGATCTTGTGTATAGTGTAGAACAGATCAACTATCATAGCCTGGAGAGAATGGTGCAGCAGGGAGTGACCAGAGGATCTTGTGTATAGTGTAGAACAGATCAACTATCATAGCCTGGAGAGAATGGTGCAGCAGGGAGTGACCAGAGGATCTTGTGTATAGTGTAGAACAGATAAACTATCATAGCCTGGAGAGAATGGTGCAGCAGGAAGTTAGTGACCAGAGGATCTTGTGTATAGTGTAGAACAGATCAACTATCATAGCCTGGAGAGAATGGTGCAGCAGGGAGTGACCAGAGGATCTTGTGTATAGTGTAGAACAGATCAACTATCATAGCCTGGAGAGAATGGTGCAGCAGGCAGTGACCAGAGGATCTTGTGTATAGTGTAGAACAGATCAACTATCATAGCCTGGAGAGAATGGTGCAGCAGTGAGTGAGTGACCAGAGGATCTTGTGTATAGTGTAGAACAGATCAACTATCATAGCCTGGAGAGAATGGTGCAGCAGGCAGTGACCAGAGGATCTTGTGTATAGTGTAGAACAGATCAACTATCATAGCCTGGAGAGAATGGTGCAGCAGGCAGTGACCAGAGGATCTTGTGTATAGTGTAGAACAGATCAACTATCATAGCCTGGAGAGAATGGTGCAGCAGGCAGTGACCAGAGGATCTTGTGTATAGTGTAGAACAGATCAACTATCATAGCCTGGAGAGAATGGTGCAGCAGGCAGTGACCAGAGGATCTTGTGTATAGTGTAGAACAGATCAACTATCATAGCCTGGAGAGAATGGTGCAGCAGGCAGTGACCAGAGGATCTTGTGTATAGTGTAGAACAGATCAACTATCATAGCCTGGAGAGAATGGTGCAGCAGGGAGTGACCAGAGGATCTTGTGTATAGTGTAGAACAGATCAACTATCATAGCCTGGAGAGAATGGTGCAGCAGGCAGTGACCAGAGGATCTTGTGTATAGTGTAGAACAGATCAACTATCATAGCCTGGAGAGAATGGTGCAGCAGGCAGTGACCAGAGGATCTTGTGTATAGTGTAGAACAGATCAACTATCATAGCCTGGAGAGAATGGTGCAGCAGGCAGTGACCAGAGGATCTTGTGTATAGTGTAGAACAGATCAACTATCATAGCCTGGAGAGAATGGTGCAGCAGGGGAGTGACCAGAGGATCTTGTGTATAGTGTAGAACAGATCAACTATCATAGCCTGGAGAGAATGGTGCAGCAGGCAGTGACCAGAGGATCTTGTGTATAGTGTAGAACAGATCAACTATCATAGCCTGGAGAGAATGGTGCAGCAGGCAGTGACCAGAGGATCTTGTGTATAGTGTAGAACAGATCAACTATCATAGCCTGGAGAGAATGGTGCAGCAGGCAGTGACCAGAGGATCTTGTGTATAGTGTAGAACAGATCAACTATCATAGCCTGGAGAGAATGGTGCAGCAGGCAGTGACCAGAGGATCTTGTGTATAGTGTAGAACAGATCAACTATCATAGCCTGGAGAGAATGGTGCAGCAGGGCAGTGACCAGAGGATCTTGTGTATAGTGTAGAACAGATCAACTATCATAGCCTGGAGAGAATGGTGCAGCAGGCAGTGACCAGAGGATCTTGTGTATAGTGTAGAACAGATCAACTATCATAGCCTGGAGAGAATGGTGCAGCAGGCAGTGACCAGAGGATCTTGTGTATAGTGTAGAACAGATCAACTATCATAGCCTGGAGAGAATGGTGCAGCAGGCAGTGACCAGAGGATCTTGTGTATAGTGTAGAACAGATCAACTATCATAGCCTGGAGAGAATGGTGCAGCAGGCAGTGACCAGAGGATCTTGTGTATAGTGTAGAACAGATCAACTATCATAGCCTGGAGAGAATGGTGCAGCAGGCAGTGACCAGAGGATCTTGTGTATAGTGTAGAACAGATCAACTATCATAGCCTGGAGAGAATGGTGCAGCAGGCAGTGACCAGAGGATCTTGTGTATAGTGTAGAACAGATCAACTATCATAGCCTGGAGAGAATGGTGCAGCAGGCAGTGACCAGAGGATCTTGTGTATAGTGTAGAACAGATCAACTATCATAGCCTGGAGAGAATGGTGCAGCAGGCAGTGACCAGAGGATCTTGTGTATAGTGTAGAACAGATCAACTATCATAGCCTGGAGAGAATGGTGCAGCAGGCAGTGACCAGAGGATCTTGTGTATAGTGTAGAACAGATCAACTATCATAGCCTGGAGAGAATGGTGCAGCAGGGGAGTGACCAGAGGATCTTGTGTATAGTGTAGAACAGATCAACTATCATAGCCTGGAGAGAATGGTGCAGCAGGGAGTGACCAGAGGATCTTGTGTATAGTGTAGAACAGATCAACTATCATAGCCTGGAGAGAATGGTGCAGCAGGCAGTGACCAGAGGATCTTGTGTATAGTGTAGAACAGATCAACTATCATAGCCTGGAGAGAATGGTGCAGCAGGCAGTGACCAGAGGATCTTGTGTATAGTGTAGAACAGATCAACTATCATAGCCTGGAGAGAATGGTGCAGCAGGCAGTGACCAGAGGATCTTGTGTATAGTGTAGAACAGATCAACTATCATAGCCTGGAGAGAATGGTGCAGCAGGCAGTGACCAGAGGATCTTGTGTATAGTGTAGAACAGATCAACTATCATAGCCTGGAGAGAATGGTGCAGCAGGCAGTGACCAGAGGATCTTGTGTATAGTGTAGAACAGATCAACTATCATAGCCTGGAGAGAATGGTGCAGCAGGCAGTGACCAGAGGATCTTGTGTATAGTGTAGAACAGATCAACTATCATAGCCTGGAGAGAATGGTGCAGCAGGCAGTGACCAGAGGATCTTGTGTATAGTGTAGAACAGATCAACTATCATAGCCTGGAGAGAATGGTGCAGCAGGCAGTGACCAGAGGATCTTGTGTATAGTGTAGAACAGATCAACTATCATAGCCTGGAGAGAATGGTGCAGCAGGGCAGTGACCAGAGGATCTTGTGTATAGTGTAGAACAGATCAACTATCATAGCCTGGAGAGAATGGTGCAGCAGGCAGTGACCAGAGGATCTTGTGTATAGTGTAGAACAGATCAACTATCATAGCCTGGAGAGAATGGTGCAGCAGGCAGTGACCAGAGGATCTTGTGTATAGTGTAGAACAGATCAACTATCATAGCCTGGAGAGAATGGTGCAGCAGGCAGTGACCAGAGGATCTTGTGTATAGTGTAGAACAGATCAACTATCATAGCCTGGAGAGAATGGTGCAGCAGGCAGTGACCAGAGGATCTTGTGTATAGTGTAGAACAGATCAACTATCATAGCCTGGAGAGAATGGTGCAGCAGGCAGTGACCAGAGGATCTTGTGTATAGTGTAGAACAGATCAACTATCATAGCCTGGAGAGAATGGTGCAGCAGGCAGTGACCAGAGGATCTTGTGTATAGTGTAGAACAGATCAACTATCATAGCCTGGAGAGAATGGTGCAGCAGGCAGTGACCAGAGGATCTTGTGTATAGTGTAGAACAGATCAACTATCATAGCCTGGAGAGAATGGTGCAGCAGGCAGTGACCAGAGGATCTTGTGTATAGTGTAGAACAGATCAACTATCATAGCCTGGAGAGAATGGTGCAGCAGGCAGTGACCAGAGGATCTTGTGTATAGTGTAGAACAGATCAACTATCATAGCCTGGAGAGAATGGTGCAGCAGGGAGTGACCAGAGGATCTTGTGTATAGTGTAGAACAGATCAACTATCATAGCCTGGAGAGAATGGTGCAGCAGGCAGTGACCAGAGGATCTTGTGTATAGTGTAGAACAGATCAACTATCATAGCCTGGAGAGAATGGTGCAGCAGGCAGTGACCAGAGGATCTTGTGTATAGTGTAGAACAGATCAACTATCATAGCCTGGAGAGAATGGTGCAGCAGGCAGTGACCAGAGGATCTTGTGTATAGTGTAGAACAGATCAACTATCATAGCCTGGAGAGAATGGTGCAGCAGGGGAGTGACCAGAGGATCTTGTGTATAGTGTAGAACAGATCAACTATCATAGCCTGGAGAGAATGGTGCAGCAGGGCAGTGACCAGAGGATCTTGTGTATAGTGTAGAACAGATCAACTATCATAGCCTGGAGAGAATGGTGCAGCAGGCAGTGACCAGAGGATCTTGTGTATAGTGTAGAACAGATCAACTATCATAGCCTGGAGAGAATGGTGCAGCAGGGGAGTGACCAGAGGATCTTGTGTATAGTGTAGAACAGATCAACTATCATAGCCTGGAGAGAATGGTGCAGCAGGGAGTGACCAGAGGATCTTGTGTATAGTGTAGAACAGATCAACTATCATAGCCTGGAGAGAATGGTGCAGCAGGCAGTGACCAGAGGATCTTGTGTATAGTGTAGAACAGATCAACTATCATAGCCTGGAGAGAATGGTGCAGCAGGCAGTGACCAGAGGATCTTGTGTATAGTGTAGAACAGATCAACTATCATAGCCTGGAGAGAATGGTGCAGCAGGGAGTGACCAGAGGATCTTGTGTATAGTGTAGAACAGATCAACTATCATAGCCTGGAGAGAATGGTGCAGCAGGGAGTGACCAGAGGATCTTGTGTATAGTGTAGAACAGATCAACTATCATAGCCTGGAGAGAATGGTGCAGCAGGGAGTGACCAGAGGATCTTGTGTATAGTGTAGAACAGATCAACTATCATAGCCTGGAGAGAATGGTGCAGCAGGGAGTGACCAGAGGATCTTGTGTATAGTGTAGAACAGATCAACTATCATAGCCTGGAGAGAATGGTGCAGCAGGGAGTGACCAGAGGATCTTGTGTATAGTGTAGAACAGATCAACTATCATAGCCTGGAGAGAATGGTGCAGCAGGGAGTGACCAGAGGATCTTGTGTATAGTGTAGAACAGATCAACTATCATAGCCTGGAGAGAATGGTGCAGCAGGGAGTGACCAGAGGATCTTGTGTATAGTGTAGAACAGATCAACTATCATAGCCTGGAGAGAATGGTGCAGCAGGCAGTGACCAGAGGATCTTGTGTATAGTGTAGAACAGATCAACTATCATAGCCTGGAGAGAATGGTGCAGCAGGGAGTGACCAGAGGATCTTGTGTATAGTGTAGAACAGATCAACTATCATAGCCTGGAGAGAATGGTGCAGCAGGGAGTGACCAGAGGATCTTGTGTATAGTGTAGAACAGATCAACTATCATAGCCTGGAGAGAATGGTGCAGCAGGGGAGTGACCAGAGGATCTTGTGTATAGTGTAGAACAGATCAACTATCATAGCCTGGAGAGAATGGTGCAGCAGGGAGTGACCAGAGGATCTTGTGTATAGTGTAGAACAGATCAACTATCATAGCCTGGAGAGAATGGTGCAGCAGGGAGTGACCAGAGGATCTTGTGTATAGTGTAGAACAGATCAACTATCATAGCCTGGAGAGAATGGTGCAGCAGGGAGTGACCAGAGGATCTTGTGTATAGTGTAGAACAGATCAACTATCATAGCCTGGAGAGAATGGTGCAGCAGGGAGTGACCAGAGGATCTTGTGTATAGTGTAGAACAGATCAACTATCATAGCCTGGAGAGAATGGTGCAGCAGGCAGTGACCAGAGGATCTTGTGTATAGTGTAGAACAGATCAACTATCATAGCCTGGAGAGAATGGTGCAGCAGGGAGTGACCAGAGGATCTTGTGTATAGTGTAGAACAGATCAACTATCATAGCCTGGAGAGAATGGTGCAGCAGGGAGTGACCAGAGGATCTTGTGTATAGTGTAGAACAGATAAACTATCATAGCCTGGAGAGAATGGTGCAGCCGGGAGTGACCAGTGGATCCTGTGTATTGTGTAGAACAGATAAACTATCATAGCCTGGAGAGAATGGTGCAGCCGGGAGTGACCAGTGGATCCTGTGTATTGTGTAGAACAGATAAACTATCATAGCCTGGAGAGAATGGTACAGCAGGGAGTGACTAGATGATCTTGTGTATAGTGTAGAACAGATCAACTATCATAGCCTGGAGAGAATGCTGCAGCAGGAAGTAACCAGAGGATCTTGTGTATAGTGTAGAACAGATCAACTGTCATAGCCTGGAGAAAATGGTGCAGCAGGCAGTGACTAGATGATCTTGTGTATAGTGTAGAACAGATCAACTATCATAGCCTGGAGAGAATGGTGCAGCAGGCAGTGACTAGAGGATCTTGTGTATAGTGTAGAACAGATCAACTATCATAGCCTGGAGAGAATGGTGCAGCAGGGAGTGACCAGAGGATCTTGTGTATAGTGTAGAACAGATCAACTATCATAGCCTGGAGAGAATGGTGCAGCAGGGAGTGACCAGAGAATCTTGTGTATAGTGTAGAACAGATCAACCATCATAGCCTGGATAGAATGGTGCAGCAGGCAGTTACCAGAGGATCTTGTGTATAGTGTAGAACAGATCAACTATCATAGCCTGGAGAGAATGGTGCTGCAGGGAGTGACCAGAGGATCATGTGTATAGTGTAGAAAAGATCAACTATCATAGCCTGGAGAGAATGGTGCAGCAGGGAGTGACCAGAGGATCTTGTGTATAGTGTAGAACAGATCAACTATCATAGCCTGGAGAGAATGGTGCAGCAGGCAGTGACCAGAGGATCTTGTGTATAGTGTAGAACAGATAAACTATCATAGCCTGGAGAGAATGGTGCAGCCGGGAGTGACCAGTGGATCCTGTGTATTGTGTAGAACAGATCAACTATCATAGCCTGGAGAGAATCCTGCAGCAGGAAGTAACCAGAGGATCTTGTGTATAGTGTAGAACAGATCAACTATCATAGCCTGGAGAGAATGGTGCAGCAGGCAGTGACTAGATGATCTCGTGTGTAGTGTAGAACAGATCAACTATCATAGCCTGGAGAGAATGGTGCAGCTGGGATTGACCAGAGGATCTTGTGTATAGTGTAGAACAGATCAACTATCATATCCTGGAGAGAATGGTGCAGCAGGCAGTTGCCATACGGCGGCACGACCCACCACGAAAAGTATAAATTGGAAAATGGGAATTTCCCACTCGGACACGAAAGTGGACGTAAACAAATGAATCCAAGGAGAATGTGGACAACGTCAGTGGACAGCAACAGGGGACGCTGTGATTGTGCGGTAGAACAAGGACGTGCTTTTCTAAGGATCTGTGTGAGGTGACCTCTGGACGCAATGATATGAGCGTGAGACAGCTATGAGTCAGGAGAGGGGGATCTGTTGATGATAATACTGCAGTGAAGTAACCGGGCGGAAAAACCTAGAGTGGAATTACAGCTTAAATCGAATCAGTGGATCAGGGCGTCAAGCAGAGCGCAGTAGACTGAACACTCATCGGTGGATCAGTAAAGTAGGCGCCGACCCTGTCTATAGGGGTCAACCTACAGGTCTACGTGAGTTTAATGTTCACATGTCTGCCACGGAATAAACTTCTGGTAGCGCTTTGAGATCTTGACTTGTGCCGTTGATTAGCATTGTATTCAAGGTAAGGACGCAAGTTTAATTCCTCGTCCTTCGTTGCTGTTTTGCATTATTACGAGTTGAGTGATACCTCGACGGTTGCCGGTGTAGGCACTTCGAGGCATATGGGGGTCGTCACTGGACTCGCTGCATAAATTAATTTTCAACACGAAATTCCTGCCAGATTCAGTCAGCTTAACGTAGAAAATTTGCACGCCGATATCCATCTTGAGTTGCACCGTACTACACGAATCACACACAGAAGGAAAGAACGCACGAAAACTCCACGTCACGAAAATGGAGAAGAGCAAGAAGTAAACTGAAAGATCATACAGTTTACAAGTTACAACAGTAAGTGAAAGTGTGTATAGTATAAGAACAGTGCAATAAGAATTAACATATCGGGACGTAAAAGAAGTGCAGTGGAAATATAATAGTCGCACCGTACGCGCAAAACTGCACTATATTGAACACAGCACAGTGCTATCAAAGTGTTCTGAACAACGAACATTAAAAGAGATTATAAGATATTTAAGAACATGATATTTAGAACGAATGTGTGACACTTATAGCTTTGATGTTACCTTGGAAAAGGAGATAAACAATAGACACAAGCCATACAAAACGTTTGACACCATGGTCGATATAGAATATACTTATAACCATCATGGTAGGCATTGAGAGCCTGAGAAACACTGCGCTGTCACATTAAGCTATTAACAGTAACTGATCATTGGAAACTGCTCAGGAGTTAGTAATTATTTATTCTCGCAACTCCATTTCTGAAGTAATACATTAATAACGATTTGTGGGTTAAATTGTTACATACCCCACATTATCGAGGAACTCCGAAACAGAAGACATTATATACGAATTATCCTAGCAGAATTTGGGGACAGAGCAGAGTATACTGAACATGACAACGTTGAGGAGCGTGGGTCACCGGTAAATGTCGGAGGTGCACTTTTATAATCTGTGGAAAACGAACGACACTACTCCCAAACCTTGTTCCTCCACATAACCCGTTCAGGACATTTTTCCTCACTGACACTGCCCCACAATATTCCCGCACTCAACCTTCACTGTCTCAACCTTATATTATGATGCCATTATCGGATACTAGACTCACATTGCGCCGCCATACCAAGTGAGCAAGGATTTACTAGCGACATTTCAGTCGTCACGGACACATTGTTGCTGACTATTTACAGTTGGCGAAGCAGCATTTCGGTTGTCTCACGGTGCCAGTTCATTATATTAATCTGACACCTCACTGGCATAGGATCAACGGACACGAAGTTTCTGCAGTCTTTATCGCCAACATTACGGAGACACTACACACGTCATCATAGAGGAATAGAAGGACGGATAAGACAGCACACACCAGTCTACTGTGGGTATCGTTACAATCATATACCCAAATTTAACTCAAAGTTCGACGGGTGCACCATAACCGACTAGGTTTTGTCAGTCGGCCACAGACCGCGTGGTCTAGGTGCTGGTGTAAGTGCATTACACCATCGTGTCAATTTACCTGATATTGGTTTTTGAGGAGAACCTTCATTAATTGTCGACTGCAGAAAACGAATATATTCGAGCATTTGAAACAGTCGAGCATGAAATGAACATTTGGAGATTCGTAGAGGACACCGACACCGCAATTTTCTTAAGGCCAGTACCTGTTGTAATTGTCAATTGGTGTGACATTGATTTTGTTTTTAAAGTTTAATAAGGTGTCGTATTTTCAATTATGTAAAAATTGATTATAAGTTAACAACCGTTTGTTTTGTATGATAAGTCAGTAGTATGTTATGTTGAATCCAAGTCTGAAAGTATTTGTTGTCGGGTTGAAACATCGATTGGTATTTTCGTCCCTCGTTAATCGTCTACCGTGACTGTTAATTATCTAGTGTCATAGGTATATATTTTTATATTCTCACATTATTCATATGGTTTACATATATATTGCATTCATTATAAGAGTATCGTAATTGTGAGTAATATATAAGG
>JACEFZ010010353.1:0-173630 GCA_014155875.1 Cepaea nemoralis | reverse complement strand
GAAGGTACTAAATATATTTTGGGGAAAAGTATATTTTTCCGGTCATGATCGGTAATAGTTTTGTGAACCTCATCAGGACCACTTATGATTGAATTGTACACCACTGTACACTACACATAAGAGACTACACAGCAGACAACACACAGACATGACTTGTAGAAATCACCGGAATTACACCATCATCATCATCATCGTTCTCTGTTGCCCTTAAGCGTCGTGGGAGGAATAGTTGATGTCCCAGTGCCCGATGGGTGGCCGTGGATAATATCATTCCGTGAGATTGTACAATGTCTTTGATGTCGTCAATACATTTTCTTCTCGGGCGGTCTCTTGCTCGTGTATCAAATCTTCTTTGATGTAGCTCCAGTGCTGGTAGTTAACACTGTTGTGGTGCATTCTAACGATATGGTCGAATCATTTGATTTTCTACCTTTCAATCTTTGTGGGCACAAGCTGTATTCCATCGTCTGTCATATGACACAAATTCTTACTCCGTCTCGGATAGTTAAGTTGACAGAACGTCTCAGGGCATCTCATCTCGCAGGTGTTGATTTTACGTTAGTGTGATTTGGATAACGCTCAAGTTTGACACTGACAGCATAAAGTTGTTATGACTACGCTATGTATGTGTCGTTATGCGGGCACAGCTAAATTGGATGTATGAGTGTAATGCCGATTGCCATTTAAGTTCACTTACTTGTGTTTCTTCATATGTATATGTTACTTTCTATGGGATTGTAATTTTAACCACTCTGTGTGGCGTGTGGTAAATCTGGAGCCACATGTTAGCCAATTCCAGTAGTGCAAGGTATATTAAAAGTTGATGTTCTAGAACCTTCCCCGCACATGATCTATGTTGACACGGCTGTCAGAACTGGACTCGACACATGTTTCCTGTTTGTCCACACAGGCTATTTGCAGATCAAGAACAGCCAGGAATCGGACGAGGCCACGTATGAATGTGTAGCCGAGAACGAGTTTGGTGTGGCCTACTCCTATCGGGCCATGATCTACATCAAAGGTGAGAGCATCTTTGTGCATATAAACTACATGTGAACTCATTGTATACCAATTGATTTATTATTATGATACACAACATCTCTGTGCTGGACGCAATTCGTGCTTTCACAAACTGCGTTCAAAACACAACTGCGGGCGAATTGGCAGCAGACGTATTCCGTTGATTTTCATTGATTTGTTTGAGTGCCGGTCGTTTATAAAGCAATGGCAAACTACTGAACGTAAACTAGCCAAGAAATCACAAACAGCCAGAGCATTATGGGATTGATTGCGACGTCCTGTAGAGGATATGCTACTGACTTTACAAGACTTAATATACAATCATTGGCCAAATCAACACATTTCTTGACTTTGTATGTACCAGGCTGTTCGTTTGTAAATTATACCTGCCTGGGTCAGGGCCAGTTTATATTCTGTCATACAAACTGCTTGTCTCAACTGTATTCTTATCTTGCCCTCTATCCTACATTGGAGATTATGCCCTCAACCTGCACACGTCAAGCCGTCCCGTCTTTTTGTATCCCCTGTCCCATACTAAACATCTCTATTCTCGTCTCTATGTGTGTTTTCAGGTCTCTCTCTCTCTCTCCCTATTCGTTCCCTCCCTCCCCTCTCTCTCTCTCTCTCTCTCTCTCTCTCTCTCTCTCTCTCTCTCTCTCTTCCCCTCCCTCCCCTACATTGATCAGATCTAAAGCGCCGTGAAGCCTCATAGACATCCATGTCAGTTGCTGGGAACGCTACCTCCCCGCCAGAGAGCTACTTCCTGCACCCAGCGTGGGTTAGTTGAATGTTTCCCACTTAAAGTTGACGCTTCTCAAATAAATAAGACGTGTCTCACAACAAGATAACATGTCTGACATAAACATGATATAGCTCACACACAGATGGCGGGCGTTGGGAGAAACTTGAATGAATTCATTGTCGGGGCGGTTGTAACAGGCAGCTGCCTCGTTGCCTAACTTCCCACCAGACAACACATCATCATGTGCCATGCCGATAAGCGTGGGCGGTCATATTTCGCCATCTCACACGATCACCAGAGTCGTGGATCAGCTCTGTGTTTCTATTTCGACAATGTCATGTGGTCAAGCCATCCAGATATTTACATCTCTGCCTTCCCTTTGTTCTTTTCCCCTCTGTCATGTTTCATCAATTAATAGCAACACATATGCACATTAAAAACAATGCCATGAATGTAGTATAGACGCCAATTGATCGGCATGCCCAAGGACTTGATAATGACAATTCAAAGTGAGTGACAATCGGAGAGCCAAAGAAGAATAGTCAACCAACAAAGAGTTTGTGTCGTCCGTCGCTAAGGGAGCTACTGCTAGCGACGACCAGGCTAGTATCGGGAATGAAGTACATTACGTCTTCTTTGATAGGGGAATTGTCCTCACTCCTCTCTCCCTCCCCCCCCCCCCCCACCCCCCCACCCTCTCTCTCTCTCTCTCTCTCTCTCTCTCTCTCTCTCTCTCTCTCTCTCTCTCTCTCTCTCTAATACATCTCATTAGGTCAGAAACGAACAGAAAAAAAATCTCTTCACCTTGGGATTGAACTGGATGTTCTTGTACAGAAATATCAATCTGGGAACCCTTTTAGTCTCCAAGACAGTTCATAAACAAATTCACAAGTTTTTATTCTTGTTGATGTACGTGCAGTCTGGCTGCTAGCAGTTTATCCCCTCTTTCATTCTGTAATGTACTATTGGTAAGCTCTGGAACCTTTCCTTGATGCTGAAATTCGGCTGTCTTATTCATTACCCGGTGACTTTTCATTTTACTAGTGTCCATCGCAATCAAGGGAACCCACTCCGACTTCTGCGGTACTTGTGATTTACTCCCCCCAAGTCAAGGAAGAGAAGTCAGCATTTTAGTCCAACTGACCAGTTTAGGGATTGAACCCGCTACCTTGACATCAGCACACCGGAAGTTTAATAGCGTGCGCACTTATCCACTCTGCCATCCTGACCTGGACACAGTGGCGTGTCCTGTGAAAGTTTTGTCCCCCAAACCTGTAATTCTCCATAGTGTCTGAGACTGCTGTGGTTATCTAGGCATCTGTAAACAGGCTATTGCTTTCATTCCTAACAGTGACTTACAGGTCGGTGACCGTGGCCGTTGTCTCCACAAAGATGTCCTCTGTCTACCGCCGTGAACTTGATACCACAACCAACAGTTATCTGTCGGCGGGTCTCAAGCCTATTACCCTACCTACTCGTATTGTTTCATGTTGGCCTGTTTGAGCGAGAGGCGACTCTGTGTGTTCACCATCTTCCATAAGGGTGTCCCGTTGGCTCATGGAGGGAAGGAAGCCCCTTCCTTCTCCTTTGAGAGTGGATACCTCTACCCCGCTACCTTATTATTATGTGACTTTACTTCAGACATAAACTACTAAAAGTAAACTTTTTTTCTCTCGTTTCCATCCTGTTTCAGGATATTGCGGTCAACATCACCATCTTTCAGCTGTATGTTGATTCCTAGGCTAGATTACGCTCATCAGCACGCCACGACTTTCTGAGCGACCGGCTCCATACTCTCATAGGTCACTGGTGCGACTCGAACCGCTTCCAATTCTTGTGCGCTCACGTCAACCACGAGAGTATTCGGAGTTACGGAGAAAGCTGCTAACCCTTCTATCAGAGAGACCGGCAAAAGTAAACTTAGCCTACAAATATGACAGCCAATAAATTATTATCATGTACCCCGCCAACTAGCGTGGGTGTCCATGTCTCTCCATAGATCTCGGTGTTCTAGATCAGCCAATAAATGTTGAGGTTAATTGCTACGTCCTAGCAACTAACTTATTTTTACACATGAAAATAAAATTTAAAAAATCTCTATGCCAAGGGATTGAACCGGGTCATGTTTGCTGGTAAGCCAGTGTGCTATTCACTATACCACCACAGCTCCTGGAAGGAATGTACATAACAGCAGAAACACGAGCACAGGTCTAGACTAGGGTTGTCTCTGCTGGCTGTGGGTCAGTTGTTGTGGAAACATGAATTGTTTGAAAGGACGAGGCAACAACGAGTGAATGAGTAAGTGATATCCCCGAGAGCTAAAAACTGCACCAGGTCGGGTATTTGAAAAGTCACGTTGTCTAGATGGCGCGATAAGCGTTGTTTGTGGAGCTGAAAGCAGCAACAAGAGCAGCGGGCCGACCTGCAGGTAGCAGTGAGGGGTCTTCCAGTTCAAGATTGTGGATCAAATGTGAGTCTGCAGGGTTCTGGGGGAGGCTGCTGCTGGGAATGGTTACTGGAACAAGTTGTTGGGGGGGGGGGGGGGGGGGGGGTGTTGGGGTTCTTGTCTTGTTGGATTCTTGATAGATAGATAGATAGATAGATAGATAGATAGATAGATAGATAGATAGATACAGAGACAGAGAGAGATGACACAGGTAGAGAGTGAGAGACATATAGAAAATGTGAGAGAGAGAGAGAGAGAGAGGCATATAGAAAATATGTGTGTGTGTGTGTGAGAGAGAGAGATAGAGAGAGAGAGAGAGAGAGAGGCATATAGAAAATATGTGTGTGTGAGTGAGAGAGAGAGAGAGAGAGAGAGAGAGAGAGAGAGAGAGAGAGAGACTGTTGTGAAACAAATGTACAGCCAGATAAGTCAACAGTCAAAATAAGTATAGGTGATATAGTGAAAGGTGATAGCCATGTTGCAATACAGTCTCTACAATTAGGCACAGGCTATGGTGAACCGGTCTCCGTGGCTAAGGGTTTGTGAACGCGGTTTGTGAGCCCGTATACCCGGGTTCGACACACAGCGGTGCTGGTTATTTCGAAAAAGGTATAGATGCCGGTCGTTCTGAAAACAATGGCAAACTAAAAAAAAAAAAAAATGGCAAACTACTGAACGTAAAATTTGACCAGGAATCACGAACAGCGAAAATGCTGGGGTTGACTGCTACGTCCTGTGAATGACATGCAACTAAAGTTTTTTTGTTTTTTTTGGTTTTTAATGGTGAGGTATAACTCCATTCCTGTCCCCTACCATAGGCTGTAGTTATGCCTTTTTGAAGCCCTGTGTAACAAACTATCGTCTATTAAGACGGCAGTGTGCCAGCAGTAAGTTAGTCGTGTGAATATTTGATATGTGGATGGGTACCGTGTGTCTCCCAAAATAAGACCTACCCATATAATAAAGACGGCAGTGTGCCAGCAGTAAGTTAGTCGTGTGAATATTTGATATGTGGATGGGTACCGAGTGTCTCCCAAAATAAGACCTACCCATATAATAAAGACGGCAGTGTGCCAGCAGTAAGATAGTCGTGTGAATATTTGATATGTGGATGGGTACCGTGTGTGCCAGCAGTAAGTTAGTCGTGTGAATATTTGATATGTGGATGGGTACCGTGTGTGCCAGCAGTAAGTTAGTCGTGTGAATATTTGATATGTGGATGGGTACCTGAATATTTGATATGTGGATGGGTACCTGAATATTTGATATGTGGATGGGTACCTGAATATTTGATATGTGGATGGGTACCTGAATATTTGATATGTGGATGGGTACCTGAATATTTGATATGTGGATGGGTACCTGAATATTTGATATGTGGATGGGTACCTTGGAATCAACGACTGGCAAGAGAAGGTCCACCAGAGAGACGAATGGAGACAGATTGTATTTGCAGCAAAGAACCTCAATGGCTCGGAATGCTGAAGAAGAAGAAGATGGGTACCTGAATATTTGATATGTGGATGGGTACCTGAATATTTGATATGTGGATGGGTACCTGAATATTTGATATGTGGATGGGTACCTGAATATTTGATATGTGGATGGGTACCGTGTGTCTCCCAAAATAAGACCTACCCATATAATAAGCCCTAGCAAGAATTTTCAGGATGCTTTTAATATAAAACCTACCCCTAAAATAAGCCCTAGTTAAGATCGAATGAGAGACTTGTTGCAAAATGGTCAGTCGGAGTACAGATGCCACTGGTGCGTGCTTAATAATGAACAGATGTGGTTCATAATACAATACGTCACTCCTGTGAAATAGTTACCAATGCACTACGAGCAGGCTACATGGACAAGACATGCTCATGTAAGGAAAGCTTTATTGCTGAATATGAGAGACTGGGGCCAATGGTTTTACAGGAAGTGGAGTCGCGAGAAATTCAGGCCGGAATTCGGGATTTGGAGAGATATCCCATGAAAATAAATCCTAGTGCATTTTTAAGCTAAAATGAATGTAAGACCCGGTCTTATTTTCGGGGAAACAAGGTAGATAGAAAAATGAATTGATGGATGGATGTGTTGAGAAACATTGAAGATGATTTTATTATGGGATACTTACGTTGATAGATCCAGCAGGTAGCGGAAGGGCAGGGTTCGCAATGCCGTGTCCTCGAACACAGGTATGTACATTTATTAGTAAAGAGACCAACACAGAGACCGCCAGGTTAAACATTGATATATCTGAACATGGATAGAAGGGGACCACGGACGTGAGGATGGACAACACAGAGACCGCCAGGTTAAACATTGATATATCTGAACATGGATAGAAGGGGACCACGGACGTGAGGATGGACAACACAGAGACCGTCAGTTTAAACATAGATATATCTGAACATGGATAGAAGGGGACCACGGACGTGAGGATGAACAAAACAGACTAATTAAAATGTATAGGTAGGTAGGAAGGTAGGTAGGTAAACAGGCATATGTAGGTAAGCTTAGGTAGGTAAGCTAGATAGGTAGCTAAGCTAGATAGGTAGGTAGGTAGGTAATCATGTATGCAGATAGGAGAGTAGAAGGTAATGGGAAACTAAGCAAGAGGAGGAAGAACTAAAAATAAGAAGGAGGAAGGACAACAGGAACCAGATGGAAACGAAAAATATTAATAAAACTAACCATGATGTAAAGAAGTAGACGGATGACAAAGAGAAGGAGCCGGAAATAAAGACAACGAATAAGCTGAATGTTTGAACACAAGTACATGTTAACAAGGTGATTTCTTAAACACGGACATGTAAGCAGGAAAACAATGTTTTGTTTTCTTTTTACTTCTGCTGTAGAACACGTGAATCATGGAAGACGAGCTTCAGTTGAGGAAGTGGAAATCGGAATACCGGGTTTTGTTGCGCAAGCTACCACAAAAATCCGTATGTAAACAAAGGAAAGGCGTGTTCAGCAGGTTCAAGAAAAACATAGAATCGTCTTACAAGCGTGTGCCTGGTTTTGTAGTGACTTGCAGGTTGTAGTGGTATACTGGAGCGCGACGACGACCAGCGGCGCTAACAAGTTTTAGTATATGTTTATTTTCTTCGTGTTCCAGTAGTTACTAAACTTGTTAGTGAAAAATGAGAGAGAGAGAGAGAGAGAGAGAGAGAGAGAGAGAGAGAGAGAGAGAGAGAGAGAGAGAGAGAGAGAGAGAGAGAGAGAGAGAGAGAGAGAGAGAGAGAGTCAGTCAGTCACAGAAGTCACGCCGTTTGTCTGTCTGCCTGCCTCAATCGTCTTCACTCCGTCCGTCCGTCGTATTTATCATTCTATCTAAGAAGGGAAGTCTTTAAATAGCGGAAATTGGCCGTTCTAACTTGACCAGCTGGAATGTGGACTATATCACAACAGTGAAAGTCAAATGTCCCTCAAAACACCCGGGAAGCTTAACCCGGTCAACAAATACCCTAAAAAGTCCATTGTGTCTGCCTAACTGTGCAAATAAACAGGCCTAACGCAAATACGTCCGAGTTAGAGTGGGGTGTCCTTCGAAACACCCGGGAAGGTTGACTCGGTCAACAAACACCCGCAGAAGTCGTGACACGTCCGAACCGAAAGCTCGCTGAGTGGATGTCGTCTGCAGACTGACCGTTCCTGATTTGCATGGGAAGCGGCCAGAAGCGAACTTAATGCCCAACATACGGAAGTGAGGAAGTGAAGCAGCCATGCGCAAGAAGTGACGATTCCTTGACTGAGCCCAATACCAGAGCGCTATGTGTCGGCTCTGTAATTATAGAAGCCTCCGTGGATGGCGGGGAATGTCTATGGCCTGCCCCTGCCTTCCCTTGAGGGTTGACCGTGATGTCTTTTCCCTTTCTAAATTGTCAAGCTGGGATGTGGACGACACCATAACAGTGAGAGCCGAATGTCCCTCGAAACACCCCGGAAGGCTAACCAGGTCAACAAACACCCGCAGAAGTCGCAAATAAACTTGGCACAACGCAATTACATCTGAAAACAAAAACAAAAAACAAACAAACAAAAAACACCCCGGATGAACGCAGAAAAAGTCGCTTAAAATTCGACAAGGTCGACTTCATTGCACCGGGTTTTAATCGAACCCACAACCTTCGGAGCCAGAGTCATACGGCTTGATCACTTCGCCACCGAGACTCCCATGGAGTTTTGGAGACTCACGGATGAACACAGAAGAAGAGGAAGACGAAGAAGAAGAAGTTGCGGGAATTTTTCTAATAACCAACCATTTAACAATAGTGCAGGGACGCAGAAGTGTTTCCAAGGCACCAGGGCTGAGTTCTGTAGTGGCCAAGACCTATTGATGTGTTCTCGCCCAGCGTCCTGGGCAACAGGTCCTTTTGGGGTCCTGGCAGTAGGATCGTGGATTCCTCCGAAGCACGGCGAAGAACCACCAGTCTGCACACCAATAAACCAGACATGGGACGACGGATACTCACGCAAACCTCAGGTCCTGTATGACATCACACTGATGTTGGACAACAGGATGTCTTCATCCGACATTCAGGACTTCGCGACATTCAGGACTTCGCGCTGGAGTTCACAGCCAGCGAACACAAGCAAGCAAGCAACAATAGTGCAAACCAGAAATTTTGCGACTTAATGTCTCAACGCCGGTCTCTCTGGCCGAGGGGTTACACGACTTTCTCCGTAATCCCGTTTATCCACGCAGGGTCTCGCAGCGGGCGAGAACTTGAAGCGGTTCTACCCCCACTGGTGACTTGCGGGATAACTGAGCCGGCCGCTCAGAAAGCAATGGCAAACTACTGAGTGTAATCTTGCCAAGAAATCAACAATCAGCTGAAAGATGCCGATGTTGACAGCGATGTCCTGTAAAAGGATATGCGAATTTAAAAACAAAACAAAAAAATTTCTCAACTAAGGCCTCCTACCTGGCCAGACACTTTGGTCCACCTGTCCACTAGCTCCTTAATGCCTTCCGTTCTTCTAGGTGTGGCCAGCCTCTGACCCCGCAGGTACTCTTTGAAGGGTTCAAACAAGTGACAGTCTGGACTGTATGCTGATCGTTTTAATTTTTCCCTCATTTCAGAGCACGTAGTGCATTCACTGTATGCATTTCTATGGTATCGTGAGCTTAGCATGTCACTGTATCGAGCACAACTCAGTGTTTCACCCTTTTCCTGGAAATGCACCAATATAGGGCTCTTGATAATCCAAAATATAATCATAAATATTCCCAGCGGATTCCTGCGTCTTAAATGTGCTCTTTGCCGGAGGCAACGGGTGTTTCCACTGCATGTTTCTAACCATCCATAAACTGTTCCCTGACCCAAACAGCTGTCTCCCTACTGAACCATCATTCTTCTGTAGATTTCACAGTTTCACACCCTCTGACACCCCCCCCCCTCCTCAGTAAAAATTACACCTCGTTGTTCTTCAACGGTGCAAGTCAATAGTGTGGCAGCCATTTTGTAATCGCTATTGCGCATGCGCAAACTGCTCGATCCTCACGACCCCTTTTGTGTCCTGAAAGAAGATTTTTCATTGTTCATACTTTTTCATGCACTTTATAAATAAAATGCCAGTTACGTAATGGCTTTCATTCGTATCTGCCTGTCTGTCCGTCCCTCCCTTGACTGCATAATTCATTCACTGTCATTTCACCAGTAATTCACTGCGACTGCATCAGCAATTCGCAGTGACTGCCTGAGGAATTTGCTGTGATGGAGTCAGTAAATCACAGTTACAGCACCAGTAATTCACTGACTTCCCCAGTATGTCAGTTTGACCCCTCAGTAATACATTGCGATTGCATAAGTAATTATCCGTCTCTCTCAGTAATTCAGTAGTTTTGCATCAATAATTCACTTTCTCCCCTAGTAATTCACAGTGTCTGCATCAGTAATTCACTGTCTCCCTCAGTAATTTACTGTAACTTTATCAGTAATTCACTGTGATTGCATCAGTAATGCGCAGTAACATCATCAGTAATCCACTGTGATAGTATCAATAATCCACTGTGATAGCATCACTAATTCACTGTAATATCATAAGATAATCCAGTGTAATGGCATCAGGAAATTCACTTTGATAGCATCAGTAATTCACTGTGCTGCTAGAATGATTCGCTTTAATTGCACAGGTAATTTACTGTCGCTCCTTCAGTGGCCATACGATTAGCTTTCTACTGTTTATAGTGTCTTGCGTGTCCGTTGGTCTCAACTTCTGTCCTCAACTTCTATGAGTGCTAATCGGTACCTACGAGTTTCTTTCTTGTGCTCCCAAACGTCCCTCAACAATTATTTTCTATGATTCATTCATAGTTTGTAACATTAACGCCCGCAGTTTCGCGGAGAGATCCCAGACCTAGTCAGCCACGAGACGTTGAAAGCTGACCTTTTGTGGCACACTTAAGATCTTATAAACTTGCTAGAAGCCAGGGCGGGTGTGAGCGGTTACAACATATTTAGCACACATTATGTGACCATGTTTACTCGAGTCCCGCGCACGCCATCGACAGAGCTCTGTTATTAAGTGAGCTGTCATTGACTGGCCACTTGTGTCACCTGTGTGTGACAGGCATCCCCGCAGTGCCAGATTGTTCGTCGTCAGCTGGGGGGATATTGTCCTGTGCTTCAAAGCAGTAGTTCTCAAAGTCTGTTACACATCGCATTCCAGGGATAGTGGCGGTGTTTTGGGGATAACTCGTCATATTCCAGGGAATGTGCCGGGTTTTGGGGGTGACATGTCACATTCCAGGGATAGTCCAGATTTTGGGGGTCAAATTCAAGGGAAAGTGTCAGGTTTTGGGGGTCGCACGTCACATTCCAAGGAAAGTGCCAGGTTTTGGGGGTCACACGCTACATTCCAGGGATGATGCCGGATTTTATAGGTCACAGGTCACATTCCTGGGATGGTGCCATATTTTGGAGGTCACACGTTACATTCCGAGGATGGTGCCAGTTTTGGGGGGTCACACATCACATTTCAGGGATAGTGCAATGCCTGATTTTGGGGGGTCACACGTTACATTCCAGGGATGGTGCCTGGTTTTAGGGGTCATACATCGCATTCCTGGAATAGTGCAGTGCCATATTTTAGGGGTCACACATCACATTCCTGGAATAGTGCAGTGCCAGATTTTGGGAGTCACACTTCACATTCCAGGGATGATGCCAGATTTTGGGGGTCACCACTCACATCCCAGGGATAGTGCCAGATTTTGGGGGTCACACGTTACATTCCAGAGATAGTGCAGAGCCAGATTTTGGGGGTAACACGTCACATTGCAGGGATGGTGCCAGATTTTAGAGGTCACATTCCAGGGATCTTGCCAGATTTTGGGGGTTACACGTTACATTCCAGGGATAATGCCATACTTTTGAGTGTCACATTCCAAGGATAGTACTAGATTTCTAAGGGTTTACGCATCAAGTTCCAGCAATAGTGTCACATTTCTTGGGTTTATACACCACATTCTAGGATAGTGCCAGGTCTCTGGGAGTCGCAATGTGTACTGTAGTTCTCTCGGGAAACCAAACAAGAAAAAATGTTGCCGGGGGATGGGGGAGACAGGAAAAGGGCACAGCGTTTCCGATACTGAGAGTTGTTTCATCCGTCTTCATCTTCGTAAAACCTGGTACGAATCTCTGTGTGGATTGTTGCAATTTATTAACCCGAAATTTGTTATTGGAATTTTTAACTCCTTTGTTAAATCAATCAGTACGTCTATATGGGTCAGAAATATGAAGACCGAGTATAAAAATTACCAATAAACTATAAAAATTTATTAATTAATGTTTTGGAGGATAGTGTCGCTAAATGGTGTGACATAACCACCAATGTAGAGCTCATGGAAAGGTGTATGGGAGAAGACTGGCAGGTCATATAGGTAGGTAGAAGGTCGTGTAGGCAGACACATTCTGACGTAGGCAGGAGAAAAACTAGGTAGACAAGTAGACGCAGTGGCGGACAGGCCAAGGTGTCAGCTGGCTTCATGGCAAGTGGCCCCCCCCCACCTTAAACATTTGACAAAGTTAGTTGAATGTCGTTTACAGCACATGGCAATCAACCCCAGTTTTTATTGGCTGGTTTTGATTTACCAGGCAGCATTTACTTTCAATAGTTTGCCGTTGCTTTCTAAATGACCGATGCACATGTCATGGTGATCAACGCACGGCGGTCTGCTTCCAAATCTTCTGCCGCTGATTTTAAACTCTCGACTTGGTTTGTCGTGGATGTTATGAAACTCATTCTCTGTCCCGAAAAGACAGGGCCGGCATAAATGAGACAGTATGTTGGGAATGTTAATGACCTTTTAGACCCGACAACTAATATGTGTGGACCCTGTCTGCCACTGAGTTGACAGTGGCTAGATAGGTAGTTAGGTAAGTAGCTAATGGAGTGAGGCGAAACTAGGTTCATATAGCTGTTTTGTAGATGTGTGAATGTTAGTTGAGTGTATTAGTGACTAGAATGTCAGGGATGGGGTGAATGAGTAGATATAGATAAACAGTAGGTGGACAGGTACGTAGCTAAAGAAGAGAACGAACGAACTTTATGTTCTTCCAGTCACAAATTGGGCACAGTAACAAAGAATGTTATAAGGTCTGGCGACTCTTGCACTATCACACGGAGGGAAGAAACCAGCCACCACATCCTTAGAGCAAATTGTAAAGAGTAACTAGGCATATATCTTCTAGATGTGTGCATGGGAAAGGGAAAGGGTGGGAGGGTGGCGTTAGTTGAGTGGATTGGTGACACGGATGTCATAGATGGGGTGAATGAGGATGGGTTCTGACTGACAGTTTTTATTGAAGCCAGTTTAAAATTTTTGATGAATAGTTTTCCGATGCAGGCACCTGCAGTGGCTCAATGATGTGCTAGTAGCATTTAATAGGCCTGAGTACATGGGCGGAATAAGTGGGCAGTCTTTTTCCTTCTGTAGTGACGTATCGTGCCATTGTCAGAGCAACTTCTTAACTGTTGCACCACCGAATCCACGGTAACTAGTGTATTTGTATATACCAGGGTTTGAAATAAATAATTTAAGTTAGAGTGAAGGCGAGAGAGAGAGAGAGAGAGAGAGAGAGAGAGAGAGAGAGAGAGAGAGAGAGAGAGAGAGAGAGAGAGAGAGAGAGAGAGAGACCACACAGCTCTCGGTGATGCTGCTAACAAGTCGGCGTGGGTATTCAAATACCTGACAGATATGGGCAGGGCGTGATTAGAAGTGAGTACCGGCTGTCCTAAGTGGCCGTTTGGAGGTCAGGTTAAGTAGATCGATGGCAAAGGAGGCTGATAATGATGAACGTGATACAAACGGAAACCACACAATGATATTTATGCCCTTGTCTCTTACTCATTTAGATTAGTGTGGAGATGTGTGGTTGTATTGGGAATGTGTCGCATTCAAGGGAATGCGAGTGGTTAGCATTTTCTCACCCACATTTCCGATAGAGGTGGCTTAGTTTTCTGTCTGTCTGTCTGTCTGTCTGTCTGTCTGTCTGTCTGTCTGTCTGTCTGTCTGTCTGTCTGTCTGTCTGTCTGTCTGTCTTTCTACTGCACTTTCTGCCCGGTCTTTGTGTCCTGTCTGCCTACATCCCATGTCCTGCAGTATCATTCCCCCATACATCTATAATAAACCAAAAAACCTCCTCTCCGCCCTCCCTACAGTCCGACGCATCGCACCAAAATTCACAAGAGCTCCAGAAGATGTGAAGATCATGCCAAACAGTGACGTGAACCTGACCTGCGTGGCCGTGGGATCGCCCATGCCCTACGTGAAGTGGCGGGAAGGCGCCCAGGATCTGACGGGAGACGACAACATCCCAATCGGCAAGAACACCCTGATGCTGACGGGGGTGCAGATGTCGAAGAACTACACCTGCGAGGCCTCTTCCGACCTTGGCAACATCGAACATCACGTGCAGGTCATTGTGGAAGGTGAGTACTCTACATCGGTGTGTTCGTGTAGAACAGTGGTTCTCAACCGGTGGGGAACTCCTCCCGGGGGGGGGGGGGGAATTTTAGGGTTTCCAGGGGGAGGGGGGGGGGGAGAATTAAGATTATTTTAAGATCGCATTAACACAGGAATCAGTTACTTGATATTGTTTTTCCCTCTAAATTTTACGGTTCTGTACTTCTCGCCCTAATGAAATTCGTTTTATAACGTAAGTAGACCCGCAAATCACGTTTTATATAGATGTCTAGACTTGTTCTGGTATATGCTATTACATTTAGCTTCTATTTTTATGTATACTGTGTAAGGGTGGGGGATTTATAGGGAGGAAATTAGAAGGAGGTGGGGAATGACGTTCTGAACATATGGTAAAGGGGGGGGGGGGCATGAGCCAAAAAAAGGTTGAGAACCACTGGTGTAGAATGTATGTGCTGGGTAAGTATTACAGGTGTTCTATAAAACCTTGTAAAAATAAGTTAGTTGCATATCCTTTACGGGACGTAGCAGTCAGCCCGAGCATTTTTTGGCTGTTTATGGTTCTTGTCAAAATGACATTTAGTAGTTTGTCATCAATTTGTGAACAACTGGCATGACAAATTCTTGTGTAGTTGTTAGTTGTAAGACCTCAGATGTCAACAGGTTACATATGTACAATCAACACATTAGAATATGTGGGGGACGCAGTAGTATACTGACTACTGCACTCACAGGCCGGCCGTGTGCTCTTGAGGTTAATTCTTCTCAATTTGGAATTTCTGATTTTGGTTTCCCCGTGGTGCCTCCAGTGATTATTGGTCTAGGACAATGGTTCTCAGCCGGTGGGGGAAATTACGATTATTTCGAGATCGCGTTAATACTAGAGCCTATTACTTGATATTCCATTCCCCTCCATACTTTACGGTTCTGTATTTCTCAACCTACTGAAATTCGTTTTATAACGTAAGTAGACCAGCGAATCACGTTTTATGTAGGTGACTAGACTTGTTCTAGTATGTGTTATTAAATTTAGCTTCCATGTTTATGTATACTGTGTAGGTCCGGGGGGGGGGGGATTTATAGGGAGGAAATACGAAAGGGGGAATGACGTTCTGAACATATGGTGAAGAGGTGCGTGGGCCAAACAAGATTGAGAACCACTGGTCTAGGAAATATGCGCCCTGAGAGTTATGTTGGGAGAGACTGTCCCTATCTGCTTGCCCCAAGTACATTGACGTCAATATTTCATCACAATGTGCAATATGATGTGTAACATTCTGCCAAACGATCCTTTCACTCAGTTTTACGGTACTAGTTATTTCCGTAATGTTAGACGGGCCTGCTTGCCCAATTCTTAACCCTTTGAAAATAAAGTTTGTTCGTTCGTTCGTTCGTAATCGTTATTTTTCAATCTGATTTCATAACTTAGTTACATATCCATTACAGGACGTCGCAGTCAACCCCACCATTCTGTTTAGGTGTTTGTTTTTTTTCCATTTCTTGGCAGATTTATGTTCAGTAATGTGCCATTACTTTCTGAACTACCGACACTCATACCATTTTATGAAAACCAACACAAGGCGGTCTGCTGCTAAATCGCCCGCAGCTGGGTTTTGAATGTTGCATGCGGGATTGTGAATTGCATCTGTAACCCCTTCGCCACAGAGCCGATTATCTACTGTACGTACACCTGCCAAGAAATCACAAAAAGCAGAAAAAATGTCGGGATTGACTGCGATGTCGTGTAAAGCATAAGCAACTAACTTAACTTCAGAACTTACATTTTACAAAAATACTCTTAAAATACCGTGGACCATGAAAAAAAACAACAATACTGACATTATGTACAGTTTGAATATCAAAATAAACTCTCTCTCTCTCTCTCTCTCTCTCTCTCTCTCTCTCTCTCTCTCTCTCTCTCTCTCTCTCTCTCTCTCACACACACACACACACACACACAGAGAGAGAGAGAGAGAGAGAGAGAGAGAGAGAGCATCTTGTCTTATTAACTGAAATATGTTGGCCATATTAAAGGTCCCGGTGGCTTGGTAGTGATGGAAGGCGTGGTTCCTGAAGAAAAAAAAGAGACAGTGATGGAATATCACGAATATGGACACTAGGTATACCCTGTGCCATGACAATGCAAGTTAGATACCAATGGTTCTTGGAAAAATTACCACCTCTATGCAGGAATTGAAGCCGGTACTTTCTGAACCCCAGGCGGGTACACTAACCTCACAGCCACACCAACCTCACAGCCACACCAACCTCACAGCCACACCAACATCAAAGCCACACCAACCTCACAGCCACACCAACATCACAGCTAACCTTACAGCCACACCAACATCACAGCTAACCTTACAGGCATACCAACCTCACAGCTAACCTTACAGGCACACCAACCTCACAGCTACACCAACCTCACAGCCACACAAACCTCACAGCCACACCAACCTCACAGCCACACCAAAATCACAGCCACACCAACATCACAGCTAACCTCACAGCCACACCAACCTTACAAGCACACCAACCTCACAGCCACATCAACCTCACAGCCAGACCAACCTCACAGCCACACCAATTTCACAGCTACACCAACCTGACAGCCACACCAACCTCGCAACCACACCAACCTCGCAACCACACCAACCTCACAGCTAACCTTACAGCCACACCAACCTCACAGCCACACCAATTTCACAGCCACACCAACCTCACAGCCACACCAACCTCACAGCCACACCAACCTCGCAACCACACCAACCTCACAGCCACACCAACATCACAGCCACACCAACATCACAGCCACATCAACATCACAGCCACATCAACCTCATAGCCAGACCAACCTCACAGCCACACCAATTTCACAGCTACACCAATTTCACAGCTACACCAGCCTCACAGCTACGCCAACCTCACAGCCACACCTCTCCATTGCCTTGCATGTAAACCTACCTCTATTTAGCTCAGTAGTTCTCAACCTTTTTTGGCCCATGCCCCCCTTTACCATATGTTGATAATGTCATTCCTCCCCTTTCATACTTCCTCCCTATAAATTTACCCCCTCCCCCACCCTGCCCCTACATAGTATACGTAAAAATGGAAGCTAACTTTAATAACACATACTAGAACAAGTTTAGACGTCTACATAAAACGTGATTTGTGGGTCTACTTACGTTATAAGACGAATATCAGAAGGGACGTAGGAGTACAGAACCGTAAAGTATGGAGGGAAAAATAAATATCAAGTAATCGGTTCTTGTATTAGCGCGATCTTGAAATAATCTTCACTCACACACCCCCCCCCCCCCCCCGGAAACCCTAAAATTTCCCCCTAGGGGGGAAATTCCCCACCTGTTGAGAACCACTGATTTAGCTGATTTATGCCTCAGAAAGTGGGCAAGACGCAGGAAGCTGATAGGACAAGACGCAGTAGACATTTAGTATAAAAGGCAACAAGAAAACAATTACAAACAACCGTAAAGATATAGGAAAGAACATAAAATAAGATAAATAAAACCACACATACAGGAAAGTAATAACAACAGCTTTCCTTCAGCTCAGTTTCACGAGTGTGCAAGCCTGTTTCTCCCTGTCTGTCTTTGTGGCCAGGATCAAGTTGAGCTCTCATCTTTACCTCTTTCAGATCTGGTTGCACACAACCCAGGCTTCTGGCTCTTCTCACCTCATCACTCTTGTATCTTTATAATGAATGGAGACAACTCACGTTTGCGGGAAGACTTTTATCTCAGCAGAGATTGTCCTGACAAAGTCAGAATCCTTCTTTCAATGAGAATCGGGAACATCACCAGCAGTGAGATGTACACGGCCTGCCTGCCACGTTTGAAATATTGTTGTCTTTACAGTTCCATGACCCGTGCAGAATGTTGCAACCAACCCCAACACCAGGTTGCTTTGCTAAGCCATTTTACGTTCTGTAGTTTGTCATTGCTTTAATGGCATTTAAGTCCAACTGACCAGTCTAGAGATTAATCTCACAACTCTGCCGTCAGCGCACCGAAGTTTAATGACAACCGTAATAGGTCACGCGGCCACGCCGACTCCGTGGTGTGTTAGTCTGTGAGTTAATATTTAGTAACAGATAAAGTACCATTTTATACGCCTTGAGGAGTTTGGGGCATTTGGTGATATCACCATATTTTACGAGGGGAAGCCAATAAGTAAGTCACAAATGGCTGTAGAAAAATAACTAAATATAACAACTTGAAACCAGCTTATTTTTATACATACATTGTCCCTTTATTTATCCACATAATTTCAGCCAACATTGATGCACTTAGCCCATCGTTTTATCAGTCCTCCCAAACCCGCTGCATAAAACTGCGTGCTCAGTTTTCTAAACCATGTTTTCACTTCACATTCAACTTCGGCGTCATTCGCGAAATGTCTCCCGCCAAGGTGGGTTTTCAGTGGACCAAAAAGGTGGAAATCGCTAGGGGCTAAGTCGGGGCTGTAAGGTGGATGTTCCAGAACTTCCCACCTTAGTTGGTAAATTTTCTCCTGAGTTAATCGAGCCGTATGTGGTCTGGCATTGTCATGAAGAAGCAACACTTCTCTAGTCAGCAGCTCTGGACGTTTTCTTCGAATTGCATCATGAAGCATCGATAGAACTTCACAGTACGATTCAGAATTCACATTGTCACCTTTCTTCTTGAAATTGGTTAAAAGCACTCCTTGACAATCCCAGAACACTGTCAGCATAACCTTCCCTGCTGATGGCGTAACCTTGAATTTTTGGACACAAGGCGAAGAAGGATGTTTCCATTGCATTGAAGCACGCTTTGATTCGGGCTGGTAGTCAGCATAAACAGGAAGCATTTCCTTATGAATGTCCTTTGCAGGCAGTCCTTTTGCCCACAAAAAAACGCACAACAGCACGTTGCTCTTTGGTTGTACACTCCGTAAGTACAGTCGCCATTTTGTTTATGCGCTGCGCATGCGCATGAGACACCTAGCGCCACCTGACGAACGGGAATATAAAGTTCGATGTTGCTGTCACCTAATGACACCTGTAGAAAACACCAACTACATTTACCTGCCATCCCACAGAAATGTGTGACGTAATTATTGACTCGCCCTCGTACTCGACCAAACATCACACGATTCGTGATCGGGTCAGCATTGTGTCTGCCTCTTTTACTTCTGGGAAACCCAGGTCAGAGTTCATAACCCAACTGTAGAGGAGTTTGAACACATGCCCACCGCACGGACAGGCAAGAGAAGTTGGTATTCACCTGTAACATTGAGGTTGGGGCGGAGTGGCTTAGAGATGCGATGTCCGATTCTAACCGAGACTGAGCTGGTACACTTTACGGCCTAGGCAGTACACAGTTACAAATTACTAAAAGTATGGTATACTACTCCTCTTAGACGTTCGCCTGTCTGTTTGGTGGTCGTTGGTTCGAATCCGGATCGTGACAGAGTTTAAACACTGGCCTTTGCTCCCAGGTCGACCGAGCTTAAAATGGGCGCCAGGAAATGTCTTAGGGAGTGAAGGCAGTCGGTGCGATTTTCTCCATATCTCTGGTATAGTGTGGATAGGTGGATACAAATATGGGTCTAGCACAGTGGTTCTCAATCTTTTTTGGCCCTACCCCCTTCACCATATTTTTAGGACGTCATTCCCCCTCACCATATTTTTAGAACGTCATTCCCCCCTCCCCCTTCATATTTCCTCCCTAAAAATTCCCCCCTGCCCCTACACAGTATACGTAATAATTGAAGCTAAATTTAATAGCACATACTAAAACAAGTCTAGACATCTACATAAAACGTGATTTGCGGATCTACTTACGTTATAAATTGAATTTAAGAAGGGTGATACGTACAGAACCGTAAAGTATGAAGGGAAAAACAATATCAAGTAATCGGTTCTTGTATTAATGCGATCTTGAAATAATCTTCATTCCCCCCCCCCCCCCTGGAAACCCCAAAATTCCCCCCTAGGGGGGAATTCCTCATCGGTTGAGAACCATTGGTCTAGCATCATTTGCCCAGGGCGGTCGGTGCTATGTTGTCCATGTCTCTGGTATAGTGTGGATAGGTGGATACAAATATGGGTCTGGCATCATTTGTCTAGGGCGTGTGATCCCTCGCCCTCTTATTGTTGTAATCTCCTTCCTTCCTTCCTTCCTTCCTTCCTTCCTTCCTTCCTTCCTTCCTTCCTTCCTTCCTTCCTTCCTTCCTTCCTTCCTTCTGTCCATCCTCCTTTTTCTTCTGCTTCTTCTCCTCATCCTTCTTCTTTTTTTTCTCCTCCTCCTCCTCTTCCTCCTCCTCCTTCATCATCATCTTCTTCTCTTTCCTCTTCTTCGTCTTCGTATTCCATTATACTTTGCCTTCCTATAAGGATACCACGATTTCATACCACACACTACTACACTGTCTGCTCCAGCTACCAAGCTGTGACCCCCGTCCTATCTTAATCCGTTGCGAATTTTTTTTCTTGAGAAAAAACAAAATTCCGCTCAGCCAACGTAGCCGTGCAGATAACGGTCCTGGGTGTTTATACCGTTTCTGGGGATAATTCATGCTAAACCGTTTAACACACCCGCCTTCTGCCATGGAATATTTATTTTCGAATCTTTGAGGCGGGTTGGTTGATCGCTATTCGGCGTAAGTGATGTTATTGCGCGTGTGTGTGTGTGCGCGCGCACGCCTGTGTACGTGTGTATGGGAGGAGAGAGGGGGTAGTTGCGTAACAAAATAAAAGAAACTATACCCACGTTATCTCTACATCTTACAGCGGGCAGATAATAAATAGATCCGGACAATACATGTGTCATTTTCTTATCTTTTGTCTTCCATCTGTTTGTATTATATTTTTAGTTCTTCTTCTTCTTCTTCTTCTTCTTCTTCTTCTTCTTCTTCTTCTTCTTCTTCTTCTGCTTCTTCTTCTTCTTCTTCTTCTTCTTCTCCTCTTCCTCCTCCTCCTCCTCCTCCTCCTTCCTCTACCTCCTTCCCTTTACCCCCTCCCCTTCACCTCCTCCTCTTTCTTTCTTTCTTTCTTTCTTTCTTTCTTTCTTTCTTTCTTTCTTTCTTTCTTTCTTTCTTTTTTCTTTCTTTCTTTCTTTCTTCGCCTTCCTCCTCCTTCTCTCATTTAGCTATGGATCAACCTCCCCTAACCAATTTACGCCATGCAGTTTGTAGAGTTCTTCATTCTGAGACACCAGGAGGTCAGGAAGTTGTCCACCTGTATCTCCATTCTCTAGAGTCTGAAATACCTGGACACAAAGAAATATCTCCCATTCCCAAGATACCAGGAACGTATCGAACATGTCCGTCTATATCCCCATTCCCTAGAGTCTGAGAGACTAGGAACGTATCGAACATGCCCGTCTATATCCCCATTCCCTAGAGTCTGAGATACCAGGGCAGTATCGAACATGCCCGTCTATATCCCCATTCCCTAGAGTCTGAGATACCAGGAAAGTATCGAACATGTCCGTCTGTATCCCTATTCCCTAGAGTCTGAGATACCAGGAAAGTATTCAACATGCCCGTCTATATCCCCATTCCCTAGAGTCTGAGATACCAGGAAAGTATCGAACATGCCCGTCTATATCCCCCTTTCCTAGATTCTGAGATACCAGGAAAGTATCGAACATGTCCGTCTATATCCCCATTCCCTAGAGTCTGAGATACAAGGAAAGTATCGAACATGTCCGTCTATATCCCTATTCCCTAGAGTCTGAGATACCAGGAAAGTATTCAACATGCCCGTCTATATCCCCATTCCCTAGAGTCTGAGGTACCAGGAAAGTATCGAACATGTCCGTCTATATCCCATTCCCTAGATTCAAGATTCTGAGATACCAGGAAAGTATCGAACATGTCCGTCTATATCCCCATTCCCTAGAGTCTGAGAGACTAGGACAGTATCGAACATGCCCGTCTATATCCTCCTTTCCTAGATTCTGAGATACCAGGAAAGTATCGAACATGTCCGTCTATATCCCATTCCCTAGATTCAAGATTCTGAGATACCAGGAAAGTATCGAACATGTCCGTCTATATCCCTATTCCCTAGAGTCTGAGATACCAGGAAAGTATTCAACATGTCCGTCTATATCCCATTCCCTAGATTCAAGATTCTGAGATACCAGGAAAGTATCGAACATGTCCGTCTATATCCCCATTCCCTAGAGTCTGAGAGACTAGGACAGTATCGAACATGCCCGTCTATATCCTCCTTTCCTAGATTCTGAGATACCAGGAAAGTATCGAACATGTCCGTCTATATCCCCCTTTCCTAGAGTCTGAGATACCAGGAAAGTATCGAACATGTCCGTCTGTATCCCTATTCCCTAGAGTCTGAGATACCAGGAAAGTATTTAACCTGTCCTCCTATATCCCCATTTCCTAGAGTCTGAGATACTAGGAAAGCATCGAACATGTCCGTCTAGATCCCCATTCCCTAGAGTCTGAGATACCAGGAAAGTAACTAACCTGTCCTCCTATATCCCCATTTCCTAGAGTCTGAGATACTAGTAAAGCATCGAACATGCCCGTCTATATCCCCATTCCCTAGAGTCTGAGATACCAGGAAAGTAACTAACCTGTCCTCCTATATCCCCATTTCCTAGAGTCTGAGATATCAGGAAAGTATCGAACATGTCCGTCTAGATCCCCATTCCCTAGAGTCTGAGATACCAGGAAAGTAACTAACCTGTCCTCCTATATCCCCATTTCCTAGAGTCTGAGATATCAGGAAAGTATTCAACATGTCCGTCTGTATCCCTATTCCCTAGAGTCTGAGATACCAGGAAAGTAACTAACCTGTCCTCCTATATCCCCATTTCCTAGAGTCCGAGATACTAGGAAAGCATCGAACATGTCCGTCTAGATCCCCATTCCCTAGAGTCTGAGATACCAGGAAAGTATCGAACATGTCCGTCTGTATCCCTATTCCCTAGAGTCTGATATACCAGGAAAGTAATGGACCAGCCGGTCTAGATCCCCATTCCCAAGGGTCTCAGATACCAGGAAAGTATCGAACATGTCCGTCTATATCCCTATTCCCTAGAATCTGAGATACCGGGACGCCAAAAATATCCCCCATTCCCTTTAGATACAAGGACACTAACGAACCTTTCCGTCTGCATCCCCATTCCTTTGAGATACCAGGAGGTAAGGCAGTTAGTTTGGCATCGTTTGTACTGCGTAAGTGCCGACATCCTTACAGATAAGCGATGCATAGCCAGCTATTCTGGGTCTCTCCGTTTAATGCTATCTTTGCCACTTATTTGGTGAATGGAGGAGCGAAATCAGGAGATAACAAAATGCATCTGCCGCACTCCTAGTAGCGCTTATTCTTAGACATGCTCAAATTGAGGTCTTTGAAAAGTAGATCTTAAGAGTTATGGGTGGGATTTCTTCCATGGAATAAAGACAGGAAAATTCTGTAAGACTTGAATATAGAACATGCCCAGGTGAAGGCAAAGACATGAGAGAGATAAGGTGCCCTGGTCACATCAAACAGCATTCTAATTTACTGAAACCATATTGAAGAGATAGATACGAAGAAAAAAAAAAAGAGCTTGGTGTAAGATACAAATGGAGACAACATCGTGGTTGCACAGTGGCTAACACACTTGTCAGCCGGCTTGGTGGTCATGTATTTGAACTCTCACCATGGTGAGTTTCAAAATGAAACTGACCAGGTTCCCAAGTTGAGGAAGGCCAAACCTGGATACCAGGGAGAGACACGGGAAGCAAAGGCAATGACATGATATAGATTACATATCCCATCGAGTATCCGTTGGTCTGTATACAAATATGGGCTAGCATCGTATGTTTAAAACCACACAAGGAATGTGAAAGGCCCAGTTGCTTTGACTTGTTTTACTATACACATGCTAGTGTGTGTAGGGCTTGTGTGTTTATAATCTTATTATATCCACAAAGTCCACTGAATAATATCTTTACAAAATGTGGATGTAAAAAAAAAAGTAATATTACAGGACCATGCTACGTGCCTTGAAGTATTTTGGGTATGTGTGTGGAGCAAGCTCCATATGTTTTTTAATTTTTTTTATTATTGAGACCATTCTTTCCGTCTATATCTGTCTGTGGCTGTCTGTTCGTCTGTATGTAAGTTTTTTTTTCCACCCACCCGTCGGTTGGTCGTTCTGTATGTGTGTCTGTCAATCCCTCTTGTCTTTCTTATTGTCATAAATGTCGCCTGGCCTGTCTGTTAGAATCAAATGTACATGTCCAGAACATTTTCTTGCATTTAACCTAAGACATATTCTCTCTCCCCCCCCCCCCCCCCCCCCCCCCCCCCCGCTTTCCACGTGTTTTGTTATCAAGGATCAGATCCCGTATATTCTAATGTGAAGCACAAGTACTCTAATCGCTCGACCACTCACTCCAAAACTCCCTTCAGCTCAGTGCTGGAGCTTACGATACCAGGATTACAGCTACCGTGACGTAGTGATTAAACCACATGGCTCGCGCTCCGAAGATTATTGGTTCGATTCCCTAATTCGATATTCGGTTCACGAGTGCACTTTTCTCGAAAACTCCCGGGGGTCGTCGCTTTCGGTAGGCCGCCTTGAGGACAAATACCGAGCCATGTGGGATAAAACCCGGCGCAATGAAGTCGACCCTTCCTCCCGCCTTTAAACATTTTAGCCTCCCGAGCTATCTGAGAATACACAGAGGAGTCTAGTGAGCTAGTTACAACAGGACACCGACTACATTTGTTGTCTAAGACCTTTTACCTGGCGAATGGCGCGACTGGGGTTTCTATGTCAGTACTGGAGCAACCATCGCCAGTCTGCGACTCAAGTGAAGTGTGCATGCCTGTGAGTATCCAGAGATGAGACTATCGTGAGTGCATGCGTGTTTGGGGGGTGGTTACATCTACTGCACACACAGCCGCCGCTTCGCAGCTTCACAGTTTCTTTAAGCTACCTTGCAGAGGAACGGTTTGTTGTTGCGTCGTAGTCAGTTGCCGGTTCTGGACTAAATCGCGGTTCGGATCATAGCGACTTTCTGTGCGTTAGACCCATTCGTGTGCTTTCAAGTGCCCTGTAGGACTTTCTGCTCAATTATGAACCAGTACAATTAACGGACGTTGTAAACTATTAGTGGGAGATTATTTTACAGTTGTGTTTATACCCTTTACGAGTTGATTTTGTAGTATATCCTTGGTGTAGTTGATTTTATTTATACGTGTCGGTGAAGTTGATTGTATTTGCTTGACTGGGTCAAGTTGATGGTATTAATATGCTTAAGTGAGGTTGATTATATATGTGATTCTGTGAAGTTGATTTTGTTTTCATGCCGCAGTGAAATTGATTATTTTATACGCTTTAGTAAAACTGCTTTTACTTATAAGCCCCATTGGAATTGATTTTTTTATATACGCCTAAGTGAAGCTGAATATGTGTATACGCTTGAATGAAGTTAAATATTTTCATACGCTTTAGTGAATCTGAATTTATTTATACGCCCAATTAAAGATAGTTTCATTCATAATCTGCAGTGAATCTAGATTTATAGCACTTATAATAAGCCTCAGCTATGTTGGTTGTATTTTTATACTTCAGTAAAGTTGGTTATATTTATATACTTCAGTGACGTTTGTTATATGTATACACTTCGGTAAAGTTGGTTATATTTATACACTTCAGTAAAAGTGGTTATATGTATACACTTCAGTAACTAACTAACTAACTTCAGTAAAGTTGGTTATATTTATACACTTCAGTGAAGTTGGTTATATGTTTTTATAAGCTCGGGTAAAGTAAACATGAATGTGTGCATGCCTCTGTGAAGATGAATGTTGTGATAGTAAGGTCTCTCAAAGCTTCGCCTCCGTACATGTCACTTGATTGTGTGATGTTACCTTATTGGTGTGTTCGAACTTACCGACGATCTTTCTTTTCTAAGGGTCAAAAATTGGGCAAGCAGGCCAGTCTTACTTTCGGCTCTTCCAGCTACTCAACTTTCGTATATCAGTTATCAATTGTGCATGTAATATTCCCATAGAAAATACATTGTCACATAAAATAAATTCGTAAACGTAAACAATGCATGTTATGAGACAGGCAGGCAGACAGACAGGTACACTCACACATGTATAAACGCAAGCATACATACCTACATACGCACATTCATATATACATAACATCATTTACACAAACTCATTTATACACCTACTCAATAACACACAATTACAATCCCCTGCATACACATTTACCCACTCACAATCACAAACATACTAACAAATATTTACTCATAATACTCTCTCTCTCTCTCTCTCTCTCTCTCTCTCTCTCTCTCTCTCTCTCTCTCTCTCTCTCTCTCTCTCTCTCTCTCTCTCTCTCTCTCTCTCTAGTTAGTTAATTACTGCTGCATGCGTGCGTTTAGTTTAATTAGGCACAGACTTAGTGGTGCGCATGCTACTAAATATATTCGTAACGTCTGTAAACAGTTGCATGGTACCTCAAGTCTATACAGTCTCCTCACTGTCTTCTTCTGAAGCAAGTAGCCGGTTCTCTGTGTGGGTTGGTGTCTACCAAGATGTCTTCACCACTGTCTGCTCTGTGTGGGTTGGTGTCTACCAAGATGTCTTCATCACTGTCTGCTCTGTGTGGGTCGGTGTGTCTACCAAGATGTCGTCATCACTATGTTTATATCTCAGAAGTGTTTTCATAACTCTTCTATAAAACTACACCTCTACAATCTCTGAGTACTTTCATACTAGTGTGTTAATTGCTCGTGATTCGCTTTAACACATCAACAATGGCTGTATATGACTCTAAATAATTCGCTTTCTTGTATTTATTGACACATATTTGTTGCTTATGATACTATTCATCTTGCGCACCGCTGCATGGTCATGAGATATTTTACATTTCGCCTGTATAATGTATTTTCCATCTCTTGTTATAAAGATGTTTTGATATTTAAACTCCCTAATCTTGTTGAGAATTGCCCCATATATGTCGGAGAACTTCTTGTCTTTGTAATTATCATTAGTTATGCTTCTCTGCTACTTAGATTAGGGCCTGTATTTTGACTTTCTCCTGTATTTTAACTTTCTCCAGTAATTATAGCCACCAATTCCTGTAACTGCATTGCATTTTCGGCGATAAACACCATTTCATTAACCGTTTCAAGTAGTTTACAGCGTGCTCGCCAACTGTTACACCTGCCATGGCTTGTATCCATCTCCTGAGTATCTCGATGTATGAGTTAAACAGATCAGTTGACTGTACAATACTAATCTAATACCATGTACTGTAGTATGTGCTGAAATATCCCTGTTTCATGGTTTTCTTAACCTAGGATAAATGAAGTCTATCACTTCATATCCCAACTGAAGATTATTCTAAGAAACTACGTGTGCTATTTAACTCATTCTGCTTACTGACTTTTATACCATACATGGATCAATTAATTATTATATGACCGAACCAATTTAAAATGTATGTACTTCAATATTGTAGACAGTTTTCACTTGTGTCCTGCTTGTTCGGGTTGTTTCTTGAAGTATCTGTCCAGGTGACTAGTTTATCAGTTCATTACCAGACAACTATTACTTTTATACTGTCCTTGTTGTTACTGCAGTCTCTACCCATGTTGCTAGTATACCAGACAACTATTACTTTAACCCTGCTCTTGTTACTGAAGTTTCTCCCAAGTTTGTAACATGTTTTATTCAATACCAGATACGTATTGTTCTGTTCTGATTGTTACATGAAGTTTCTACCCAGGTGTCTAGTTTACCACGTACATTAACAGACAGCTGTTTGACCCTGTTCCTGTTGTTACTGAAATTTCTACCTAGTTGCCTATATAACTCATTCAATTCAACTTTCTACCCAATTTGTTAGCATAACGCATTCAGTACCACACATTTATTACGTGTACTCTGCCATTATTGTTACTTGAAGTTCATACTCAAGCTGTTGTTTTTAATTAAACCAGACCCAGAAAATTAACATGTTAACTCTCTCTTTAAGCGACGACGATATTATTTACAAACAATTACCTGTGTTATAAAGCACTATGCCTATTGCTCTTCCATAAATAACAAAGTCAAAGCGGAACACCGAATATGACATGAATAAATAACCCTTGTCATCGTGCAGTTCTGAGGTTTTGGTTTATTCCAGTGTGTTGTTTGAAGTCTGTTACATGGGTTGTGAATTGTTGCGGCCAAATCGTAGAGTTTAATGTGTTGCTCTTGGCATGCCTGCGTTTCTTGCGGTTAGACAAGTTTGTTGCCACAACGCCTTCTAATTTCACTTAATGTTCATTGATAAATTTAGATTTAAAGCATTATGCAGGAAGTCATTAGGGGAACCTTTTGAGGCCACTAAGATAGTTCAGAAATAAACACACACAGCATTGTTTGGCTTTCATAGAAGTGAGAAAAAGGAAGTAGAGATTAGAGGACGCCCTAGACAACATCAATATAGAAAGCTATAGTTACCGACCGGGATTCGAGCCTGTCACCTCCAAATGACGACTGCGCCTCGCTGCAGGCGCAAGTGTATTTCGACGTATGGCCAACTTGTCTAGTTGGCCTAGTTACGTCTAGTTGCGAGCGCAAGACAAGGCAAGAGAAGAAGAAGAAGCAGCAGAAGGCTACACAGAAGAAGAAGAAGAAGAAGAAGAAGAAGAAGAAGAAGAAGAAGAAGAAGAAGAATAGGAAGAAGAAGAAGAAGAAGAAGAAGAAGAAGAAGAAGAAGAAGAACGAAAACCATAAAACAAAGAAGAAGAAGAAATCAAAGAAGAAGACGACTAAGATTCTAAGAAAACGACGAAGAGTAGAATAAGACACTGACGATTAGAAGTCACCGAAGATTAGAAGACACTGAAGATTAGAAGACACTGAAGATTAGAAGAAAACAAAAAAGAAGAAGACAAAGAGTAGAGGAAGAAGAAGAAGAGCAGTAACATAAACAACAACAGCACCAAATGATGAAGAACAGAGTATACATTCTGTTGTCTTGGTACGCGATAGATCAGGCTGGAATTCTGCTGCAATCAAGCGAAGAAGTGGAGACGGTTTACTCTTGCGATGTGAAGTTGGAGACTGAACACTATGTCATTACAAACATATGCATAAAGCATTAATCAAACAAACGTACAGTAGTACAGACAATTCATAAAGAAATGAGTACCATGTTTAATTAATTCTTACGGCTCGACACATAGATATAGACCCAAATTTGAACATGTAAGATTTTTAGTCACCTAGATTTGCTCCCGTATTCACAATTCTATGCTGCTATTAATTAACGTGTTCTGGAGTACATGCACATCTCCGATTAAAAACGAATAAGTTTTACAAGGCTGCGTAAAAATACAATGAAGTAATCGTCTTTTGAAAGACATTTCGTATGGAATAGTTAATCACTATAATTTAAAAGGGCAATAGCTCATTTGTATGTATCCCTGCAGAGTTACGTGTGCTTATGGAATAATATTTTAAATAATTATTTACACCCCAAACAATCAACGGTGAAATGTGCAAATATAGGTACTGTTTCACAGCCGACCTTGTGTATTCCAATAGTTTGCAGTTACTGTGACAGATATGCCCACCAATTATGGCAAGTTTCTCACAAATCGAAGCCCGTATGTTATAATAATCACGAAAAGCCGTTGTTAATTGTTGGCGAGGTGTCGCTGCCTGCAGTATTTAGAGCAAGAAGTGACTGCATATATCCAGAACTGTACAATATGCCAACGCCATGGACCTGTTTCTGAGCTGTTTTAAACTGACCAGCTTCTGAAGGAGATTCCCATTATATGACCTTATGTAAGGACACAAGCAGCATGGATGTGCATATCATGTTTAATACTGTACCATCCCTTATTGTGGTCTTTTCCTTTGCCATCTTTTCATTTTTGGCTCCATGCACGTTATCAGCCCTTCCACCTCCCCCCGGTGGATTGACCGTGTCAGAAGTCACGGCCTCGTCGGTGACCCTTCATTGGGACTCACCGTCCAACCCATTGGAGCAAGTACGGTCATACATAATCGGGTATCAGGTGCGCGGGCATAGCACAAAAGAACGGTTCAGAGAGGAAAGTGACGTCAGCAGGACAACCTACACAGTTGGGAACCTCAAACCCTACACCAACTACAGCTTTCATGTCTCGGCGGTCAACAGTTTTGGCCGTGGCAAGCCCAGCCGACTTGTCAACGCGACCACTGGAGAATTAGGTCAGTAGTGTACATGACAACGAGGGTCTGTCCTGTGTATTGTATCGTTAGCTTCTCTCTGCATCTTTGTGAATTTGTTAATTGTGTGAACACTTGTTGTTGTTTGTCCATCAAGAATGATGATGACCATTCAGTTCATCCAGTGGGGTTGAAAGTATAGAGCCGTGAGTTCTAAGATGGCTGATAATGCCTATTTTGACTCGAAATGTTATTTGACAATGTGGGCAAAGATTGCTTGACGTTCCAGGAGGGGGTGATCTCCTGCTTCACACGTGACTGCACCCTTGCATAATAATGTACGCCACGAATTTCGGTCTTTGGCAGCAGTCTCCCATATGTCATGATGAATTAAAACAGCTTTTAATTAGATCTTCGGAGTGTTTTTAAAGCGTTTCCTCTGGCCACCTTGGAGGCGTTTACCACAACGCAGCTCGCCGTAAAAAAAAATTGTTTAAGGAGCCTGTGATCTGGCATGCGAGTCAAGTGACCAGCCCAGCGAATCTGTCTCTTCATTAGTATAGTGTGGATACTGGGCATGGACTCTCTTTCTAGAACTTCAATGTCTGAGATCTTGTCTTGCCATTTAATCTCCAATAGCTTCCCAAGGCAGACTGCGTGGAAGTGGTAATTTCCTAGCGTGTCACTGATAAACAGTCCAGGTTTCACAAGCATATAGCAGTGTGGATAATACAACGGCTTTGTAGACTTTCAGCTTTGTTTGCAGGCTTATTCCATTTCTGCCCCACACATTCTTGTAAAGTCTGCCAAAGGCCGCGATAAAAACTTAATTGTCGCATCACAACATACGCGTACCAGTAGAATAGTAGGTGTGTTGCCAGAGAACTGTGTTGTCGTACCCCACCCATTATACCCGTAGAATAGTACGTGTGTTGTCGGAGAACTGTGTTTTCATACATCATAATGATGATACTAGTATAGTGGCTAAACTAAAATGTCAAACACCAGTGGCTAGATACTATTTTGTACAGTATTCCATGGTTCTTGTAATGGCCCACGTAACATACGGGGTCGGAGCAGTATTTAATAAATAATGCAATTCCAGTTAAATGTCTCTTTTCCCCCGCTCATCTCTAAATGTCCATCTCTCTGTATGTCTCTTGATGCCCTTGTCTCTTCATGTCTGTCTTTGTCTCCTCTTACCTTCTTTTACCATTCACTCTTCCACCGTCGTGCTTAGACAGCAGAGCTTTTCAAAATCAACCCACTCATTCATCTATAAATATATGCAGCACTGTGCTATCGGACGGTTCACGTGCCATTTCCGCGTTATCACCCATGAGATTACACAACCAGCAACGCCCGTGATATGGAAGGTCACGTGATAGACCTCCACAGCTTGAGGCCGTATCCTTGCCGGATATCTGCAGTCCGTTATCCTCTTATTCATTCATTTTATTAAATGAATTTAAATTACTTGGTTTGAGATGAGTACCAGAAGGGCGTAGGTAAACGAGTAATCCTCTTTAGTTCGACCTGAGACCCCCATAATGAAGCAACGGTAGCAGTTACCTCAAGATTGCCACGTTTCTTTGGGACGACACTGGCCATATCCTATTTCCATCGACTAACTTACTAATTGGTGGCGAATTATCGGCTATTTCAATCCATGTGGGGGATATCTGTTGTCAGAATTAACACTTCTGGTTAAGCGTATGGTTAGGACCTCAGGCTGGCATCCTGGTTCTATCCCATATGGTTCAGCCTTCTTTTCACAGAGCAGCGGAGCAGAGCACAAACTCCATAGTTCCATCGACAAAAAAACTAAAAAACGACTGATAAACGGAATGGCGGAGTCCGAAAGCGAATCCACGATCTTCCTAACGCGATGGGAGCGGACAGACTACTCCGCCACAGAGATGCCGTTGAAGGAAGCTGTTCTCTCTCCTATCACTGGCCTGGGCTAGATGCTTTTCTGGAGTATGGTTGTGTAGTCTATGCGCGTGCTCTCTCTCTCTCTCTCTCTCTCTCTCTCTCTCTCTCTCTCTCTCTCTCTCTCTCTCTCTCTCTCTCTCTCTCTCACACACACACACACACACACACACGCACATTATAATCTCAAATGACAACTAGTATAATAAACATTCTCATAACTGGTACGTTTCATCTACCTTAGCTTATTATAATTGTGATGTTAACAATTAGTTTTAGTGAGTCATGTATTATTGATTATTGCACATTTTCCATGTGTTTATAATACATATTATTTATGTTGTTGTCGTTGTTGTCCAAGGTTAGCTTCATAAGTGACGTATGAATGAAATAATGTATGAGATCTGAGAGATAGGACGGGCAGAATGTCAGCTGGGCCTGAGTGCCCAATTCTTAACCCTTTGAAAATAGTTCGTTCGTCTCTCTCTCTCTCTCTCTCTCTCTCTCTCTCTCTCTCTCTCTCTCTCTCTCTCTCTCCACGTCTCTCCTGTTCCCTCTCTCTCTTTCTCTCTCTCTCTCTTTCTCTTTCTCTCTCTCTTTCTCTCTCTCTCTCTCTTTCTCTCTCCTTCCATTCTCTCTCTTCTTCCCCCGTTTCTCCTGTCCCTCTCCCTCTCTCTCATCTCCCTCTCTCTCTATCCTGTCCATCTCCCCTCGGCCCTCTATTTCCCCTTCCCTCTCCCCTCTCTCTCAACCTCAATCCCCTCTTTTCACCTCTTCTTTCTCCTCTGCCTCTCCCTTCCTCTCTATTCATCTGGCTCTCTCCTTTCGCTCCCTTTTCTTTCTCTCTCTCCTTTCTCTCCTCATTATCTCCCCCTTCCTCTCCTCTCCCTCCTCTCCATTTCTTTCAGCTCTCTCTCTCCCCCTCCTCTACCTCTCTATGCCTCCTCCCTCTCAATGCCTCCTCACCCTCTTTATGCCGCCTCTCCCTCTCTATGCCTCCTCTCCACCTCTCTCTCTCTCTCTCTCTCTCTCTCTCTCTCTAACAATTCACTGGGGAATATCTATTGACGTTGTTCGTTGCAGTAATTATCTCATGAGTTTCTATAGGCTAGTTGATGAGACTACTGTTGCCAGGCAGAGACCGTCTTCTATAGGCTAGTAGATGAGTCTATCGTTGCCAGGCAGAGACCGTCTTCTACAGCCTGCATTGCCAATGTTCATCCATGGAAGGTGGCAGTCGTGATTATGTTTCATCAACCCACATTCTCTTAAGGCTTGTCCTGTGCTGAACCTGTCCTCCATCACTGTCTTTCTCCATAATTTCTATGACTGCTCCAGTTTTCTAGGCCGCTGAGTCGAGTTCAGTCAAGAACCGATATCACTGCACTTGGGACACTCCATGTGTGCTCCGTCCTCATCTGTAACAGCCAGCGAAGAGTCCCAATACTAACAGTCTATCAGATTATGTGTCCCTCTGGCCTTTTCTCTGAGTCTTGAGTGTCGGTCAGATCCGCTGGTCACTCCCTGATTGCCATTCTCTGATGATCTGTTCTTCTGCATTACACACGATTTTAAAGGACCCCGACCATATCTGCTTTATCATGCGCAATACGGACACAATCAATCTGCCCTCATGCTCGTTTCTGACCACACCAGCATGTCCAGGGAGGAGGGGATCCAGCAGATGCAATCTATTTCTGATTGTTGAGTAAAGCCTGCGACTGCTCGAAGCATGTCTGTTTTCACCTTTCTCATCATACTTTATCCATCCATCATGTGCCATGCCGATAAGCGTGGGCAGTCATGTTTTGCCATCTCACTCGATCACCAGAGTCCTTCAATGTATAGATCATCAAGCATCCTTATCATGTCGACATGTCTCACTTTATTGAAAGCCTTTGTGTGAGAAATAAAGCAAAGATATAGATCTTTGTTTACTTCTATATAACGTTCCATTACTGTTCTCAGTATATACACAACAAACCCACATTGTTCTTCTCATATTTCGGGTTGTATTTTCTTCCTAACACTTTGCACGATAATTCTTAGCAAAATCTTCGTGATGTGGTTCATTATACTAATTGTTCAATGTTGATCACATTCCAAGGCGCCTGATTTCTTTGGGATTGCAATAAATATATAATTACATAATTCAGGAGGTACATCGCCATTATCATATATTTCGTTTAGCAGTCTGGTGACTTGGTTTATTCCATATTCTTCTAAGGCATTGATCATTTCTATTGTGATGTTATCTGTACCCGAGGTCTTGTCAGTTTTCATATGGTTAAGAGCATTCTGCACTTCAACCTTCAAAATTGATGGTCCTTCATTATTATTCCGATGATCATATTGTTCTTCTCTGGTATCATCTAAAGGTCGTTCACATAATCTGACCACGCATGTAAAATCTGATCTTTTTTCTATTATGATTTTGCCTTCTTTGGTTTTTGGGCAACCCGTTGATGTATGTATTCTTTGGTTAGTGATGCCACTAATTTTTGTGTGCATTAATTTGGTATTCCGGGTGTTGTGTTGGTTCTCAATTTCCTTGCAATTTTCCTTAATCCATGTTTCTTTTGCCTCTTTGCATAGCTTCCTAATTTTCATGTGAATCTCTCCATATTTTTCCTTGTTAATTTTGTTATTTCTTCTTATTTCCATGAGTTTTAAGATGTCTTCTGTCAACCATTTCTTGCGTCCTATTATCTTTATTTTTTGGGATGGTTGTTTCTGCAGCTTGGTTCACTAATTTCTTTAAAATTTCACATTGATCGCTGACATCTTGAAATAATATTTCCATATCGGACAATGCATCAGATCTGTTCTTTACCTCTACGTTGAATTTATCTTTTATCTACTCACTCTTCAATGCCCGTAGATCAAATTTTGTGTTTCTTGGTGGTGAATATTTGACTTTCTTTAATTTTATATGTATATTGCTTAAGATTGCCGGTCTCCCTGGTCGAGGGTTAGCAGCTTTCTCCGTAACCCCGAATACTCTCGTGGTTGACGTGAGCACACGAGAATTGGAAGTGGTTCGAGTCGCGCCAGTGACTTATGAGAGTATGGAGCCAGTCGCTCAGAAAGCAATGGCAAACTACTGGGCGTAATCTTGCCAAGAAATCAACAATCAGCTGAAAGATGCTGATGTTGACAGCGATGTCCTGTAAAGGATATGCGAAACATTGCTTAAGATTAATCTATGGTCGCTGTAGCAGTCTGCGCTTGGTATAGTTTTTGCGACTTTTAAGGCATTTCAAAATCTTCTATTGATGAGAATGTAATCAATCTGACTTCTGATCTTATGGTCAGGACTCCTCCGTGTCCATCCTCCTCTTGGGTGCTGTTTATACCAGGTGTTTCCAATATTCACATCACCCTCTTTTACCCACTGTACAAGTCTGCAACCTCTTTCATTCTGTTCCCACAGTCCATACTTGCCTACTATGCATCCGTCCTGTTGATTTCCAACTTTGGCATTCAAGTCACCCATTATGATATTTACTTCAGAATTCTTGCATTTCTTGAAGGCATTCTCTAAATCACTATAAAATTCATCAATGCTGTCATCACTACTGTCTGTTGTTGGTGCATAAACTTGTATGACGTTGACATCAAAAGGCTTCCACTCAACTTCACCAGTAACACTCTGTCTGATACAGTCAAATATCCTTTGATCGATTTTGATCTCTCTGTATCCATTATAGTTGCTACTCCTCGCTGTTGTTTCTCTCCACCAGAATAGATTATTCTATATTCCTCAGATGTTACAATGCCCATTCCTGTCCATCTGGTCTCACATATACCTAACATGTTAATATTTAGTCATCATTTCATTCTTAATGTTATAAAATTGTCCATCCCCACTCATAGTTCTTACATTCCAAGTTCCTACTGTCAATGTTGATTCTCTTTTGCACTCAGTCGCCTGATGACGGTCTGGATTCACCTGGTACACATGACTACACCTACCGGGCGAGGCTGCTCCTATGGAGCACCCATTTACGCCGTTTCTCTGATTATCGATAAGACTGCAGTACATGATATTCTTGGCATCTGTAAAGAAGGTAGTTTGCCATTGCTTTCCTTCCTGGCAGTGACCATACTGGTTGATGACCGTAACCAATTTCTCTCTCTCCCCCCCCCCCCCCCCCCCCCAAAAAAAAAAGATCTGCTTACCGTCGTGAAGCTGGAGACCATAACCTACAACTATCTGTTGGCTGCTCTTCAACTTCCATCCACCACCTGCGCACATGGCTTCACGTAACCCTGATCGGGGGAGGGGGTGGGGGATGCTAAACGGGTACTCCACCTTGCCCAAGGGTGTACTGTAGGCTAGCGGAGGGAAGGAGGCACCTTACCTCTCCTTTGATAGGGAATACTCTTACCATAAGTCTGCTAAAATCATGAGGTGAGTGTGCTGTTTAGTTTTCTAGATGTCTGTAAAGGAGGTAGTCTGTCATACCGTGATTACATGTACACATGTGTAAAAGTGCGATGTTTATAATAACGATTTCAGGTTTGTAAATAGGGCGGAAATCATCACAGCCATTACTGATATCAACAGAAGAATGCATGGCATACCTCCCGAGGCCAAAATAACCGATGCCCTTATCACAGACATCAACAGGAAACTAGTCTCATTCTTTAGGAATGACATGCGCATTATAAAATTAGGTTTCCCTGTGACATCTGGCAATGGTGATGGGGAAGCAGATAGACGGCGACAGAGGGAAAGATACTGGGCAATCTAATACCCTGTCGTGGAAGAATGTTAACAACGCCATTAATGAATTGCACAGATTAACCAGGGTGTCGGGCATCTCGCACCCACGAGTCAGTCCCGCCGGCAGCCTAGGGGTGAGATAATAGGCCGTAGCATTGTGTTTATATTTAGCTAATTCGATAACTAGACACCGAGTCAGAGCCCTGCTCTGACTAGCGCTGTCGGCTGTCGTGTTCATAGGTTCAAACACCTCGCCTTCCTTTTCTTATTGTCTTCCCCCTTCTGCTCCTATGTCTTCTACTACTGCTCTTCTTATTCCTCCTCCTTGTCTTCCTGCTCTCCCTCCTCTTCCGCTTCTTCTTCTTCTTCTTCTTCTTCTTCTTCTTCTTCTTCTTCTTCTTCTTCTTCTTCTTCTTCTTCTTCTTCTCTCCCTTCTTCTTTTCCTCCCCTCCCCATTTTCCATGTTGCCAAGGCAGCAACATTAAGGCCTACTCTTTACGATTTCCAACGGCTGTGGGATTTTTAACGTGCACAACTTGCTCATAGAACCTCCTGTTTCTCACCCTTATCTGAGAAGGCTAAGCATTAGATCGCTCTCCCCAAGAGATCAGGATGTGTGGTTCATGAACACATTTCCAGCCCTATTCTGGGGACGAACTTTATACCTTATGAGTCTGAGGCGGACTCAGTAACCACTCAGCCACGGCTCCCCACTACTAGTCTGATAGTTCTCTTCTGAATGCAACATTAACACTAATAGTATGATAGTTCTCTTCTGAATACAGGATTACCACTAGTACAATAGTTCTCCTAGCACTAATGATCAAACTAATATAGAGTGGATTACTCCAGTAAGTACCGGACTCAGTGGCGAAGGTGTTACGGACGCCATTCGTAATCTCGTATACCCGGGTTCGAAACACAGCGGTGCTAGTTTTTTTTCGAAAACGGTATAGGTGCCGGTCGTTTAGAAAGCAGTGGCAAACTACTGAACTTAAAACGTGCCCAAGAATCACGAGCAGCTAAGATACTGGGGTTGACTGGTACGTCCTGTGAAGAACATGCAACTAAAAAAAAAAAATTTCCAGTAAGTACTTGGGGCGGTAAAGATAATAGTAATCTATTGTGGGTTATTATAAGAACTGTTAAGGACAGAATGAATATAAACTAGTATAAAGGTGATTGCTGTAAAGTATATGTAACAGTATTGAATCAACTAGCATATATTTGGTTCCTCTAGCAAGCACGAGAACCCCTCCCCATAGACGTTGTTCCCAGGTTCTTCCTGATCTCTTATCTACCTGTTACTTTCAGACAACAGTAAAGTGGCTCTATACCTTTGTTATCGCAGATTTAATTAACTAAAAGATGCAAGGAACTGTACTATCCAACTCTGTCTGTTATAATCGGGGAGATCTTAAGTGAGACCCGGCTACATCGTGTTTTTGTTCGTTTTATTATGTCTGTAATCAGACATTAAAAGAAATAACAATGATTAATTTTAACGATTTTATGTCCCAGAAAGATAAGGAACCCTGTGTATTGAAGATTCACTTCTTTAGAGACGGATATGGGCCAATTCGTAATTACTAAAGAAGAAAATTGGAACTTTGGAAGTTAAAAGTTACCGCAAACTTCTTAGAATACTGTGAATCCAGATAAGAACATCGAGAATGCTTCTGGACAGAACTTCCAATACCAGTGTTGCACATCCCGCTGGACTTGGAAAGGGGAAGGATATCTCTGTTCCACAGTCCCCGTATTTTGGTACCGGGACGATTGTCGTGTGTGTAAAGAATGAATGTCGTATTAGTTACTTGTTCTTCTTTACCACTTTAATATCGTCCCTGGAGTGAAGGGAATCAACACCCACATTATTTTTTAATCCAATATCTCTATCCTGGAGATATCCAGCAGACTCCATCCACACACTCCTTCAATCTGAAGACACCTTCTTCTCACTCTTGCTCACTCCTGGATCATGCCCCCTCTCATTCTTCCCCAACATAACATACTTGACAACTCTAGCCTCAACAAATAAAAAACAAGAAATTTATTAAAGCAAAGAGTATATGTAGGAGAAGTGTGTGTGTGTGTATAAGGTGTAGAATGCGTGACGTGTATTCTAATGTTAGACCAGTGATTTAGAAGCAAAGTCTGTAACATCATAGTGCTTAGCACACAACAGCACCATTTTTTCCGGACAGTGAACCTCACCCAGAAGATGACGACTTTCTCCAATCACTCGAACAAACAGGATGCTGGTAATCCGATAGACATTGTTGATTTTGGTCTTCACTCTATCACACGGTGAAGTTACTCTGTTTCCTAATGTTTGTTTGAACTGATAGTCTTCCACTTAACTGAAATGTCACTTGGGGAAAGTTTTAATGTTCATAAGTCTCTGATTATAACATTTCCCCTCTTTTAGAACACAACCTATTAATGTTTGTTAGGTAGATGTGTGTGTATATATATATATATATATATATATATATATATATATATATATATATATATATATATATATATATATGTGTGTGTGTGTGTGTGTGTGTGTGTGTCCTTAGTATGCGAGTTATTAATCTTCGGTGATGAAGCTTATCACCCATTAAACAACAACACTTCTGTTCATAAAATTCCACTCAGCAGAAGCCAGGTTTCTGCGGAACAACTAGGTTCTGAGCCCCATGTAAAACCTCTCAGCAACCTCTGTCTTCTTTCCATGAGCCATCATTGTATAAAACTTGGAATTGCTTCTTCGTAATAAATCATCTCACACTCACGTGGAACACTCAAGGGGAACTGTAAATGGAACCTGTAGAGTAGATAACATCACGGTGAGGGCAACTCAGTCCTGACCGTAATTAGGTGATTGTAGGCCAATAACAGCACTCAGATCTATAACAGAGATCCGATCTCTGTCATACGGCCACATCGCGCATCACAATGGTCTTATACATGGCAACACCAGGAAAGAATAAAGGAACGGGTAGAAACCCAGCAGATGCCCTACTGGAAGATCCTACCATTACACTTACCTCTTCTCCCTCTCAACCATCCTTAATCTCTCTAATTATTATTCCACTACATTGTCCTCAACTTCCTGAGTGAAATGATATATAACACAAGCTAATTGAAGCCACACAATAGAATACTAGTGCCGACGCTCCTATGATACTTTCTAGTACCGCACTTATAGAACATTCTATCACTAATCATAATACATTATATCACGGCACCTATAGTACATTATATCACCGCACAGTACTGTACTCTATTCCTAATCATACTCTTTAAGTTAGATATAATTAATTGCCTACCATATGTCTATTCCTGTTGTTACTCGAGAAACTAGGCAACCCGATTGGATCTATGTCCGCGGATAACTATCACTACTTAGACAGCCCAGACCCTCTAATATAACACAACTCGGAATAATCCCCAATCCTAACACTTCAGAATGTTTTTCTCGACTCCGTCCACCTGTTTACCGCACTGGGTTTTATATGGGTGCTGGAGTGAGTCACCAGAAAGTCCAGACGCCAATCAGTCCAGAATTTGGCTTTGTCCTCCTGTTTCTAGACTAACCAGAGTCAATTAGCTGTCAAGTTTTCTTTTCATCTGGGGAGTTCTTTGTCTCATCCAACAAATATCCTGGTTGTCTGTAAGCCAGAGATCTTTCTCCCATTACAGAATCCTTCTGACCTCTAGCAGACATTTGTCCATTACTTTCAACGGCCAACTCCCGTTGTGTAGACAAATGTCGCCAGTACATACCTCTCGAACAACATCCTGTCATCAAACTGTCGACTGTGTGTAGACAACGCGACGTGACTCCCTTTGATCTCATACACACTGTCGACCAGGTGCAGAAAATCTGTACCGACGTATCTTCCTCAGTTTGTTCACCATCAAAGAGGCAATTGTGTTAGCAAAATAATGTCGGGTTTGGTTATCATCGGTCGCAACTAACAAGTTTATTTATCCTGTGACAACGATAGACAAGTCTCTACACCCACCCCACTGGAATAGACAAGTCTTCACACCCACCTCACTGGGATAGACAAGTCTCTACACCCACCTCACTGGGATAGACAAGTCTCGACACCCACCTCACTGGAATAGACAAGTCTCTACACCCACCTCACTGGGATAGACAAGTCTCGACACCCACCTCACTGGGATAGACAAGTCTCGACACCCACCTCACTGGGATAGGCGCAAGTCGCAAGCTCGTTACGGGGCGTAGCGACATGAATGCTAGTGCTTGTGACACGTTGGAGCCAATTCTGTAGAGGCTTCATCAATTTCGAAGTACATGCGTTATTTTAGCCGGACATTGCTGGATAAACTGCAATGTAATAAAATACGGATACCACTACACGGCTTGAGAAGCACTCGGTACGTTATGATTGTCACATGCCGTGAAATAGGCAACGACAGACACAAGCTAATGTGTGTGTGTGTGTGTGTGTGTGTGTGTGTGTGTGTGTGCGCGCGGCGCGCAGGACACTCATGCGTGAAAGGTTACTAGAGAGTCGATCGTTTGGCGAACATGGCGATGATCGAGGTAGGAAGAGCAATGAATGAACCAGATATCACCAGCGCTATTAAGAGATGCTGAACGGAAAGAATGATTTTAAGAAAATCCTGGAATCTGCTTCCTTCTCCAGAATAAAAGACATTAGAGTGAAGCGGGGAGCCGCCAGACATGGACGTTTTGTCAGGAGCACAAGACTGTTTAATTAACCAACACAGAACTGGTACGATCAATCGGCATACGATGGCAGAGATGTTAATGGGAAGATCTGATCACCAATGGACCTGTCCGGAGTGTGATGATGATGATCCTTACTAATCACTAAAAGAACAAAATAGGGAAGGACGGGGTGTTGTTTGTATGGCTTGAGAACCACTGGTCTATACTTAAGTGTAACCACGCCCCGTGTAATAGACGAATGCACATCACAGACTGAAGACGGGGCACTTGTTTGGATTGTATAGTCGCTACAGAACACACGCGTCTTTCATGTTGTCGTCTTATTATCTGACGTACTTTCATCTGGTTATCTGACATACTTTTTTCTGCTACGTGTCTTAATGAGAAAACATGACTAGTGTTTTCTTTCTATTCCCTGAAGCCTGTCCGTTGTCATTTGTTCTGTATATTCCTCGAGGCCTGTCCGTTGTCATTTGTTCTGTATATTCCTCGAGGCCTGTCCGTTGTCATTTGTTCTGTATATTCCTCGAGGCCTGTCCGTTGTCATTTGTTCTGTATATTCCTCGAGGCCTGTCCGTTGTCATTTGTTCTGTATATTCCTCGAGGCCTGTCCGTTGTCATTTGTTCTGTATATTCCTCGAGGCCTGTCCGTTGTCATTTGTTCTGTATATTTTTTCTTCTCTCGCTTTGAACTCAAGCGTGGTCCATACATATGCGACTACTTCCAGTGCACTTGACTGATGTTTGCGTGTGAATTAGCTTTCCCTATTATCAGTTTCCCACGATATCAGGCGAACCTATTCCGACTTCAGTGGTATCTGTAATTTACGTCCCCAAGTCAGGGACGAGAATTCCGTATTTTAGTCCAACTAACCTGTGTAGGGGTTGAAACCGCTACCTCGGCGTCAGCACATCGGAAGTTTAAGAACGAACGCTCTTATCCATTCGGCCATGCCGATGTTCTGTAGACAAGTGTATTTCCTAATTTGGGCGCCCACCCTCCCCCAGTTATAGCTTGGTATCCTACCTATAATGCCATGAAAGCGAGCCACTTAAGTCCTAGCATCTGTCCGTGGACATTTGCTGGTCGACAGCCTTCACTTGATGAAGCCACGGTTCATGGTAAGCCGATGTTCACATCTGAAGTAGGTACTAGGGGAAGTTAAGAAGTAAGTCACAAATGGCTGTAGAAAAATAAATAAATATGTTAACAACTTGAAACCAGTTTATGTTTATACATAAATTGTCCCTTTATTTCTAAACATAATTTCCACGAACATTGATGCACTTATCTCATCGTTTTATAAGTCCGTCCCCCCCCCCCCCCCCAAACCAGCTGCATTGAACTGCGTGCTCAGTTTTCTAAACCACGTTTTCACTTCACATTCAGCTTCGGCGTCATTCACAAAATGTCTCCCACCAAGGTGAGTTTTCAGTGGGCCCAAAATGTGGACATAGCTAGGGGCTAAGTCGGTGTTTTAAGGTGGATGTTCCAGAAATTTCCACCTTAGTTGCTTAATTTTCTCCTGAGTTAATCGAGCCGTATGTGGTCTGGCATTGTCATGAAGAAGCAACACGCCTCTAGTCAGCAGTCCTGGACGTTTTCTTCGAATGGCACAGCTTTACGGGACAAACATTTGTCAGCATAAACAGGAAGCATCTCCTTATGAATGGCCTTTGCAGGCAGTCCTTTTGCCCACAAAAAAAACGCAAAACAGAATGCTGCTCTTTGGTTGTACACTCATGAAGTACAGTCACCATTTTGTTTATGCGCATGCGCATGAGGCACCTAGCGCCACCTGGTGAACGGGAATATAAAGTTCGATGTTGCTGTCACCTAATGACACCTGTAGAAAACACCAACTACATTTACCTGCCATCCCTTAGCACTGTGTGACTTACTTATTGACTCACCCTCATACACCCCCCCCCCAGCATGTGAAACAGCATGAGACAGGTGTGTCCAGCTGATGCTAGTGCAAGATCTCTGCTGATCATTTCACCTTCTGCGCCGCCTTCCTAACAACGAAGGATTTGTGTTTTAATATTATTAAATTGTATATTTCGTGGTTTTCTTTAGATCCTTGATTGTTGTTCCTGATGAAGATTAGTATAATCGAAACGTCGTTCGTTGTGTCGTTGTGTACTTATTTTTATTTTATTTTATTTTATTTTATTTTATTTTATTTTATTTTATTTTATTTTATTTTATTTCGTGTGTGGGGGGATTTGACCCTGTGTTTTATGTTTACTATAGTGGCGTCTGTTGTAAGGTATATACATCGTGTCTGTGTTTAGTATGTCTCACGTTTTCGCAGGAGTTGCAATTACCTAACTGTTGTTATTTCCTATTGATCATTTCACAGTCAACCTTTAAGTGGTTTGGACCAACCACAGCTCTGACACACGTCTATGTATTCGACGCGCGCGCACACACACACACACACACACACACACACACACAAACGTGAAGTAGTAGTGGTGGTAGCAGCAGCAACAGTAGTGGTTGTCGTAGTGGTGATGGTGGTAGTAGTTCTAACAGCTGCAGCAGTAATGGTAGTAGCCGTAACACTTCTCTTGCTTCGATGTAGAAAAGAAAATAACACACAATTCGACCACGTTCAACCTACCTTTGCGGCGTTGGTTATATTTGAGGTAGGAGTATTTTTGCGGTTTTAGATTCTTTCCTCCTGTGTCGGTAAAACTGCAGAGACAGCGGCAACAGTAGTATTAGTAGTTGTAGAAGTAGTGGTGTAAATAGTGGTGGGGGTGGTTGAGGTCTGCAGATGCAACTGTACTTGTCTAAGTACTAAAGTACTGTGTCGAATATTGCGTTTTAGAGACTAGCGGTGATGTACACATAACAATAACAACAACAACAATAACAACAACAAATTTTATTTTCAAAAGGTTAAGAATTGAGCACGCAGGCCCGTCTAACATTCTGCCCTTCTATCACTCTCTTTCATACAGTGTATCATTCACACATCGTTCGAGGCTAACTGAGAACAGCAACAATATAAAAGATATGCATTATAAAGGCATGGAGGGAAATGAAAAATCAATACTACACGACTTGGTAATAGTAATGACTGATAAGACACGTGAGTTACAAGAGTCCTCGCGGCTGTCCTAAACAAATCCACAAACTACGTCTACTAACTCAACCCTTCATCATCATTATCATCATTATCATCATTTTCATCATCACCATAATCATCATCATAATCAGCAAGTGCTCTGCGGCTGGCGTAGACGTTCATGTCTCTCCACATATCACGAGCTTTGGTGTTCTGGATCAACTCTGCTGATGATATTCCCCCATGCCACCGTCTCGGTCCATCCAGCATCATTTCTCTTGGTCTGCCTCTGCCTGTCTTCCCCTTGATCTTTCCAGTTGTCATGATGTTCTCCTGTGCCTCTCTTCCCATCACATGAATTCAACCCTTAGAAAAGGGAAATGTACTAACTACTTTTTGAACCAGAAAGCAAGGATGAATGATTGTGTGTGTGCCAAATAGCCGGTGTAAAATGTGTCCAACCTGTAAAGAAACATATGTGAACGCAAGATACATTGTCGAGGCTGCTGAGGTGGGACAAGTGATTTCCGTGACACTCTTTCAGCCGTGTTTATACAACAAAATAAACGTGATTATCCCGCGTAAATTCTTGTGTAGGAAAACAGTTCACAAATAGACACAACACACTATTTTTGTATTGCTCTTTATGTGTGTTTCTTTTTTTATCGCCCTGTTTATGCATGTCGGATTGAGACGTCAGCTCATGTCTTATCTATCAGATGTTATCTTAAGATAGTTAGGGTTGTCCTTCCATCTGTCCACACAGATCAGATGTGATGTGTCTTTGTATGATAACGCTTGCTGCCCTTCTTTCACTTCATCATACAGTTCATGTGTGATGCATCTCTGTATGTTAATTTGGTATGCCCCTCTTTCACTTCATCACACAATTTACATATCATGTATCTCTGTGTGTTAATTTGGTTTGTCCTTTCACATCAACACACAGTTTACGTGTGATGCATCTCTGTATGTTAATTTGGGTTGCCCTTCTTTCGCCTGCGCACATAGTTCACATATGATGTATCTATGTATGATAATTTAGTTTATCCTCTTTAATCTACCCTCACAGATCAGACATGATCCATTTGTGGACGAAAATGTGTGATGCCCTTCTTTCGTCTGCGAACAGTTATATGATGTATCTATGAATGATGGTTTGGTTTACCCTTCTTTCGCGCCCCCTCACAGTTCAGATGTCAATGTATCTCTGTATGATAAAATACTGTGCTTGGTGAACATATATCTACGAAAATACAAGTAATATGTGAACACATATTTACGAAAATACATATACTCGGTGAACTCACAATTATTTATCAAAGTACTCGGTGAACTCACATTTATTGATCATAGTACTCGGTGAACTCACATTTATTGATCAAAGTACTCGGTGAACTCACATTTACGGATCAAAGTACTCGGTGAACACTCATTTAATGATCATAGTACTCGGTGAACTCACATTTATTGATCGAAGTACTCGGTGAACTCACATTTATTGATCAAAGTATTCGGTGAACTCACATTTACGGATCAAAGTACTCGGTGAACACTCATTTATGGAAATACTGTGTTCGATATTTCAAGAACAACGAGCATATATATAATGTAAAACCGTACACGGGAAACACGTATTTACTGATCAGATTACGCAGAGATCACGTATTTATGGAACAGCGTACTTGAGGAACACGTATTTATGAAGCAAAGTACTCGGAGAACACGAATTTAGGAAACAAAATGCTCGGGGAAATACGTATTTATGTTAGAAAGCACTCGGGGAACACGTATTTACCGAGCGAAGTACTCAGAGAAACACATGTTTAAGGATAGATATATTAATAAAATAACGTGCAGATTGTATTGTACAAACGTATTCGGGGACAACACACTCTAATGCTCAGAAAGGAACCTACTTAGGAAAGTTCATCCCCAGAGCGCTAGCTACTGGTGTTAAATGTCTGACAACTAAGAGACCTGGTATTTTGCCTTCTCTGTGTTGCATTCTTGGTCTGTGCTAGTGGAGGCATCATCGTTGCAGCATGAAGATATTAATTAAGATGACATCCAGAACTGGGGCTTTCCCTCGATGCACAGACGTAAACAGTGTGCCGAGAATGTTCTCTGGAATCTTGTAGATGCCATTCATAGTCATCATCATCATTTTGTGTCTTGCCAGCTGGCGTAGGCGTTCATGTCTCTCTACTTATCTCGGTCATTGATGTTCTGAATCAACTATGCTGATGGTATTCCTCCACGCCACGGCCTCAATACATCCACCATCATTTCTCTTGGTCTGCCTCTGCCTCTCTTCCCATTGATCTTTCCAGTCGACATGATGTTCTCCAACGCCTTCCTTCTCATCACATAACCAAAGAAAGCTGTTTGTCTCTTTCTTATTGTTGTATATAATGTTCTAACTCCATTAGCCTCTTCTAGGCAATCACTGTTAATTACTCTGGCAGTCCAAGGAATTCGCAACATTCGTCTTAGGAACCACATCTCTGTTGCTTCTAAGTTCTTCCTAATTTGTTCATTTACGTTCCAAGATTCACTGCTGTACTGAAAAACAGGTTTTATAGCAATTTAGTATTCTCTCACTCATTGAATGCATTAGAACGGGGATGAATTAACGGCTTTCAGAAACGGTGTCGACCGAGCGGGGTGGTTACTGTTCTTCACGTATGTCACCTCTTTACATAAGCTTCCAACCCGCTTTTCCCATTTTGGGATATTATTACCACCCGTATCTGCAGTTAGATATCATCATTTCGCGTATCTCTCATTGGCATATAATCATTACCCGCATCTCCCATTGGAATATCATCTTTACCCACAGTTTCCATTATAGTAACATCATTAATCTATCTCTCATTGGAACACCTTAATTATCCATATCTCTTTTGTATATCGTTATCATTACCCTATATGTCTCTTTGGGATATCATCATTACCCGTATCTCGCTTTAGGATATCATCATTGACCGTATCTTCCGTCGGGTATACCCATAACCCGCATATCCGATTAAGACATCTTCATCGCTCGTGTATCCCATTTGGGATACCTTCTGAGCGTGAAATTGCCCTGACAGTCACAAGAAGCCATTAAATGCTGCCATTGACTGCGACCTCACGTAAAGGACACAACTAACGTAAGTAACTTCTATAACAGTGTCTACGTGTGTATCATTCAGAGCCCGCTGCTCGCATGACCAAGTCCTCTGTGTCCAGATAAGAACTTACAGCTATGGGCGTCAGGACTGTCCTCCCAATTCAGTACCGAAGTACCATCACCACGGGAAATGTGCTGCATAACTCTCTTTCCCCTCTCCAAGCGCCAGAACCAGCGGGGTGTGCCATACCGGTGCTCGAACATCACATCTAGGAAGGGGTGAGACGATGTTTGTAACGTTAGCCATACTGGGAGCTCAACCTGCAGATCGACCACACTACGGGAAGGTGCTCTCTCCAAGGCCTTGACTAGTGTAGATTTGAATCCTGCTATCCCAATAGGATACTCCCAGTTATAGCGTTTGGTGATATTTGTGTTGCAGATGCTAATAATAATACATATCCGAAACGCCTTTTCTAATGGCAAGGAAAGATCGCAGCATACTGATTCATATATGAGATATCCGGATGTGGAGAAGCATGGACGCCCACGCCAGTCAGATTATAATCATCTTACCGTATGTTTCACTCAAGCTTCATGGTCCGAGGTGATAAGACAGCATCTGGTCAGATAGTGGTGTGGCAACAGCTACATTGACTACCCCATTAAGGCGGTCATCGACTGATTAATCCGTGTGCCGGGCGGTGTTCAGATAACTTTTCATCAGTTGCTAAGTACCGAGACTGTCAGGACCGGATGTCTGCTTCTTGTCAGTCAGTGGGTTGTTGGAGCAGGGGGGTGGGGGTGCATCAGGGGCGTCGTTGATGTCTTTTCTTGTCCGTGAGGGTTTTGAGTGGTGAGTGGGTATTACTTTCTATAAGTTAATCGATGGTTTCTTGTAACGTAGTCTCTCCTCTTATCTCTCTTTCTTTTCTTTCCTTCTCTCTCTCTCTCTCTCTCTCTCTCTCTCTCTCTCTCTCTCTCTCTCTCTCTCTCTCTCTCACTGGCGGACAGACTTCTTCTTCTTCTTCTTCTTCTTCTTCTTCTTCTTCTTCTTCTTCTTCTTCTTCTTCTTCTTCTTCTTCTTATTCTTCTTCTTCTTCTTCTTCTTCTTCTTCTTCTTCTTCTGTCCTCTATGCCCATAGTCACATCACGCAAAGCACTACTATCTTTAGCGATGTCTTATAGTTGTGTTCAATTTATGTTTTTCTGTGTCTAACGCTCTCTTTCTCCTTCTCTTTTCTTCTTCTTCTTCTTCTTCTTCTTCTTCTTCTTCTTCTTCTTCTTCTTCTTCTTCTTCTTCTTCTTCTTCTTCTTCTTCTTCTTCTTCTTCTCCTCCTCTCTCTCTATCTCTCTCTCTCTATCTCTATCTCTCTCTCTCCTTCTCTTTCCTTATCTTTCTTTCTCTCTCTCAAACCTGTCTGTCTGCCTGTGTGTGTGTGTGTGTGTGTGTGCACCGCGTCCGCGCAGGCGGGCGGACGGGCAGGCAGGTAGGCGGGTAGATATGTGTGGGTGGTACGGGGGGGGGGGGGGGTCTCTCCCTAATTTATTTTGCCTTGCGTATTCCATAGAAGTAGCTGTATAGTTATGCTATTAACAGGTTTCTGTGCATCCATTCTGGCTACATCGCCTTTCTCGTTAAACCTGCTTGCTTCGTTGGAATGTGCTTAGTTATTTCCAAGATCTCCACAGTTGTGATTCTATGATACCATCTGTGCTCCTTTTGAAAACGTTCTGAAAATAGTTCTATCGGTGTTGTTATTGCCTTTGTAATAAAACAAAACTGCCAATGCACTGCACGAAGACTGTAATCTTAGTGCTGTACTTGGTATAAAGCAGATATAATGCTGGAACCTTTGATGATTACCTTCATTACGTGATTGTGGCTTCTTTGTGGATGCTGAACCACGCCAATAACCTCAAGTATCAGCTGCAAGAGATTCACTCAAAGCAGATCATCATGGCAGTAAAAGAAACGTAGATAACCTCTCCTCGGTAAATATTCTTATAGTGCTATGTCTAGTGGAAAAATAGTTATCAGTTAAAGCACGCTCGAGGCAAAGGGGTACAAAAATAGATTCATAAATGGGTGGAAACAACCCTGCTCAACGTAGTGGTGATACAGAATTGAACAGAAAGAAATGTAGTTTTGGTGGCAATCAAGCAATCAAGTAGAATTAAGCACTTGATGGGTCAGTTTTTGAGAATCAACAAGCTTTGTTAACCCCCGTTTGAAGGATGTTTCATTACCGGCTGACTACTTCACTTTGTATTTGTCACAACAGATTGGGGTGTAGACTGGCTTGGTACAGTTGTACATACCTGCCCAAATGTTTGACGTCACATTATAACATGTATCAGCATGAATACACGATCTTAGATACGGCGCCGTATAACAGAAGCCAGTTTATTTTCCTGCGCTGACTACACCCATACAACATACATAAACACATAGACGAGTCAAGCCAAGGATATCTTTTAACTCCGTGACTGCGATTTGTGGAAAGACATGGAGACATGGACACCAACGCCAGCTGACAGGGCACATGATGTTGACAGAGATTGAACAATGCGCTAACATTCCCCCTGTGTGATATATGGGAGGATATTACATGGAACACTTATGGAGATAGCTGTGTGCGATGAAAGTGATCATTGACCAAAATCACCAAAACGTTATACTGTATTCTAAAATTGTCTTACCGGCCAGCGATAACTGGGCTAAAATATCAGAAGGAAAGCTGTTCAATAATATCATGATCAAAGTCTGGCTAGCCTGCAGTAATTACGACAACATATAAGGGCAAAAAACTGCTGAACAATGTCCCAGCGTTTCATCCTACACTTGAAAGGTGCACGATCTATGCCTGACTAGCCGGCAGTATGTAGCTTTACACCAACACACTTTTGTTAGTGAGTTTGTGATGTTGAGTGAGTACATGTGTATGCGAGAGAGTGTGCATGTGTGTGTTATTGAGTGGGTGCATAACTGTGTGATTGTGTAAAGGATGTAAGTATTATACTGGTATGTGTGTATGTGTTCTTGCATATACGTGTGTACGTGTATCTGCCTGACTGCCTGATATTATGGTAATATGCATTGTTTATGTTTACAACATTCATTTGACAATGTTTTCCCCCTATGTGAATGTAACATGCGCAACAGATAATTGATGAACGAAAGATGAGTGATTGAAAGCGCCGAATGTAAGAGAGGCCTGCGTGCCCAATTTTTGACCATTTGACAAACCGTTCGTTCGTAGTAATTACGACAAAATCTAAGGGCAAATAGCTACTCTAGATTGTACCCTCATTGCAGCCAGCATATGAGCGATTCACGATTGTAGTGGCTCAAACCTAATGAGCTAAAGAATCGCTTCTCCCAGGTGTCAGACCCTCTGCCAGTGTCAGCTAGGTACATACCCCTGTGTAATGAAAACAACCGCGGCATGATACACCGACTGGTTTGATCTTATCAAAATAGGAACCGGCGTTGCTGTGACCTTCTTAGACTCTTGGTCACGTGTAATAAGTGGAAACTCTGGTGGGCATGAGGCTAATGTCTGCTTCTGTGGTTGGATCCCACGCGCACCCAACATCCCGGCAAGTCCTCCAGGATACGAAGTGTGTATCTGGTCGTGGAGGTGCCGTTGTTGTGTTTGAGTTGCTTTGATGCCCTTGAGAAGCACCTGCATCTTTATCATCAAAGGGCACTTTCAGGATTATTTTGTCAATGGTACCAGGAAGTGCGAAAAAGTCGCGAGAGAAAGAACATCCGTAAGAAAACAAGCTTAGGAGCTAGAGAATGGAAAGGAAACATGCTTAATTGAGAGAAAACAAGAGAAAACACCGGCTCTGTGAATAGGAGTGGCAGAAAGCAAGAAGCAAACAACAGTAGTCACTACAGCAGAAAGTAATCAACATTAGCAGATTGTAAACATCATTAATAACTAGGTAAGAAGGCGGAAAACATCCTCGATGATCATAAAAGATCTCTTAACAGAGGCCCATTAACTAGAACATAGTAATGTGACCCAGTGACCAAGAATGAAAACAGCAAATATCGTATTTTCAAAGGGGCTTGAAACAATGCAACTTGTGCTTCCTTCTAGAAAAAAAGAAAAGCACGAAATGCAGGGTAGCTTTACAAAATATATATCTGGACAATTGAGAACGGTGTGGCCGCACCCTTCAAATCAGCACACAACAACAAGAAAACACAACAGCAAATAAAGCACGGAGATGACATGATAAGCGTGATGAAAAAAAAAAATGTAAAGCACTTATCTCAAAGGCTTTGAATATGAAACATATATCATCATCTGTAGTATGTAATGCAAGTCATATAGCTCTCGTAAACAGTCTGCGCACTCCTACACTAACGAATGTGGGAAGCGGGTTAAAGCTGCACATTGTTTTGCATAATTTAAAATTACATTATAACAAAGCAGCGAAAGGATTAAATTTACAATTCAGAAAGCACAACACTCATTTGTGCGCACCTTTGTTTGACAGAAGATGAGACTGGTGGGGGGGGGGGGGGGGAGAAGAACAAAAAGTCCATCCCACACTGTAAAAAAAAAAAAACAAAACATGTAACACAGATATATAGAGGACCCCTTTAGTGGCCATGAGGTGTATTGGGTATATGGTGCGTATATAGACACATCAACACTTGATATGGTAGGTATACAGTACACCGGCCGCACGCGTTTCCCAGTAAATTTCCTACAGCATCCTTGGCTGGATCGATTTGGAATCCTGGGTCACTGAAACAGGAAATCCCTGATGTAAAGCAAAGATAATATAAAATGCATCTATTTCTCAGCTTTACAAATTGTGTGTTTTTTTTTTTCTTCTTCAAGGTATTATGAATCTCTGATCTGAATTTTCATTTGTCTGGTAAATCGAAAATGCATTGTCTCGGGGCGCTTTATACGAAACTCTATGAGAACTTACCATTTCCTTGGCAACAGCAATCGCCACTCGCTAACACTAGTTCACTAGTTACTGAAGTCAACTGTTTCTCGTCTCCTGTCTAAGTGTCTTTGTTGGATAATCTGTTTGCGAAGATAGCAAGAAACATCGCGTGTCTGAGTAAAGATACGAAATCTGTTGACCTGAAACAGATGAAAGAAACTTCGTGGCAACATTAAGAGAACCTTCATGTTTTTGTTTGAAATGCAGCTGTATAGACTAAGATCCTACTATGTGTGAATGGTAGGTAGTCTTCAAGAGAAACATTTGAAACCGTCGTAGAAGATACGAAATCGAATACTGCCTTGACTTATCTTATCGAGCCATCTTGTCTCTGCTCAACAATCAAGACATCTTTTCTTTCCTCGACTATCAAGGCATCTTGTCGCCTCTGTTGAGTACATTCCTTGAAGTCTCTGGCTCCGGACAGTGTTGGTGAAACCTACAGGCTAATGATCCCTCAGAAAGGATGTCTGCTCGTCAAATCCCGGCTTTCTGTTGATGTGCTTGCTGTGTTGCTGGCGTGCAGTTGTAACTTTTGATTGAAACATCCGCGTTGTGTGTGTGTGTGTGTGTGTGTGTGGGTGTGTGGGTGGGTGGGGGTGCAAATATTCAACATAGGAATACGTTAATCGACGTCGTCATCATTATCATCATCCACATCATCATCACATTCAAACATTTCAGCTAGTCATGAAGCTTCATTACTATTCTATTCTCTAGTTGTTTATCTTCTGTTCCACGTAAGACTGCATTGGTATATTTATCCTCATGTGTTAGATATTTGAATAACGAAGACATAAACAGTAAGTTGCACACTATATTGCTTGGCACTTCTCGCTGCGGGAGCCGCGGTAACGTAGTGGCTAGACGCTCGCTCGCCGGGCCGGTGGTCATGGATTAGATCCGCATCAGCGGGCATCTGAATGTTTAGAGTTGGCCTGGACTTCCGGGTCGACCTAGCTTAAAATGGTTACCATGAAGTGTCTTGGGAGATAAAGGCGGTCGGTATGAGACTGACCATATCAGTGCCGATTGGTCTATACAATCTGGGTCTAGCACCATGTACCCGATAAGCCTAAGGCGTGTTCTGTTAGTTAGTTAGTCTTTCCTCTTGAGCCTAAGGCGGCGCATAGGGCAGAAGTCCTGTCTCTCCATGCTTGGCGGTTCGCTGCTACCTGTTGTGTTATGTACATGTACTTATTTATATTTCATACTGCAGTCTTTGTGGCAGGTTACCTATGAACATGGGGGAGATGGTTATGGGACCAGGTGGAGAAGGTGGGGGAACACATTGAGAACCCGTATGTAGAAAGGATTAGATTGCGTGGGGTTGGCAGGGATTCTGGTAGAATCTCAAAATAGAGGGAAGACCAGGAGAACTTTCAATCAGATAGCGGTAGGAATGATTAGTAGTGTGACTCTTCGCTGGCTGTTGAATTAGCTGACGGAGCGCGTATGGCTATGTCCTGAGTGCAGTGATGTCAGTTCTTAGCTCAATTAAACTCAACAACTCAACTCATACTGCAGAAGTGGCTTGACATACACTCCGGCACACTGACTTCTGCAGCCAGCACCTGGCGAGATGCAGCGAAGGTATGCCAGGCAGTAAATTGTACAACCTTTCAAAGTAATACAACTCGAGAGGGTCCACTTCATTGCACCTGGTTTTACACCCCTTCCCGGTGTGATTCGGTCTGTCCCCGCAGAACAGCATGCCACTTGCCGAAAGCGCCGCCCATAACGCGACAAGCCACAGGCCTTTGTCTATGTTCACTGGCGGTCTGAACGGCACAGTCCAGGAACCAAACGTACCATCTTCAGAGCGCAAGGCAGCCGGCTTAACTGCTTCACCTCTTCAGCATTCACATTCACTACGAGAAAACAGTTCCCTGTTATCGCAATGATGTTACCTATTGTCCCCGTGGTTTGCCTTCCGGTACTCTGTGAGGTGTTCCGTTCTATCGGAGGCTGTCATCCAACCTTTAGAGTTGTCTGCTGCTTCGTTACTTTCAGAAGGAATGTGTTGTTGTCAGTGTGTGCAAATGTGGGGAAATGCACCAGTAGGATAATGAATGTTTATAAAGTTCCAAAATTCGATCACCGGGAAGGCTAACCCGGTCTACAAAGCCCATAGCCGTCGGATGTGTCAGCTGAAAGATGAAAATATCGCAGGTCTGCTGTAAACTGACACAGTGCAATTACGGCTAAAATACAAATGAATATCGGACTAACGAAGAAGAAGAATTCGTTTCTGGTAGTCTGACAGCATTTATGTATCCATCATTAAGTGTATTCTGCCATGGCTCCCTCCCCGTATCTCTCTCTCTCTCTCTCTCTCTCTCTCTCTCTCTCTCTCTCTCTCTCTCTCTCTCTCTCTCTCTCTCTCTCTCTCATACACACACGCACACACACACGGGTAAATAAATAGCGAAACAGAGAGAAATAGAGAGTGAGGGAGTGATGTACGTAATCCCATCCTGTAAATATAAATGACAAAACAAGTGCAGAAGAGATCACCTTCTTGCCCGTCACTGCAATAAAAAGAAGCTCTGCCAGCGTGTCGATCGCGCTTTTCATCTTGGGCGTGTTATTGTTTGCCACATCCTCCAGCAGACACTGTCGTCTGTTGCTACTTGTCCGTTTGTATCTGATGAAACTACCGACAGATGGTGTTGCCTCGTCTTCTGGCTGTTGGAGCAATCATTCTTGGAACTTTGCCCAAGCTGCGTTATGTTTGTGTATTGATGCGTGACGTCTCTGTTGTTGTTTTGTTTTCCTTGACTCTGTCGGCAATTTGACGTTATATTTGTCTCCTGTTTACATAATTGTAGTAGAACAAACTGCGAAGAAAGTGCAGTCTGTAAATGTATGCTAGATAAAATGCATTCTGCCCTGTGCGAGATACAGTGATGAACCGTGGGTAATACGGGTTGTACCAAAAACCATGATGATACTTTGGATAACACTGGTGTTTACCAAAACAGTGGATAGAGTGGGAGTTTACCAAAACAGTGGATAATACGGGAGTTTACCAAAACAGTGGATAGTGTGATTTACCAAAATAGTGGATAGTGTGAGGGTTTACCAAAAAAGTGTATAGTGCGGAAGTTTACCAAAACAGTGGATAGTGCAAGAGTTTACCAAAATAGTGGATAGTGCGGGAGTTTACCAAAACAGTGGACAATGCGGGGGTATGCCGACATTCATTATTGTGTGACTGTAATCTGGGTCAGAACTTGGAGGACAGTAAGCCGTGATCTGTCCGATCTCGGGCACTGTATGAATTGCCTACTGGTGCCCTATACGTTAGTTTGTGGGCAGGTATGACTTTAATTGCACTAAGATATCTTCATACGTGCTCCATTCTACTCCCGTAGATTTGCTCACTGAGAATCCCAGCACAGTTCACCAACACTGTAGCCCCGGCGAGAATCCAAATGTGTTTGTGTCAGAAACACACATGATATACGGTCTAAACACTGTCTTTAATGCGTATAGGCAATAGCAAACTACTGAACGTAAACTTGCCAAGAGATCACAAACAGCATAAAATGCTGGGGTTGACTGCGAAGTCATGTAAAGGGACACTTTTTAAACTGCCTATAATACATATTAGTGTAGGACAGGAGGTCTTGAGACTGTGGAATAAAGGCCGCCTGTCTAGTGCAGTAGCCGCGAACTATGCAGGTTAGGGTTTTCTGTTTTCTTCCCCCAACAGAAGAAAAAAAAATCCATCTTCTAACAAAGGATTCAAACCCAGGTCTCTCAAATGGGAGCGATGAGTTCTAGCCACCCGACCCGCCTCTCCCCCATATGCTACACCAGTGTAGTAAATGTCAATTGTGGATAGGTCCAATGCAAGGACATGTGACATTATAGACACTCTAGACATGACAGAGCCTACTCCGTGGCCAAGGCGTTACGGACGAAGTTCGTCACCCCGTATACCCGCGTTCAAAACACAGTTATGGGTGATTTGGCAGCAGGCTGCTTTACGTTGGTATTTTATGAAATAGTATGTGTGCCGGTCTTTCAGAAAGCAATGGCAAACTACTGAACGTAAACTTGCCCAGGAATCACGAACAGCCTAAAATGCTGGGGTTGACTGCTACGCCCGGTAAAGGACATGCGACTAACTTTTGGTTTAGACATGACAGTACATAAGGCATGGGAACTGGCGAAAGGTCGAGAATCCTTCGCGCGGGTTGTAGTGATATCGGCCATCTGTGAAAGTATATCTAAATAATGATGATTGCTTGCTTGTTTTCGTTGGCTTGAGCGAAGTCCTGTATATCGGATAAAGGCATCCTGTTGTCCAACATCAGTGTGATGTCATACAGGGCCTGAGGTTTGCGTGAGTATCCGTTGTCCCATGTCTGGCTTATTGGTGTGCAGACTGGTGGTTCCTCACCGTACAGGCAGACACTCTCCGACTTCGGAGGAATCGGCGATCCTACTGACTTTAGCCAGGACCCCGAAGGGACCTGTTGCCCAGGACGCTCGACGAGGACGCGTCAATAGGTCTTGGCCAGTATATAACCCGGCCCTGGTGCCTTGGAAACACCTCTGCGTCCCTAAATAATGATGATAATGGAAGGGTTTCTTAAAAGTTAACCTGCGGAGCGTTATTTTGGCCCACATTTTTTCGATTTTTCATGCCGTGGGATATTTCTCGTTGGCTACTTAGCGGTCATTTCTCGTTGGCTACTTAGGAGTCCTCCCTAATCTATGAAGGCTAGACTTCCAATCTACTATCATATGAGCAGAGGAATTTATACCGTTCTTGTCTTGTGTACAACGTCATACGACCCTCACCATGAATTTAACCCGGAGCTGATGAAGTTGTGGGTGTGTATTTGTGCCTGTGGGGGAGGGGGGGGGGGGCACTGGGGTTCGGTAACCCTAAGCTGTTACACCCCGGTGGATGGTGGAGTGGACCAGTCCCAGTTAGTAACATCAGTGGGTGATGGGGAGTAACATCAGTGGGTGGTAAGTAGTAACGTCAGTGGATGGTGGGTAGTAACATCAGTGGATGGTGGGTAGTAGCATCAGTGGATGGTGGGTAATAACATCAGAATATTTTGTGTAGTAACGTTAGTGGATGGTGGGTAGTAACATCAGGATATGGTAGATATTAACGTCAGTGCATGGTGGGTAGTAACATAAGTGGATGGTGGGTAGTAACATCAGTGGATGGTGGGTAGTAACATCAGTGGATGGTGGGTAGTAACATCAGAGTATGGTGGGAAGTAATATCAGCGGATGGTGGGTAGTAACATCAGTGGATGGTAGGTCGTAACATCAGAGTGTGGTATGTAGTAACATCAGTGGATGGTAGGTAGTAACATCAGAGTTTGGTAGGTAGTAACATCAGAGTGTGGTAGGTAGTAACATCAGAGTGTGGTAGGTAGTAACATCAGAGTGTGGTAGGTAGTAACATCAGAGTGTGGTAGGTAGTAACATCAGAGTATGGTGGGTAGAAACATCAGTGGATGGTGGTTAGTAACATCAGAGTATGGTAGGTAGTAACATCAGAGTATGGTAGGTAGTAACATCAGTGGATGGTAGGTAGTAACATCAGTGGATGGTGGGTAGTAACATCAGTGGATGGTGGGGAGTAACATCAGTGGGTGGTGGGGAGTAACATCAGTGGGTGGTAAGTAGTAACGTCAGTGGATGGTGGGTAGTAACATCAGTGGGTGGTGGGTAGTAACATCAGTGGATGGTGGGTAGTAACATCAGTGGATGGTGGGTAGTAACATCAGTGGATGGTGGGTAGTAACATCAGTGGATGGTGGGTAGTAACATCAGTTGGTGGTGGACAGTAACATCAGTGGATGGTGGGTAGTAACATCAGTGGGTGGTGGGGAGTAACATCAGTGGATGGTAAGTAGTAACGTCAGTGGATGGTGGGTAGTAACATCACTGGGTGGTGGGTAGTAACATTAGTGGATGGTGGGTAAAAACATCGCAATATTTTGTGTACTAACGTTAGTGGATGGTGGGTAGTAACATCAGAATATGGTAGATAGTAACGTCAGTGCATGGTGGGTAGTAACATCAGTGGATGGTGGGTAGTAACATCAGAGTATGGTAGGTAGTAACATCAGAGTATGGTGGGTAGTAACATCAGTGGATGGTAGGTAGTAACATCAGAGTATGGTAGGCAGAAAAATCAGAGTATGGTAGGTAGTAACATCAGTGGATGGTGGGTAGTAACATCAGAGTATGGTAGGTAGTAACATCGGAGTATGGTAGGTAGTAACATCAGAGTATGGTAGGTAGTAACATCAGAGTATGGTAGGTAGTAACATCAGAGTATGGTAGGTAGTAACATCAGTGGGTGGTGGGTAGTAACATCAGTGGATGGTGGGTAGTAACATCAGTGTATGGTAGGTAGTAACATCAGAGTATGGTGGGTAGTAACATCAGTGGATGGTAGGTAGTAACATCAGAGTATGGTAGGCAGTAACATCAGAGTATGGTAGGTAGTAACATCAGTGGATGGTGGGTAGTAACATCAGTGGATGGTGGGTAGTAACATCAGAGTATGGTAGGTAGTAACATCAGTGGATGGTGGGTAGTAACATCTGTGGATGGTGGATAGTAACATCAGTGGATGGTGGGTAGTAACATCAGTGGATGGTGGGTAGTAACATCAGAATATGGTGTTTAGTAACATCAGTGGATGGTGGGTAGTAACATCAGTGGATGGTGGGTAGTAACATCAGTGGATGGTGGGTAGTAACATCAGTGGATGGTGGGTAGTAACATCAGTGGATGGTGGGTAGTAACATCAGTGGATGTTGGGTAGTAACATCAGTGGATGGTGGGTAGTAACATCAGAATATGGTGTGTAGTAACATCAGTGGATGGTGGGTAGTAACATCAGAGTATGGTAGGTAGTAACATCAGTGGATGGTAGGTAGTAACATCTGTGGATGGTAGGTAGTAACATCAGTGTATGGTGGGTAGTAACATCTGTGGATGGTGGGTAGTAACATCAGTGGTTGGTGGGTAGTAACATCAGTGGATGGTAGGTTGTAACATCAGTGGATGTTGGGTAGAAACATCAGAGTATGGTAGGTAGTAACATTAGTGGATTGTGGGTAGTAACATCTGTGGATGGTGGGTAGTAACATCTGTGGATTGTGGGTAGTAACATCAGTGGATGGTGGGTAGTAACATCTGTGGATGGTGGATAGTAACATCTGTGGATGGTGGGTAGTAACATCTGTGGATTGTGGGTAGTAACATCAGTGGATGGTGGGTAGAAACATCAGAGTATGCTAGATAGTAACATCAGTGGATGGTGGGTAGTAATATCTGTGGATGGTGGATAGTAACAAACAGAAAAATTTAACTATATAAACAACCAACGGTTATGAGAATGTAAGATACAGCAGGTGACGGTGATTCGGTTGTGTTGATCACATGTGTCCTAAGCCAGGAGGCTGGGGCATTCTGAGAAGATCCAGTAAATGCACATGAACACGACGGCAAGGCCGTGTGGAATGAGATGTGAACGAATGGCATATTGTGTATCGGGGCAACATTTTAGAAGACCGAATAAGTTGAACACATTATTCTTGAGGAAAGTTCGTGAAAGGGGGGGGGGGGGGGGGGGGGGGAGGAAGAGGAGAACTAAGAACATCAGCAGGTGGGGGGGGGGGGAGAAGAAGAAGATCAGCAGCAGGAAAAAGAAAAAAAAAAGAAGTTAAAGAGAAAGAGGATCCGGAGGATGAGGAGAAAAGGAGAAAGAAGAAAGAAGAAGATGAACAGGATGAGAATAGGGAAGGAGAAAAACAAGGAATAACAAGAAGATCACCAGAAGGAGGAGGTGAAAAGGAGAGAATGAAGAGGAGGATCATCGGGAGAAGGAGGAGGAAGAAGAAGAAGAAGAAGAAGATAATAATTATGTTGTGCTTGTTTTTATGCGTACTTGGTTGACGACGCAAGCGCGCTCACACACACGCAGTGCATATGTTAAGAAAGCAATAAATAATGACTGCCACCTAATTCTGAACAAAGAACGTGCAAACAGATATGGTGTTTACAAGATGAGCTGAAAGCAAAAACAAATAATATGGTGGAAACGTGTTGAGCAATCCATCATTCCTTTGGTTGCTGTCGGTATGATTTCCAACCTACCACGTGCAGTGCCTACCTATGCCGCTCTCATATATCAGCAGGCATTTATGATTTCAAGTGTATAATTCTTAGCTAGTGTCTCCACATGATACGATTATTTGCACATGTGTACAACACGGATTCTTTCAGAGCCTCTACACGAATGAGAGATGCATCACCTATTCAAAGCATCTTTTATTACTGAAGAAATTGGAAACGGATGTGAATCTTCTGGAGTCCATTAGATCAATATAAAAGTAAATTAATAGGTAGTACCCTAACAACCATGAGTTGCTTGCTTGCTTGTGTTCGTTGGCTTGAGTTCCTGTATGTCGAATGAAGGCATCCTGTTGTCCAACATCAGTGTGATGTCATACAGGACCTGAGGTTTGCGTGAGTATCCATTGTCCCATGTCTGGCTTATTGGTGTGCAGACTGGTGGTTCCTCGCCGTACAGGCAGACACTCTCCGATTCGGAGGAATCGGCGATCCTACTGACTTTAGCCAGGACCCCGAAGGGACCTGTTGCCCAGGACGCTCGTCGAGGACGCGTCAATAGGTCTTGGCCAGTATATAACCAGGCCCTGGTGCCTTGGAAACACCTCTGCGTCCCACAACCATGAGTGATACAGACACCTGCTATAACTTTACAGACTGGCTGTCTTCTTATTACATCAGGGACGGGAAACTTGTTTCTAGATGTTCACATTATTCGCTGGCCATTCAAAATTATCAACTTAAAAACTAGCCTGCTGTACTTGGTCAAACACTTTAATTAACTCATCCGTAATGTGATGGTTGAAACTGCTTCTCTTTGGTGAGACATGTGATGTTAGCTGGTATTGATGATGTTGCTACTAGATTTATTGATGATTATTATAAAGCTGTAAGATTTATTTGTTTAAATTTCGAGTCCCGCCTACTGTTGCCTTAGCAGGGTCCACACCAAATGATTTCGCAGGCCTCATACAGCCTGCGGGCCAGACGTTGCAATACCCTGACTAACAGGCTTGCATCATCTGATTATGAAGTTACTATTTCATTTGCTTTCATCTCAGCCACTGTACAACCAATATCGACCACATTTAGTTTCTTCATTACAGCATGTAACGTACTGGTTTGTCCCTGATATTCTGTGCACTTTCATCAGAATCTACATCCTGGCTGCCACCGGGTGCTTCTCGCCATGTATGCTTAACGCCCAACACTCATTCGCGTGCTATTCACTAACCCACCATTATTTAAGTCAGAAGTTTTAACACAACCAAGTAGCAAACTCACCTTCCGTAACACTCTTTCTCGTACAGTCTTGTGACTACATTGTAGACGGCAGTTTCAGCATGTCTTCCTAAGTCGGTCTGGTAACCCAGATAGATACATACATTTTAAAAAGCTGCCCCGGTGGGTATTCGAATACATGACCACCGGATCGGCAGGCAAACGTGTCAGCTGCCGCCGTATCACGCCACACTATATTACAAGTAATTCCCTTTAAATATATAGCTAATCGGAGAAAATCCACAAATCATTCATTGGCTTTGAACTTTCCCGAACCTTTGGCTAACATCGTGACTCAGTGCAATGGTCTGCAGCGTCATATCCTCCTCCTTCTGCGTACACCGTCACATCCGATGTAAGTGAATGCAGAGAAAGCACCTCCATAGAGTTTTGTCTTCAAACAGAGCGGGTCATTTCTATGATGCAATATGCCTTCATTTGCAACGGGGTTTCTCGTCCCTTGCTTGGGTTACTTCCCATGTCAGTGGTCAATTTCTCACGTGGTCACTGTCACTGTGATTACGTTTTGACTTCAGGCGTCTAGCTTTGCCATATTCAACACACGACACCAACTATCATGTGCCATGTCATGTATTTTTGGTGGGAAGTCACAGAAGATTAGCCAGCCAACACAGAACTAGTGTGGCCAGTCTCTACACTCTGAGGGAGACACCGCGGAGAGGATCTGAGTACTTATGGACTAATAGTTCCATGTGCAGTGACGATGATCTGATGTCTAATCAACTAATTAACTAATTAACTTTATGTAGCTCTGCATCATCATGTGCCATGCCGGTAGGCGTGGACGGTCATGTTTCGCCATCTCACACAATCACCAGAATCGTGGATCAGCTCTGTGTTCTTTTGTCCCAACCATGCCATGTAGTCAAGCCATTCAGATATTTACTTCTCTGCCATATCCTTGTTCCTTTTCCCCTCAATCCTTTCTAGTATGTTACCAAGTATCTACACTGTCACATTGGCATCTCTTCTTGTTCTAGCCAGACTTCTGTCTGGTCGATGGTGTTTTGCTGTTGCTGTATATCTGAAGATTGTCCACGCAAACTCTTTGTTCTCTTACACATAGATAATCTATCGCTTGTCGTGGGCCTGTCTAGTGAATCCATCACCCTACGTGTCTTCCTGACTGGCTTAGTTAAACCTACCTTACAGATGCATATGAAAGACTACATACGAAAGATATGAACAAGCTTTTGCCAACCTCTTGTGAATAAAACGCTCAGTTCTTGATTGCTGTCGTTAGATACTGGAAATTAAAGAGATAGTTTTTGAGTGAAGAAAAAACGCGGAATAGATAGTGGCAATAGAGCATCTTATCTTCGGTTAGTGATTCTGGGTTGATGTGTGGATCTCAGCCAGTGTTTTCTGAGCAGCTGGAATTAAATTCTTTAACGTCGCGTTCACCTACTGGCTAATAGTGTTTGTAGATGGAGGTGTATTTTATTCCTAGACCATGATATAATCGTATCTTTTAGGTTGGTGGGTGCGCTTTTCGTCAAAACAACCAGGAATGCATGGCTGTTAGATGCTTGTCGTTCTGTGTTCTCTCTTTCAATCTTATTTAAGTCTGTGAGCACGGTATGCCAGCGTAGCGACGGCATCTTTTGTAACAACGTGTCGTCAGGAATAGGAAGGTAATTCACAACGGTTAGAAACGTCTCGCCTGAGATGAGGTTAAATGCACTACTAATAGACACGCCTGTCCTTGAACAAAAAGGAATTCAAGACGTTAACACGTCTCGTCAGGAATAGGAAGAAATTCAAAAGTAATAGTCAGGTCTCGCCAGGAATAAGAAGGAATTAATAACTAAGATTCCTCTCGTCGGGAATAAGTAGGGATTCACAAACTAATAGACACGTCTCTTCGGGAACAAACAAGCAATTCAAAAACTAATAGACACGTCTTCCCAAGAATAAGAAGGAATTCACACCTGTTAAGAATGTCTCGCCAGGAATAGAAGGAATTCACACCTGAGACATGTCTGACCAGGTATAAGAAGGAATTCATAGCTCTTAGACATGTCTTGTCAGGAATAAGAACGAATTCACAACTAATAGACACGTCTGACCAGGAACAAGAAGGAATTCGCAGTTGTCAGATACATCTTACTAGAAACAAGGAATGATCCACGAAACGTAGACACGACGCTTGTAATTAGGCTATTTTGTTGGTGTTTCAAACTAGCCTCCTGTTTTCCGTTTGCAACGTTATCTGACCAATTTTCTTATTGCTAGAGGCTTTCCTATTGCTTCAGCTGGTTATTCTCCACCCCATTTCTTCTGTTCTTTTCTTCATTCACTTTTTTTCTTTACCTCTCACTGCCTTCCCTGTTTTTGAACTCCTAATCTTTGTGTTGTTTGTTGTTGTTGTTGTTTTTGTTGTTGTTGTTGTTGTTGTTGTGTTTTTCTTTTTCTTCTTCTTTTTTTCTTTTTCTTCTTCTTCTTTTCTTCTTCTTTCTTCTCTTCTTCTTCTTCTTCTTCTTCTTTTTTCTCTTTCTTCTTCTTCTTCTCTTCCCCCTCCCCCTTCTCGTCTTCTTCCTGCTTTCTCGTTCTGTTATCACCTTCACAATTCTAAAAGTTTTAGAAACGAATTTAATTTGTTTTTTAAGCATTGGTGATTAAAAATTCTGATTCCTACTCGCTTGCAGACGTCATAAAATCAACAGAAAGCAAAGATAGGCGTTGCCGTGCACCTGTTTTTTCCAACTGTTTGCTTTTAATAGCTCGGCAGCCGCGTCTCTTCATTCGCACTCGTATTTTTCATGTCAGAAATTGTCCAAGTGAATCTTACGTTGTTTTTCTTTCTTCATTTAAAAAAATGAACACACACACACACACACACACACACACACACCACACAGTAAGATAATGTGTATAAATAAGGTTACTTTATCCTCATCTCCTAGACTGATATACGAGATGGGAAGCCGTGGAAGTTAGGTTTACGAGTGTTTGGAGATTGGTTAAGCACCGGCTTCTGTTTCGGGATAGCCATAGTTGTTAGCTTCTTTCTTTTCTTCTTTTTTTTCTTTTTTCTTTCTTTTCTTTCTTTCTTTTTTTCTTTCTTTCTTTCTTTCTTTCCTCCTTCTTTCCTTCTTTCCTTCCTTCTTCCTTCCTTCCTCCTCCCTCCTCCCTCCTTTCCCCTTTTCTTTCTTTCTTTCTTTCTTTCTTTCCTTCCTTCCTTCATTCCTTCCTTCCTTCCTTCATCCCTCCCTTCCCTCCCCTTTTCTTTCTTTCTTTCTTTTCTTTCCCTTTCCCTTTCCCTTTATTATTCCTTCCTTCCTTCCTCCCTCCCTCCCTCCTCCCTCCCCTTTTCTTTCTTTCTTTCTTTCGTTCTTTCTTTCTTTCTTTAATTCATTCATATACCGTCACAGTGATATGGAGAGAACAGTGATATCAGGCATGGTTGCTGGTAGAAGAGGCAAGGGGCACAACACATGGCAAACTTGTGCTTGAGAGTGTATGAGGCGGGAGACATGGCCGGAGATCAAGAGGCTTTTCGGCGCGCCGTGATGAGAGAGACGTTCTGCGAAGGATCTTCTTCTTGAGATTTTGACATTCATTCTTACTTTATATTTCTTTCATCACACGTGGTCTTTCTTTCCTGTTTTATTCGTTTTTTGTCGTTCTTTCATCATTACTTCGTTCGTTGTTCTCTCTGACATTCTCATTTAAACCTGTACGTATGGTATTTCAGTGTGGTAAGGGGTGGTTGCAGATTCTGTATCTGGCTGAGTGTTACCGCGTCTGAAGATGTTCATGCACCGCCCAAGACATCGTGTACGTAATCCGGACAACATCGTGTACGTAATCGGACAACCTCATGTACATAATACAGACAACGTCGTGTAAGTAATCCGGACAACTGACCCGCTGATGTAGGACAGGCGCTATTGTGGACGGAAGCAGCCATCTCTCTCTCTTTCTCTCTCCCCCCTCTCTTTCTCTCTCCCCCTCTCTTTCTCTCTATTTTTTCTTACTCTTCCCAGTCTTCTCGCTCCTCCTCCCTTCTTCTTCTTTCGATCTCTCACTCCTTCTTCCCCCTCTCTTATTGCTTCAAACTTCCTTTCCATTCGCTCTTTCCCTCTCTCTGCCTTCACTCTCTCAAATTTCCTACTTCACCCCTCTCAGCCTTTCCCATAGCCTCATCTCTAACTACATCTTTGTTCTGTTTTCGAGTTGCAAACTCTCTCTCTCTCTCTCTCTCTCTCTCTCTCTCTCTCTCTCTCTCTCCTCTCTCTCTCTCTCTCTCTCTCTCTCACACACACACACACACACACTATTCCACTCCGCCTGGCTATCTCTCTTTTTCTCTCGCTTACTGTGTTTCTCACCCTCTATCTCTCTCTCATCCACCCCTATCTCTCACCCTCTCTATCTCTCTCTCACTCGCTATTCCACTCCTCCTGTCCGCCCCTCGTTCTCTCTCTCTCTCTCTCTCTCTCTCTCTCTCTCTCTCTCTGTTTCTCTCTCTCCCAGTCTCTCCTCCATCATTCTCCCTTACCGATCGTTCACTCTCTCCCCATCTCGTACTTCCCCCCTCCTCTAATTCCTCACCGTCATTCTCCTATTCTTCATCCCTATCCTGCACTTCGCCCTTGGTTTCTCCACCCCCCCCCCCTTCCTTTCTGTCTCTAACCTATTCTCCCCTCACTTCCATTCTCCTCATTCACACACTACCACCCCCCCCCTCTCTCCTCATTCACATACTACCACCCTCCCCCCTCTCTCTCTATCTCTCTCTCTGTTCCTCTAGCTTAGTCACTCTCTGTACCTCCCACCCTAGATATGTTAATCTTTTAGATTACCCGCAGAACTGTATTCTCTTTGATAAGTAATCAAATTATCCATCACCTATATGCTTCGTTAGACACGTCAAAATTTAAGGAGATAATTAATCAGATAAGAAAGCAAAGGGAGATAAAAAACGACGTGAGATCAACGCTGTTAGAGTAGACGATATCAATTTTCATCGAACATCTGGCTGGCACATGCTGACGACAGCCCAACACAGTGACATAGGCAGAGTTGTTAAACACGTCAGACGTCTGGCTCAGCAGAACAGTGTAAATGTGGGGTGGGTTTTCGTAGGGGAATCAAAAAAAAAATTAACTATATAAACAACCAACGGTTATGAGAATGTAAGATACAGCAGGTGACGGTGATTCGGTTGTGTTGATCACATGTGTCCTAAGCCAGGAGGCTGGGGCATTCTGAGAAGATCCAGTAAATGCACATGAACACGACGGCAAGGCCGTGTGGAATGAGATGTAAAACGAATGGCATATTGTGTATCGGGGCAACATTTTAGAAGACGAATAAGTTAAAACACATTATTCTGAGGAAAGTTCGTGAAAGGGGGGGGGGGGGGGGGGAAAGAGGAGAACTAAGAACATCAGCAGGTGGGGGGGGGGAGAAGAAGAAGATCAGCAGCAGGAAAAAAAAAAAAGAAGTTAAAGAGAAAGAGGATCCGGAGGTGAGGCAAAAAGGAGAAAGAAGAAAAGAAGAAGATGAACAGGATGAGAATAGGGAAGGGGGAAAAAACAAGGAATAACAAGAAGATCACCAGAAGGAGGAGGTGAAAAGGAGAGAATGAAGAGGAGGATCATCGGGAGAAGGAGGAGGAAGAAGAAGAAGAAGAAGAAGATAATAATTATGTTGGCTTGTTTTTATGCGTACTTGGTTGACGACGCAAGCGCGCTCACACACACGCAGTGCATATGTTAAGAAAGCAATAAATAATGACTGCCACCTAATTCTGAACAAAAAAAGTGCAAACAGATATGGTGTTTAAAAGATGAGCTGAAAGCAAAAAAAAAATAATATGGTGGAAACGTGTTGAGCAATCCATCATTCCTTTGGTTGCTGTCGGTATGATTTCCAAACCTACCACGTGCAATGCCTACCTATGCCGCTCTCATATATCAGCAGGCATTTATGATTTCAAGTGTATAATTCTTAGCTAGTGTCTCCACATGATACGATTATTTGCACATGTGTACAACACGGCTTCTTTCAGAGCCTCTACACGAATGAGAGATGCATCACCCTATTCAAAGCATTTTTTATTACTGAAGAAATTGGAAACGGATGTGAATTTTCTGGAGTCCATTAGATCAATATAAAAGTAAATTAACAGGTAGTACCCTAACAACCATGAGTTGCTTGTTTGCTTGTTTTCTTTGGCTTGAGTCCTGTATGTCGGATGAAGCATCCTGTTGTCCAACATCAGTGTGATGTCATACAGGACCTGAGGTTTGCGTGAGTATCCATTGTCCCATGTCTGGCTTATTGGTGTGCAGACTGGTGGTTCCTCGCCCTACAGGCAGACACTCTCCGATTTCGGAGGAATCGGCGATCCTACTGACTTTAGCCAGGACCCCGAAGGGACCTGTTGCCCAGGACGCTCGACGAGGACGCGTCAATAGGTCTTGGCCAGTATATAACCCGGCCCTGGTGCCTTGGAAACACCTCTGCGTCCCACAACCATGAATGATACAGACACCTGCTATAACTTTACAGACTGGCTGTCTTGTATTACAGCAGGGACAGGTAAATCTGTTTCTAGATGTTCACATTATCGCTGGCCTTTCAAAATTATCAATTTAAAAAAAACTAGCCTACTGTACTTGGTCAAACACTTAATTAACTCATCCGTAATGTGATGGTTGAAACTGCTTCTCTTTGGTGAGACTGTGATGTTAGCTGGTATTGATGATGTTGCTACTAGATTTATTGATGATATTATAAAGCTGTAAGATTATTTGTTTAAATTTCGAGTCCCGCCTACTGTTTGCCTTAGCAGGGGCCACACCAAATGATTCGCAGCCTTATACAGCCTGCGGGCCAGACGTTGCAATACCCTAACTTGCATCATCTGATTCTGAAGTTACTATTTCATTTGCTTTCATCTCAGCCACTGTACAACCAATATCGACCACATTTAGTTTCTTCATTACAGCATGTAACGTACTGGTTTGTCCCTGATATTCTGTGCACTTTCATCAGAATCTACATCCTGGCTGCCATCGGGTGTTTCACGCCATGTATGCTTAACGCCCAACACTCATTCGCGTGCTATTCACTAACCCACCATTATTTAAGTCAGAAGTTTAAACACGACCAAGTAGCAAACTCACTTTCCGTAACACTCTTTCTGGTACAGTCTTGCGACTACATTGTAGACGGCAGTTTCAGCATGTCTTCCTATGTCGGTCTGGTAACCCAGATAGATACATTTTAAAAAAGCTGCCCCGGTGGGTATTCGAATACATGACCACGGATCGGCGGGCCCAAACGTGTCAGCTGCCGCCGTACCCACGCCACACTATATTACAAGTAACCCCTTTAAATTATAGCTAATCGGAGAAAATCCACAAATCATTCATTGGCTTTGAACTTTCCCGAACCTTTGGCTAACATCGTGACTCAGTGCAATGGTCTGCAGCGTCATATCCTCCTCTTCTGCGTACACCGTCACATCCGATGTAAGTGAATGCAGAGAAAGCACCTCCATAGAGTTTGTCTTCAAACAGAGCGGGTCTTTTCTATGATGCAATATGCCTTCATTTGCAAGGGGGTTTTCTCGTCCCTTGCTTGGGTTACTTCCATGTCAGTGGTCAATTTCTCACGTGGTCACTGTCACTGTGATTACGTTTTGACTTCAGGCGTCTGCTTTGCATATTCAACACACGACACCAACTATCATGTGCCATGTCATGTATTTTTGGTGGGAAGTCACAGAAGATTAGCCAGCCAACACAGAACTAGTGTGGCCAGTCTCTACACTCTGAGGGAGACACCGCGGAGAGGATCTGAGTACTTATGGACTAATAGTTCCATGTGCAGTGACGATGATCTGATGTCTAATCAACTAATTAACTAATTAACTTTATGTAGCTCTGCATCATCATGTGCCATGCGGTAGGCGTGGACGGTCATGTTTCGCCTTTCCACACAATCACCAGAATCGTGGATCAGCTCTGTGTTCTTGTCCCAACCATGCCATGTAGTCAACCCTTTCAGATATTACTTCTCTGCCATATCCTTGTTCCTTTTCCCCTCAATCCTTTCTAGATGTTACCAAGTATCTACACTGTCAAATTGGCATCTCTTCTTGTTCTAGCCAGACTTCTGTCTGGTCGATGGTGTTTTGCTGTTGCTGTATATCTGAAGATTGTCCACGCAAACTCTTTGTTCTCTTACACATAGATAATCTATCGCTTGTCGTGGGCCTGTCTAGTGAATCCATCACCCTACGTGTCTTCCTGACTGGCTTAGTTAAACCTACCTTACAGATGCATATGAAAGACTACATACGAAAGATATGAACAAGCTTTTGCCAACCTCTTGTGAATAAAACGCTCAGTTCTTGATTGCCGTCGTTAGATACTGGAAATTAAAGAGATAGTTTTTGAGTGAAGAAAAAACGCGGAATAGATAGTGGCAATAGAGCATCTTATCTTTCGGTTAGTGATTCTGGGTTGATGTGTTGGATCTCAGCCAGTGTTTTCTGAGCAGCTGGAATTAAATTCTTTAACGTCGCGTTCACCTTACTGGCTAATAGTGTTTGTAGATGGAGGTGTATTTTATTCCTAGACCATGATATAATCGTATCTTTTAGGTTGGTTGGTGCGCTTTTCGTCAAAACAACCAGGAATGCATGGCTGTTAGATGCTTGTCGTTCTGTGTTCTCTCTTTCAATCTTATTTAAGTCTGTGAGCACGGTATGCCAGCGTAGCGACGGCATCTTTTGTAACAACGTGTCGTCAGGAATAGGAAGGTAATTCACAACGGTTAGAAACGTCTCGCCTGAGATGAGGTTAAATGCACTACTAATAGACACGTCCTGTCCTTGAACAAAAAGGAATTCAAGACGTTAACACGTCTCGTCAGGAATAGGAAGAAATTCAAAAGTAATAGTCAGGTCTCGCCAGGAATAAGAAGGAATTAATAACTAAGATTCCTCTCGTCGGGAATAAGTAGGGATTCACGACTAATAGACACGTCTCTTCGGGAACAAACAAGCAATTCACAACTAATAGACACGTCTTGCCAAGAATAAGAAGGAATTCACACCTGTTAAGAATGTCTCGCCAGGAATAAGAAGGAATTCACACCTGAGACATGTCTGACCAGGTATAAGAAGGAATTCACAACTCTTAGACATGTCTTGTCAGGAATAAGAACGAATTCACAACTAATAGACACGTCTGACCAGGAACAAGAAGGAATTCGCAGTTGTCAGATACATCTTACTAGAAACAAGGAATGATCCACCGAAACGTAGACACGACGCTTGTAATAGGCTATTTTGTTGGTGTTTCAAACTAGCCTCCTGTTTTCCGTTTGCAACGTTATCTGACCAATTTTCTTATTGCTAGAGGCTTTTCCTATTGCTTCAGCTGGTTATTCTCCACCCCATTTCTTCTGTTCTTTTCTTCATTCACTTTTTTTCTTTACCTCTCACTGCCTTCCCTGTTTTTGTAACTCCTAATCTTTGTTGTTGTTGTTGTTGTTGTTGTTGTTGTTGTTGTTGTTGTTGTTGTTGTTGTTGTTCTTCTTCTTCTTCTTCTTCTTCTTCTTCTTCTTCTTCTTCTTCTTCTTCTTCTTCTTCTTCTTCTTCTTCTTCTTCTTCTTCTTCTTCTTCTTCTTCTTCTTCTTCTTCTTCTTCTTCTTCCTGCTTTCTCGTTCTGTTATCACCTTCACAATTCTAAAAGTTTTAGAAACGAATTTAATTTAGTTTTTTTAAGCATTGGTGATTAAAAATTCTGATTCCTACTCGCTTGCAGACGTCATAAAATCAACAGAAAGCAAAGATAGGCGTTGCCGTGCACCTGTTTTCTCCAACTGTTTGCTTTTAATAGCTCGGCAGCCGCTTCTCTTCATTCGCACTCGTATTTTTCATGTCAGAAATTGTCCAAGTGAATCCTACGTTGTTTTGCTTTCTTCATTTAAAAAAGTGAACACACACACACACACACACACACACACACACACAGTAAGATAATGTGTATAAATAAGGTTACTTTATCCTCATCTCCTAGACTGATATACGAGATGGGGAAGCCGTGGAAGTTAGGTTTACGAGTGTTTGGAGATTGGTTAAGCACCGGCTTCTGTTTCGGGATAGCCATAGTTGTTAGCTTCTTTCTTTCTTTCTTTCTTTCTTTCTTTCTTTCTTTCTTTCTTTCTTTCTTTCTTTCTTTCTTTCTTTCTTTCCTTCCTTCTTCCCTTTTTTCCTTTCCTTTCCTTCCTTCCTCCTCCCTCCCCCTCCTCCCCTTTCTTTCTTCTTTCTTTCTTTTTTTCTTCCTTCCCTTTATTCCTTCCTTCCTTCCTTCATCCCTCCCTCCCTCCCCTTTCTTTCTTTCTTTCTTTTCTTTCCCTTTCCCTTTCCCTTATTTCCTTCCTTCCTTCCTCCCTCCCCCCTCCTCCCTCCCTTTCTTTCTTTTTTTCTTTCTTTTTTTCTTTCTTTCTTTTAAATTTATTCATATACCGTCACAGTGATATGGAGAGAACAGTGATATCAGGCATGGTTGCTGGTAGAAGAGGCAAGGGGCACAACACATGGCAAACTTGTGCTTGAGAGTGTATGAGGCGGGAGACATGGCCGGAGAACAAGAGGCTTTTCGGCGCGCCGTGATGAGAGAGACGTTCTGCGAAGGATCTTCTTCTTTAGATTTTGACATTCATTCTTACTTTATATTTCTTTCATCACACGTGGTCTTTCTTTCCTGTTTTATTCGTTCTGTCGTTCTTTCATCATTACTTCGTTCGTTGTTCTCTCTGACATTCTCATTTAAACCTGTACGTATGGTATTTCAGTGTGGTAAGGGGTGGTTGCAGATTCTGTATCTGGCTGAGTGTTACCGCGTCTGAAGATGTTCATGCACCGCCCAAGACATCGTGTACGTAATCCGGACAACATCGTGTACGTAACGGACAACCTCATGTACATAATACAGACAACGTCGTGTAAGTAATCCGGACAACTGACCCGCTGATGTAGGACAGGCGCTATTGTGGACGGAAGCAGCCATCTCTCTCTCTTTCTCTTCTCTCCCCCCTCTCTTTCTCTCTCCCCCTCTCTTTCTCTCTATTTTTTCTTACTCTTCCCAGTCTTCTCGCTCCTCCTCCCTTCTTCTTCTTTCGATCTCTCACTCCTTCTTCCCCCTCTCTTATTGCTTCAAACTTCCTTTCCATTCGCTCTTTCCCTCTCTCTGCCTTCACTCTCTCAAATTTCCTACTTCACCCCTCTCAGCCTTTCCCATAGCCTCATCTCTAACTACATCTTTGTTCTGTTTTCGAGTTGCAAACTCTCTCCTCTCTCTTTTCTCTCTCTCTCTCTCTCTCTCTCTCTCTCTCCCCTCTCTCTCTCTCTCTCTCTCTCTCCCCACACACACACACACACTATTCCACTCCGCCTGGCTATCTCTCTTTTTCTCGCTTACTGTGTTTCTCACCCTCTATCTCTCTCTCATCCACCCCTATCTCTCACCCTCTCTCTCTCTCTCTCACTCGCTATTCCACTCCTCCTGTCCGCCCCTCGTTCTCTCTCTCTCTCTCTCTCTCTCTCTTCTCTCTCTGTTTCTCTCTCTCCCAGTCTCTCCTCCATCATTCTCCCTTACCGATCGTTCACTCTCTCTCCCCATCTCGTACTTCCCCCCCTCCCTCTAATTCCTCACCCGTCATTCTCCTATTCTTCATCCCTATCCTGCACTTCGCCCTTGGTTTCTCCACCCCCCCCCCCCCTTCCTTTCTGTCTCTAACCTATTCTCCCCTCACTTCCATTCTCCTCATTCACACACTACCACCCCCCCCCCTCTCTCCTCATTCACATACTACCACCCTCCCCCCTCTCTCTCTCTCTATCTCTCTCTCTGTTCCTCTAGCTTAGTCACTCTCTGTACCTCCCACCCTAGATATGTTAATCTTTTAGATTACCCGCAGAACTGTATTCTCTTTGATAAGTAATCAAATTATCCATCACCTCTATGCTTCGTTAGACACGTCAAAATTTAAGGAGATAATTAATCAGATAAGAAAGCAAAGGGAGATAAAAACGACGTGAGATCAACGCTGTTAGAGTAGACGATATCAATTTTCATCGAACATCTGGCTGGCACATGCTGACGACAGCCCAACACAGTGACATAGGCAGAGTTGTTAACACGTCAGACGTCTGGCTCACAGAACTAGATTCACACATGACTAGACGTGCTGCTGTTAGCAAGAACATTGAGAAGTAGGTAACTTTTTGAAAGTTACAATTCACAGTAGTTAACTGTCGGAAACTGCATTGCATAAAAAACGTTGTTGCCCCTATGGACAACATTTTAACAACAACCTTCCGGAAAACTTCTCGGTCATAAGCAAGATGTCCCGCGTCCGATAAATATGAGGGTAAAGCCGTGGGCAGTCGCTGTTTGGAACTGATTCAGTCGCAGGATTATAATATGAGCCAGGGATGGATCCTAATGTAACTTCTCTTTGAGAGATTGAACGGGGTAGGATTAATGGTATAATCGAAATCGAACTTCACTATCTTGTTTCAACCATTACCCTCGTTGGACAACAATCATCGCTTCTCGACTTTTTAGCTAATATCAACGTGTAGATTTATCGAATCACCAGATCACTGTTTACTTACACAGGCAGTGGGCCTTGGTGGACCACTATGGGCCGAAAGGCACATAGTGGGACTATAGGGTCCATTGAACATATTAAAATTAACTGCTTGCCCTTATAATATTTTTTTTTTTAAAACCTAATTAATGTTCACATTGTGGCTGACTCAGTCACATGATTATTAATCTGAGCCAGGCGATGGACCCTAATATAAATTTTCTACCGAGGTTGGACGGGAGTGGAGTTGATGGTAAAATGTAAAAGAATTCACTACCTCCTAAGGACAACAATTCCATCCAAATTAATATTCTAAATGTGGCAGATTCGGTCACAGGATTGTTAATCTGAGACTGGGATAGACCCTACTGATAACTTCTCTTCTGAGATTGAAAGGGGTGTGGGTAATAGAAAAACGAGATATTGTTATAATATCCACAATAGACAACTTTCTCGAACTTACAAGTCAATTAGACACCTTTCAGAAACTTACAATTCTCAATATATAACTTTCCGACGGTTACAGTTGACAATCGGTAACTTCCATAAATTTAAACTTTAAGGTAAATAACTTTCTGAAACGTATATTCACCATAAATCATTTTTCTGAAACGTGCAATTCACAGTTGAAATTAGACGTAGACAGTCAACATATTTTTGGATATGTTATGAGAAGAAATGGAGTGGAGAACTTAGTGACAACTGGCAAGATCGAAGGGAACAGACCAAGAGGAAGACCGAGAGAAAAATACCTGGATGTCTTGGGCACATGGCATGGACGAGACAGGAACACTGAGCTGATCCACGACTCTGGTGATCGAGTGAAATGGCGAGTCATGACCGCCCACACTTTCCGGCATGGCGCATGATTGATCGATTGAACTTCTGGAATCTTACAGTTCATAGTAGATGATTTTAGAAACCCACAATTCACCGTTGATGCCTTTCAGAAACTCTTCTATGTGGATTTTCTCAATATATAACTTTCCGAAGGTTACAGATTGACAATAGTTAATTTTCAAAAATTTATCAATAAAATTTATAAATAAAAATATCATGCAGTTGAAAATTGCAGAGTAGGCCGTAAAGTCACCTTCTGGCAGAATTATTAGGAAAGAAAAGCTGCTCACGGGTAAATAGAGCCGGTAACAGTGGACGGGATCTGTCTATCTTGAGGTAGTTAACCTCTCACGCACAAGTCAGACATACTAGTTTCTGAGTCCTAGAGTTCATCTCTTGCTTTATCACAATGAAAATGAGACGAAGAAATCAGTGTTTTACCGCACTACCGCATGAACACCTGCAACTTAACCCTGGTGCCTCGTGCACGTTTTCACCAAATCCATATTTATCTCTATAACCTTAAAATGCATGGTAGCATATCTTACGGCCTCACTTAAATATGACCTCCGAGTGACGAAAGCCAAATGTCCTGCTCCCAGTAACAGATCAGCCTGTGTCCCGCGTGGGAGTGGCCTAGACAAGAAACATATACCGGGTACGATTAATGCAGTTAATTACGTTTTCCGGTATTTTTTTGTTCTTGTTTTTAATTCTTTGTTTACCTCATGTGCACATGATTAATGAGCTTCATTCGGGCTGGCATCTGCCTGCTTTCTACCGTCTTGCTTGTGTCGTGTCTCCTCTGTCTCTTAGACACCAGCGGGAGAGGTGGTATACAAACGCTGGAGGAAGTACAAGACGAAGAGAGAACTAGCGGGGCCGGCGAGCGGGTTGAATAGGTTTAGTGCTGGTTTGAGTCAGTGGAATGGGCGTCTTTGTGGCAAAGTGATTAATCCGCCTACCTTGCGATGTCGAAGGTTGTGAGTTCAAATCCGGCCTACATCGTTCGGTTGACAGGTGCAGTTTTCTCGGAGACTCAGGGGGTCGTCGCTAGAACTACGGAGTTCGTGCTGTGCGACGCCTTCTGCAGACCTCCCTGTGGAAAGAGACCGAGGCGTGTGGGATAAACCCGGTGCAATGAAGTCGATTCTCTTGCATTTTAAACCCCTTGTTTGAGTATAGGGCGGTTGCGATTATTTTGTTGTAGAAACTATGTTTAACCATGCTAAACTTGTCCTCATTTACAATACTAGTATATAACTATCTACACAAGTTTAAATATCTGCATGGCTTGGTCACATGACACAATCGTGACAAAAGTATACATCTGATCCACGACTCTGGTGATCGTGTGATATGGCGAAACATGGCCGCCCATGCTTATCGGCATAGCACATAATACATGAATATAACGCCTGGGAGTATGTTATATTACGAACACAGACACGTGGCTGTTCTCTCTACTCATATTGTCTGTCAATACATGCCAATTTATTTCTGTATTTAACCGTGGATATTGAAAAGAAGGTTCTCTCCGCGTAGGTAACTTACCGGGTATGTGAGCCGGTCGCTCAGAAAGCAAGTGGCAAACTACTGAGCGTAATCTTGCCAAGGAATCAACAACCAGCTGAAAGATGGTGATGTTGAAAGCGATGTCCTGAAAAAGAAAAAAATAATTGTAAAATGTAGGGGAAATTAAATGTTTTAAGAACATGTGGACTTTGCAAGTAAAGATGCCTTGAAGCGAAGGGAAAGCTATGAACAGGAAGACCACGTCTTATATTAATTCAAGATGTGATCATTTACATTACCCTCTTTGGACAACAATCACCTTCAAATTAATGCCCTATTTGTGGCTGACTCTGTCACAGGAATATTAATCTGGGCCAGGGATGGACCCTAATATTACTTCAATTCTGAGGTTTAACGGGATAGGGGTCATGGTATAATTTAAATCAAAGATAATGTACACAACACAACAGAGACAGGACATGTGGCTTAAGATAGAAAGGAATTTCAAGACTGTTGTGAAAAGGTGGGGGAGGGGGAGTTATGCACAAGACAAACTGGTCGATGATGACTTAACAGTGAATGCACGAACATTTTAGTCTTTTTGTTTTTGTTTTTATTTTTCCTTACAATTCCCCAAAGAGTAATATAACTGTCACAATGACAATGGCCCCAGTAAATGAACTTACTGAAACCTACAGCTACAAACTTCGTGGAACAAACAGGGTATTAAACCACTGCAAAGACGATCAGGCAGCATTCTGCTGGAGCGATGTGTTTATTTTTGTACCACCCAGCTTCCAGCGGGCCCCATGGCCCAAATGCTAAAGGTGCAGTTTGTACACTGGTGAATGTGAGGCGTCGAGCCTGCTGCGTTCTGACATACGTAACTGGTGATACAGTTCATGGAATGACATAACCAGGGTATGCGTTTGTGAGCTGCCTTGAGTGTCTAGCTCTAGGCGCTGTGCTATGCTGAGTAAAGTTCTGTATAATGACATTCATTCCTTCATTCATTCACTCTGCTGGGACGCCAGCGCTTATGGGCTTGTCCTAAATGCAGTGCCGTCTAGTCTTCATTCTTAATGTAATATAGCTAGCTCCTAGTTAGTCTTATGCATTCTTTTTTGTGGCTCGCTATTTTACTGCTATTTCTAGTTTCTGTCTGTCTGTCTGTCTGTCTGTCTGTCTGTCTGTCTGTCTGTCTGTGCCCCGCGCGGCCTGCTTACCTGTAGTTTGTATTGTTTATATGTTAAGTGTTAATTTTAACAAGCAACACACATATATTATAATAGATGTGTAAAAGATGAGTGGTTGGTGGGGCCGAATGTAAGGCTGGTGCGCAATTTGTGACCTTTTGATAATTAAGTTCGTTCGTTCATTCAGACTGCCTGTCTACTTACCTACCATATATCCATCTATCCCATACATTGATCCACCCAGTCCATACATTAATCCATCCAGTTGACTGTTAACTGTCTTTCATATATGTCGTTTTTGTCTGTATGTCTCTTTGTACTTTCTTTCTTTCTTTCTCTTTCTTTTCTTTCTTTCTTTCTTTCTTTCTTTCTTTCTTTCTTCCACCACCTATCTTACACTCGATTCACACGTTCTTTCTGCTCATTTATCAAACAGTTCAACGTTGACGATTCATATACATGTACCCTATCTCTTCGCGTACCCGCTTGGGGATCAGTATTTCTCCGTATACCTTCCCAGCCCCAGAACCCACTCCTGTTTAACCCCATGTGCTGTTCAAGTAGTTTACCCCCCTGTGCTGTTCAGGCTGTTTATTTCCCCCCCCCCCACCCAATGCTGTTCACGCTGTTTCCAATGCAGCAGGCCTACCAGATTGGATCTCAGTGCCCAAGCCGCAGATGTTGGCATTTTTGTCTGAATAAATGGCAGGTAGAAATGCCAGGGCCGACTTGTGGCCCAGAACTTTAGATATACAGATTACGTTGTTTTATTTTTTCTGGTTATTTCAAAGAAGAAGGTGAACTAACGTTGCAGAGACTAGTTGATGGAATGAGGCAGGCGGAAGTAAGCTATCATTCTGGAGAATACGTTGGTGTCAAATGAGAAGGCACCAGTTTATATGTCGTGTCATTTCTGTGTGTAGTGCAGAAATGATGAGTGGAGCTGAGTCAAAACCGACAACACAGCACTCGGGCATTCGCATAGGTGCTCCGGCCCTCATCTTCAACAGCCAGCAAAGAGCTCCTTTACTAATGGTACCAATAGCAGTATGATTATGTGTCCGCCCTTCTTAGGTATTTATAATGCCCATGTTAAACACTGCCTCAGTGAGTTATGTATTATTGATTATTTTTCATGCGTTTTAATGCTTATTGTTCTTTTGTTATCAAATATTAGCTTCATAAGAGATGTTGAATGAAATAATGTATGTGAGGAAATAGAGAAGAAGGGCAGAATGTCAGTCGGGCCCGCGTGCCCAATTCTTAACCCTTTGAAAATAAAGATTGTTCGTTCGTTCCTGTATGGTCTGTCCTCGGAGTCCTGATAGATGCTCTCACTGCAGCGCCATTCTCTCGAGGTCGTGAAGATCTATCAGTTATTCTGCATTATGCATATGATCCCAAAGAGCCCCAACCACGCCTGCCTTATCATGCACCAATATTTCACGAAGGGGTGCAGACCAGCCAATCTGTCGGCCTGTTTGTTTCCCACCACACCAGCATGTCCGGATAAGGAAAATATTTACATGATGATTAATGAGCAAGGGGAAGGCAGAGCAGTAAATATCTGGATGGTTTGGCCACGCGGCATAGAACACAGAGCTGATTCACGACTCTGGTGATCGTGTGAGATGGTGAAACATGACCGCCCACGCTTAACGGCATGCCTCATGTTGGTGATGAATGCGGTATCACAGCTAGATTGCGAGTTAGTTTAATTTATCCACATACCTAGCTTGATAAAGTGTAGAATTTCTTGATGTGGCTACCATTTCAGTCTCAGTATCTTTGCGTAGCTTCTTGCGTGTGGAAAACCACGTATTATGAAATTACCAGGATTGACTTCATCATTGCATGCCTGGCAAGTCCTCCTCTGGTCAGAATTCCTGAGAGTGTGTGATGACATATCACTCCAATGTGGTGTCAGATGACAGGTTTACTAGTGCTTCTTACAAAGTCTGTATGTGTCGCAATTTTCATCGTGCCGCCATGTCTCCCATCCTGTCATCGAATGCCATCGAAATGGGCAGTTGCACTAAGATATGTAATCACGTGTGAGATGTCTGCTAGGTCCGGTGATGGACACTCCTCGATAGTAGCTGTAGACAGAAGACTCGTCTGCCTTTTCAAGGCATATATACTGTTAAAAAAAGGCATGCAACATATTTGGTGTTTCTTTTATAAAAGATGTTTGCTGATTGGATATCAGTCAACATATCGACTGTGTCCATCTGGTCATTAACTTCTCGTGGTTACCTGAACTGTACTGACCTCATGATTTGTGAGGTCATGAAAAAAGTCAAGGTCAAAAACAACAATTTTTGACAATAACTTGTGAAAAGTTCATGATAATCCCGTGAAACTTACAGAACACAAAACTCTCTGACCATATTATTGAATGCCTATAAAAGATTGATGCTTCTCGAATAAATTCAGTTGAAAATTCAATGCGCAAGTATGGCTCATCTCACTACCGGACAACAACTCATCATTATTGGAGGTGTACAGGCTGGGCAGTCACAAGGTGTAGAAGCCAAATAATTTAATGTGGTTAGAAGCACCATTAGTCGCCTTTGGAGGCGATTTCAAGAAACTGGCTCAGTGGCAGACCGGCCGCGCAGTGGAAGACCCAGAATCACAACTGCTGCCGAAGACTGCTTCATACGGCTGCGTCACCTTAGGAATCGATTTGTATCTGCGTCTTCCACAGTCCCGTGAATGCCAGGAGTTCGTCGAATTTCAGATCGAACGGTCAGAAACCGGCTGCACGACGCCGGTCTTTGGGCTAGAAGACCCCTACAGAGGTCATGTTCTTACGGACCGGCATCGCCAGAACCGACTGCCGTGGGCGAATCAGCATCGTCAATAAAATGTCGGTGCAAGTTTGCAATTGAAACTGCGATAATGTTGCGTTTTTTTTTTTTAAATTGAACAGTATATAATCATAGGATAATAGGTTGCTTCATGGCATATGTCATGGTATTTGAATGTGTTGATTTAAGGCATGTGTCGTCGTAGTTGAATGTATTGATTCAAGGCATATACAGACAGACAGGTGAGGAGGAGGAGGGGATGGATGGAGGGAGGAAGGGAGGGAGAGTCAGTTATGCAGTAGCTGAACGTCCATACAGGGATGCCATTGTTGACCCCCGTGTTAATGGATGTATATCTCTGTGACGAAGGCCAGCTGGTAGGAGCCAGACCCGGCTGCGGGTCGCACATGAAAGGTTACACATGGCAGACACATGATCAATGAACACGGGAAGAATAAAGAAGCACCACTCCACACAGGCATCTGCAGTGTTTCCACAAAGGCGGCTCACAAACAGGTGTTTGCTTGTCTGTCAGTACACTGGGGGAATGGCGCGGTACTAACCTCTTCTTGTTTGCTATTTTGGGACTGTAGTCTGTTGTTCTTACCTGAAGATCTGATAGCTTTCTTGTCTACAACCTTCTGGACGATTCACAGTATGTTTGCTGTTTCATATACTTATACTACTGTAGGCTAACTAACTCATACATAGCTACTATACGCTATCTGACTGTACACAGCTACTGTACTCTCAGTACATCATACACACTACTGTAAGCTCAGTACATCATACACACTACTGTAAGCTCAGTACATCATACACGTTACTGTAAGCTCAGTACATCATACACACTACTGTAAGCTCAGTACATCATACACACTACTGTAAGCTCAGTACATCATACACACTACTGTAAGCTCAGTACATCATACACGGCTACTGTAAGCTCAGTACATCATACACGGCTACTGTAAGCTCAGTACATCATACACACTACTGTAAGCTCAGTACATCATACACACTACTGTAAGCTCAGTACATCATACACGCTACTGTAAGCTCAGTACATCATACACACTACTGTAAGCTCAGTACATCATACACGGCTACTGTAAGCTCAGTACATCATACACACTACTGTACGCTCAGTACATCATACACGGCTACTGTAAGCTCAGTACATCATACACTCTACTGTAAGCTCAGTACATCATACACACTACTGTAAGCTCAGTACATCATACACGCTACTGTAAGCTCAGTACATCATACACACTACTGTAAGCTCAGTACATCATACACACTACTGTAAGCTCAGTACATCATACACACTACTGTAAGCTCAGTACATCATACACGGCTACTGTACGCTCAGTACATCATACACGGCTACTGTAAGCTCAGTACATCATACACGGCTACTGTAAGCTCAGTACATCATACACACTACTGTACGCTCAGTACATCATACACACTACTGTAAGCTCAGTACATCATACACACTACTGTAAGCTCAGTACATCATACACGGCTACTGTACGCTCAGTACATCATACACGGCTACTGTACGCTCAGTACATCATACATGGCTACTGTAAGCTCAGTACATCATACACGGCTACTGTAAGCTCAGTACATCATACACACTACTGTACGCTCAGTACATCATACACACTACTGTAAGCTCAGTACATCATACACACTACTGTAAGCTCAGTACATCATACACGGCTACTGTAAGCTCAGTACATCATACACACTACTGTACGCTCAGTACATCATACACACTACTGTAAGCTCAGTACATCATACACGGCTACTGTAAGCTCAGTACATCATACACGGCTACTGTAAGCTCAGTACATCATACACACTACTGTAAGCTCAGTACATCATACACGGCTACTGTAAGCTCAGTACATCATACACTGCTACTGTAAGCTCAGTACATCATACACGGCTACTGTACGCTCAGTACATCATACACGGCTACTGTAAGCTCAGTACATCATACACGGCTACTGTAAGCTCAGTACATCATACACGGCTACTGTACGCTCAGCACATACACAGCTACTGTACGCTCAGTACATCATACACACTACTGTAAGCTCAGTACATCATACACACTACTGTAAGCTCAGTACATCATACACACTACTGTACGCTCAGTACATCATACACACTACTGTAAGCTCAGTACATCATACACACTACTGTAAGCTCAGTACATCATACACAGCTACTGTAAGCTCAGTACATCATACACACTACTGTAAGCTCAGTACATCATACACACTACTGTAAGCTCAGTACATCATACACACTACTGTACGCTCAGTACATCATACACACTACTGTAAGCTCAGTACATCATACACACTACTGTACGCTCAGTACATCATACACACTACTGTAAGCTCAGTACATCATACACACTACTGTACGCTCAGTACATCATACACACTACTGTAAGCTCAGTACATCATACACACTACTGTACGCTCAGTACATCATACACGGCTACTGTAAGCTCAGTACATCATACACGGCTACTGTAAGCTCAGTACATCATACACAGCTACTGTAAGCTCAGTACATCATACACACTACTGTAAGCTCAGTACATCATACACACTACTGTAAGCTCAGTACATCATACACACTACTGTAACGCTCAGCTACATCATACACACTACTGTACGCTCAGTACATCATACACACTACTGTAGCTCAGTACATCCATCCACCAACTGTAGTTTAAATTCATTACACAATACTGTAAGCTCAGTACATCATACACCTACTGTAAGCTCAGACATCATACACAGCTACTGTAAGCTCAGTACATCATACACACTACTGTAAGCTCAGATACATCATACACACTACTGTAAGCTCAGTACATCATACACACTACTGTAAGCTCAGTACATTCATACACACTACTGTAAGCTCAGTACATCATACACACTACTGTAAGCTCAGTACATCATACACACTACTGTAAGCTCAGTACATCATACACACTACTGTAAGCTCAGTACATCATACACACTACTGTAAGCTCAGTACATCATACACACTACTGTACGCTCAGTACATCATACACACTACTGTAAGCTCAGTACATCATACACACTACTGTAAGCTCAGTACATCATACACACTACTGTAAGCTCAGTACATCATACACACTACTGTAAGCTCAGTACATCATACACACTACTGTAAGCTCAGTAGCATCAATAAAACACACTACTGTAAAGCTCAGTACATCACACACTCTATACTGTAAGCTCAGTACAAATCACATACACACTACTGTAAGCTCAGTACATCATACACACTACTGTAGCTCAGTACATCAGTACACACTACTGTAAGCTCAGTAAATCATACACACTACTGTAAGCTCAGTACATCATACACACTACTGTAAGCTCAGTACATCATACCACCTACTGTACAGCTCAGGACATCATACACAATACTGTAAAGCTCAGTACATCATACACACTACTTGTAAGCTCAGTACATCATACACACTACTGTAAGCTCAGTACATCATCACTACTACTGTAAGCTCAGTACATCATACACACTACTGTAAGCTCAGTACATCATACACACTACTGTAAAGCTCAGTAAATCATACACCTACTGTAAGCTCAGTACATCAACACACTACTGTAAGCTCAGTACATCATACACACTACTGTAAGCTCAGTACAATCATACACACTACTGTAAGCTCAGTACATAATACACACTACTGTAAGCTCATGTTACATCTATACACACTACTGTAAGCTCAGTACATCATACACACTACTGTAAGCTCAGTACATCATACTACAGTACTGTACGCCTCAGTTACATCATTTACCACACTACTGTAAGCTCAGTCCATCATACACACTACTGTACGACCTCAGTACATCATACACGGCTACTGTAAGCTCAGTACATCATACACGGCTACTTTAAGCTCAGTACATGCATACACAGCTACTGTAAGCTCCAGTACATCATACACACTACTGTTAAGCTCAGTACATCATACACACTACTGTAAGCTCAGGTACATTCATTACACACTACTGTAAGCTCAGTACATCATACACACTACTGTACGCTCATGTACATCCATAACACGGTTACTGTACGCTCAGTACCATCATACACGGGCTACTGTAAGCTCAGTACATCATATACGGCTACTGTACGCTCAGTACATCATACACACTACTGTAAGCTCAGTACATCATACACACTACTGAAACGCTCAGTACATCATATACGGCTACTGTACGCTCAGTACATCATACACACTACTGTAAGCTCAGTACATCATACACACTACTGTACGCTCAGTACATCATACACACTACTGTACGCTCAGTACATCATACACACTACTGTACGCTCAGTACATCATACACACTACTGTAAGCTCAGTACATCATACACACTACTGTACGCTCAGTACATCATACACACTACTGTAAGCTCAGTACATCATACACACTACTGTACGCTCAGTACATCATACACGGCTACTGTAAGCTCAGTACATCATACACGGCTACTGTAAGCTCAGTACATCATACACAGCTACTGTAAGCTCAGTACATCATACACACTACTGTAAGCTCAGTACATCATACACACTACTGTAAGCTCAGTACATCATACACACTACTGTAAGCTCAGTACATCATACACACTACTGTACGCTCAGTTCATCATACACGGCTACTGTAAGCTCAGTACATCATACACGGCTACTGTAAGCTCAGTACATCATACACAGCTACTGTAAGCTCAGTACATCATACACACTACTGTAAGCTCAGTACATCATACACACTACTGTAAGCTCAGTACATCATACACAGCTACTGTAAGCTCAGTACATCATACACACTACTGTAAGCTCAGTACATCATACACACTACTGTAAGCTCAGTACATCATACACAGCTACTGTAAGCTCAGTTCATCATACACACTACTGTAAGCTCAGTACATCATACACACTACTGTAAGCTCAGTACATCATACACACTACTGTAAGCTCAGTACATCATACACACTACTGTAAGCTCAGTACATCATACACACTACTGTAAGCTCAGTACATCATACACACTACGGTAAGCTCAGTACATCATACACACTACTGTAAGCTCAGTACATCATACACACTACTGTAAGCTCAGTACATCATACACACTACTGTAAGCTCAGTACATCATACACACTACTGTACGCTCAGTACATCATACACGGCTACTGTACGCTGAGTACATCATACACACTACTGTACGCTCAGTACATCATACACACTACTGTAAGCTGAGTACATCATACACACTACTGTAAGCTCAGTACATCATACACACTACTGTAAGCTCAGTACATCATACACAGCTACTGCACGCTCAGTACATCATACACAGCTATTGTACGCTCAGTACATCATACACACTACTGTACGCTCAGTACATCATACACACTACTGTAAGCTGAGTACATCATACACACTACTGTAAGCTCAGTACATCATACACACTACTGTAAGCTCAGTACATCATACACGGCTACTGTAAGCTCAGTACATCATACACACTACTGTAAGCTCAGTACATCATACACACTACTGCACGCTCAGTACATCATACACACTACTGTAAGCTCAGTACATCATACACACTACTGTAAGCTCAGTACATCATACACACTACTGTACGCTCAGTACATCATACACACTACTGTAAGCTCAGTACATCATACACACTACTGTAAGCTCAGTACATCATACACACTACTGTACGCTCAGTACATCATACACACTACTGTAAGCTCAGTACATCATACTCGGCTACTGTAAGCTCAGTACATCATACACACTACTGTAAGCTCAGTACATCATACACACTACTGCACGCTCAGTACATCATACACACTACTGTAAGCTCAGTACATCATACACACTACTGTAAGCTCAGTACATCATACACAGCTACTGTAAGCTCAGTACATCATACACAGCTACTGCACGCTCAGTACATCATACACAGCTATTGTACGCTCAGTACATCATACACACTACTGTACGCTCAGTACATCATACACACTACTGTAAGCTGAGTACATCATACACACTACTGTAAGCTCAGTACATCATACACACTACTGTAAGCTCAGTACATCATACACGGCTACTGTAAGCTCAGTACATCATACACACTACTGTAAGCTCAGTACATCATACACGGCTACTGTAAGCTCAGTACATCATACACACTACTGTAAGCTCAGTACATCATACACAGCTATTGTACGCTCAGTACATCATACACACTACTGTACGCTCAGTACATCATACACACTACTGTAAGCTGAGTACATCATACACACTACTGTAAGCTCAGTACATCATACACACTACTGTAAGCTCAGTACATCATACACGGCTACTGTACGCTCAGTACATCATACACAGCTACTGCACGCTCAGTACATCATACACAGCTACTGCACGCTCAGTTCATCATACACACTACTGTAAGCTCAGTACATCATACACACTACTGTAAGCTCAGTACATCATACACACTACTGTAAGCTCAGTACATCATACACGGCTACTGTACGCTCAGTACATCATACACAGCTATGTAAGCTCTCTGACTCATACAAAAAATATGAAACTTAAAATTCGCCGTATGGTTGGAAAATACTAGTCAAAGGAGGCAGTGGAAAACAGAGAAAGAGTTTGCTAAACGCTTAAAACACCGGGCAACAAATAATAATATAAGCAACGCCAGCTTCATCAAACTATCAGATGACAGAGTAGGGTTGGGAAGTCATGATTGCCGATGTCTGCTCATTATCACACACCTGAAGAAGAAGAAGATAAAAATACTGGCCGCACAGCATATATAGAATAACCTCGTGATAGTCGCTTACTCCAGCCAAAGAAAATGTCTGTTGTTTTCGAATGTAGTGCCCCAAGAAATTCCCCCCAGTTGTTGCTACCTCACCTACCAGATTTCTCTACCAGCAACAACACACGAGGCATTCTTCTGTAGTGGAAATGGATTTTCCTTCGTGGAGTCTCTCATCCAGGTATCTCCTCTTTCAGTGAATGCAGTGATTGACAAAAGACACAAACGGTGTTTGATGGCTGGAAAATACGGGCAGCGAGAGAAGAGAGACTTCACAAATCACCAGCGACAGCTGTGGAGGAAATACTCACGTTTCTTTTCCTGAATAGTTGGTTTTAGATCGGGGAAATAATGCTCTTCGTTTTTGCTGAAGCTGTCAGTTTGCCAGCTAGCAGATGCGTTTCTTGCTAAATTATCATCATCATTATCATAGGTAGCTTTTTAATAGTCGTTATCATCTTTATCGTCGGTGTATCGTCAATATGTTACGTTATGTGACGTCGAACGACGTCACTACACATCGGGCATTCCCATGCGTGCTCAGTTCTCTAGGCAGCGGCCGTCCCGGAGTATTTCTGCTCACTGTTCCCATAAGGAGTTGATTAAGGTATCCCCTCTTTTTCCCCACGAAGGCAGCATTGCCGCGCTTGACCAGAATTTATTTTATCGTCATTACCACTATCGTCATCATTCAGATAGTCATCATCATCACCACTATCATTAGTAGCATCACATTGGTCGTTTTCGTCATTGCCGTCGGTTCATCATCACCATCATCGCCATTAAAAATCGTCGTCGTCATCATCATCATCATTAAGTGCCTTGTTAACAGGCGCCAGCTGATCATATATGTCCGTATCCGCCGCTCTCTGGTGTCATTTATCATTTCCTGCACTAACGCCTTTCAGTCCCAAGCAACTAAACTACCTGGTATTTTGTCTATCATTGTTGTGGATCACAATTCAAAATTCCTAAATGTTTTAAGTGTTTAACACAATCTCTCTCTCTCTCCTCTCTCTCTCTCTCTCTCTCTCTCAATCTCTCTCTCTCTCTCTCTCTCTCTCTCTCTCTCTCCTCTCTCTCTCCCTCTCTCCCTCTCTCCCTCTCTCCCTCTCTCCCTCCTCCCCCCCCCCCTCTTATAGACGCCCAGGCAGTTGGATAGTGATTTAGTGCCAGCTCTTGTTGTACGCTGCGGGATGACAAGACTGACCACCCAGGCATAGAGTATGTGTTGGTGTTTGAGATAACTCACAACGGGAGGTTTCTAATTATTAGAAACTATCATCCTCCCACCAATGTTTCCATCTATTTATCTTCTTCTTTTCAGTCTCCGGTTTTGGGTCCACCCGGGTTAAGGCTCTCAAGCGTCTTTCTCCTGTGTGTCCCCTACTTACCCCGGCTAACTTAAATCTGTCCCACATGTTGCTGGGATTGTCTAGAATTCACCCTTGGTCCCCCTTCCCATTCGTCTCGTGTTTGATTTTCATGTGAAGGGTCGGATCATGCCTGTGTCCGTTCTTCTTCTTTTATTGGAGATATACAAGAGCGCAAGATTTAAGTTTCTGTACGTTCAACACTGACCTGGCATTGGTTAGTGCACTTGCGTGTCACAACAGTGGCCTCGGTTCAATTCCAACAGAGGCCAAGGTTTGTCTTTCTGACCAATCATAATTAAACATACATGGTTTGTTTGGCGTTCATAGAAGTAGAGACTCGAGGACGCATTTTTGTATGTTGCATATCCCTTACAGGACGTTGCCGTCAACACCAGCATTTTCCAGCTGCTGTTGATGTACAAGGCAAGTTGTTACGTTGAGTAGTTTGTCATTGCTTTCTGAACGACCGGCTCACATACTGTAATTTACCAGCGCAGCGCGATCCGTTGACGAATCTCGCGTAGCTGTTTTCCCCACGTGACTATACGGAATTACGAACAACGTCGTTAATACCATTGCCTGGGAGACCGACGAGGACGCATTAGAGAACATAAAAATTGAAAGCTATAGTTGCACACCGGGATCTGAGTCTGTCACTTCCAAACGACGACGGCTTCTCGCTGCAGGAACAAATGCAGGTCGACACACGAATAAACCAGTCACCCCAGTTGTTCTTCTTCTGCTTCTGTAAGCGCCCAATAATACACTTGTGCTTATTTCGGAACTGTCTTAGTGACCCCAAAGGGTCCCCCGATTGATATTTCTTTCTAATATTGCTTTGATGTTGACCCAGTTTCATACAAATTATCCATTGTCTTTATTTTCTTTTGGGAGGGAGGGGGTGTTCGAAAATGTCTGGGATATAAATGCGGCGAGGAAGAGAAATGGTCACATCACTTCATAGGTCGTGGTTATAGAATATATAAAGGCCTAACATTCGACACCCCAACGGCAGTACATGCTGCAGGACTACCTATGTGGTTACCTGACACCCTAGACCAGCATGTGAGCCATACAGCAATAAACACGGCGAGAAAGATGCAATCTGGAATGTGTCGTGCAGACATTGATGCTCACATTACGGAGCCGATTCTGTTTCATATCTCCCCAGCACTGTTAGATTACCCGACACGAGACTGCCATCTGTTCAGCTTGTCCTCCCAGACTTAATAACGAGCTGTGATCTTTGGCAGCACCGTGGGAACTAGAAAACATAGTACTGTAAACATTCCACGTTTGAGTAACCTCCCAAATCTCTCACCCCGGCTCACTGTTGATGCATTTCTGTTAATGTACACTGCTCACTTGATCTTGTCTCGGGGTATGTCTATATTCCACCCAAGCGTCACTAGCGGTAGATATATCTATGAAGCAGTTGTAGAACCAAGTGGAAATCAGAGCATCCAGGTCACTAGAATGTTGATGCATTTTACCAATCCAACCAAAAAGAACGAGTTATAATCTTCACCACGGACAGGTCACAACATGATGAAGTGCAGTGTTCAGTAAACTAAAGATAGGAGATACTGATGAATGTAACTGTAGAACTGGTAAAATTGCAGCTTCACATTTCTTGCGGGAGTGTCCAACATATGCAGAACAGAGACTAGTGTATTAGTGTTCACCTGCACCTTTTGAGGACAAACTCGATGGGGATATCAACAAGCTTACATTTACTGCTGCGTTCTTTGCATTTATCCATATTGACGTATGAAGGAAAACGAAGAGGAAATCTGAGAATGTTTGCAAAGGATGTGAAGATGCCAGAGAAGCCAAATGGGAGTTTCATTTTACCGTTTCGCGTCTAGTCTTTGTATGTAACATAACATACTGGCATAGTTTCTGGGTCTGTGGGTAGGACAGCCCCGAAGAATTGGGTTTGTTTCGCTGATAACGTAGGCTAATGCATTTCCCTGGTCTCAGGGGGGTTTGGCTGAAGAAATAGGTCCGTATCTAGAAAGATAGGTGCTCGCGAATTCCCTGGATCTCTGGGGGAGTTTACACCGTGATAGGCGCACAGGAGAGGCTCGGGAATATCTTATCAGATAAAGTTTAACTGTTAATATACAGAAGGCTGGCAGACGATGCTTGAACCCAAAATATTCCGCTTCAGGTGACTTGAAGCAGCTTCTTCTTGTCATCAGTTTAAACAAGTATTTAAACAGATATAGAGCGTGCGCGCACAGATGTACTCGGGAGTGAGCTCACATACCACATACTTTCTCGTGGTTAGTTTTGTTGAAACTATCAAAGACATGACCACCTGACCGGCAAGCATGAGTGCTAGGGACTGCGCTATCATGGCTATACGGTGTTTCTATCTTGCACACTATGTGCTGGAAAGTTTAGTTTTAACTAACTTGCACCATTACTGCGGCCATTAAGCCCACTGTATTGTGGGTGACACATGATAATAAGCAGGGACCTTCTTCTTCTTCTTCTTCTTCTTCTTCTTCTTCTTCTTCTTCTTCTTCTTCTTCTTCTTCTTCTTCTTCTTCTTCTTCTTCTTCTTCTTCTTCTTCTTCTTCTTCTTCTGTTGCTGCTGCTGCTTCTCCTCCCCTCCTCCTCCTCCTCCCCCCCCCCTCCTCTCCTCCCCCTCCTCCTCCTTCTCATTGCCTACTGTCAAACTGTTTTCCTCTGTACGTGTGCTAATGAGCTGGTAGCGCCATTACTTGTCAAAACGTGGTTTCCCCTGTGCCAGTGGTTCTCAACCTTTTTTTTTTTTGGCCCATGCCCCCTTTTGCCATATGTTCAGAACGTCATTCCCCCCCCCCCCCCCCCCCATTAGAATTTCCTATAAACCCTCCCCACCCTTACACAGTATACATAAAAATGGAAGCTAAATGTAATAACTTACACTAGAACAAGTTTAGACATCTACATAAAACGTGATTTGCGGCTCTACTTACAATATAAAACGAATTTAATTAGGGCGAGAAGTACAGAAACGTAAAATTTAGAGGGAAAAACAATATCAAGTAAATGGTTCTTGTATTCATGCGATCCTGAAATAATCTTAATTTCCCCCCCCCCTCCCCATTCCGTGGAAACCCTAAAATTCTCCGGGGGGGGGGGGGGATTCCCCACCGGTTGAGAACCACTGACCCTATACAGTTTCAACAAACGCCCCTGCTGTCGTCTTAGATCAGCTGAGACCCACATTAGCAGCTAGACCAACACGATAGGTATGAGCTTCTTCCAGGAATTCGCTAGTTCGGAATCAGTTCCCATCCTGTAATTTGTGTTATTTCTGGTATCTGGAACAGACCTTACCCGACCTACTTCATGACAAAGACCTCCACTTGACGTGTTGTTAAAGACAACAGCTGTGGGGTGATGGAGCTGGCCGCCTCGTAGTGTGAAGTCTTTAACTTTACCCCTATAGTTAAAAGTTAGGTTGTATTCTTTACAGGACGTCGCAGTCAACTCCAGCATTGTTTTATTTGGCTGTTAGTGATCTCTTGACAGGTTTACGTTTAGTAGTTTGCCATTGCTTTCTGAACGACCGGCACCCATACCATTTCGTAAAACCACCAACGCGACGCGGTCTGCTGCCAAATCGCCCGCAGCTGTGTTTCGAACTTGGTATGTCGGATTGCAATCTGTTTCCGTAACACCGTCGCCACGGAGCCGGCTTTACCTCTGTAAGCGTACGTTAATTCGTGGCAGTATCACGGAACAGAGGCCAAGGATGGCCACCTACTGCTCCGTGCATTCACTACAACATGACATGACCCTATCATATCTCAGACCTACAAAATGACATGACCCTATCATATCTCAGACCTACAAAATGGCATGACCCTATCATATCTCAGACCTACAAAATGGCATGACCCTATCATATCTCAGACCTACAAAATGGCATAACCCTATCATATCTCAGACCTACAAAATGGCATGACCCTATCATATCTCAGACCTACAAAATGGCATGACCCTATCATATCTCAGACCTACAAAATGGCATGACCCTATCATATCTCAGACCTACAACATGGCATGACCCTATCATATCTCAGACCTACAAAATGGCATGACCCTATCATATCTCAGACCTACAAAATGGCATGACCCTATCATATCTCAGACCTACAACATGGCATGACCCTATCATATCTCAGACCTACAAAATGGCATGACCCTATCATATCTCAGACCTACAAAATGGCATGACCCTATCATATCTCAGACCTACAACATGGCATGACCCTATCATATCTCAGACCTACAAAATGGCATGACCCTATCATATCTCAGACCTACAACATGGCATGACCCTATCATATCTCAGACCTACAAAATGGCATGACCCTATCATATCTCAGACCTACAAAATGGCATGACCCTATCATATCTCAGACCTACAACATGGCATGACCCTATCATATCTCAGACCTACAAAATGGCATGACCCTATCATATCTCAGACCTACAAAATGGCATGACCCTATCATATCTCAGACCTACAAAATGGCATGACCCTATCATATCTCAGACCTACAAAATGGCATGACCCTATCATATCTCAGACCTACAACATGTGATGGCCCTATCATATCTCAGACCTACAACATGTTATGGCCCTATCATATCTCAGACCTACACCATGTGGTGGCCCTATCATATCTCAGACCTACAACATGGCATGACCCTATCATATATCCCATTGTTGAATGTGTAATAGTTGAATTCCAACACTGACCCGACACTCATGTTGCTCTCATCGATCCCATTGTTGTATTTGTAATTGTTGAATTCCAACACTGACCTGACACTCATGTTTCTCTCATCCATCTGTCTCCAGCTCCCGGAAGCCCCCCAGAGAACGTGATGGCGCGTGCAGCCAGCGCCACGACGGTCATCGTCACGTGGGATGAGCCAAAGATTCCTAACGGCATTATACAGGTGAGTATCAGTAGTTGCCGACCAGGCAGTGCTAGTATACAGGTGAATATCAGTAGTTGGCGACCAGGCTGTGCTAGTATACAGGTGAGTATCAGTAGTTGCCTACCAGGCTGTGCTAGTCGGAGAGAGCTGGTCCTGGGTTAATTATATACCAGGCTCCCTTTGTTTGTTGATCTACTGTTTGGCAGCCTGGGGCGTGCAGGGAGATACCATAATGGTTGTGCGTGTTTGTCGTTAGCTTTCACTAGTGTTCGCGCGCGCGCGCACACACACACACACATACCCACATTGGCACACATAAGCGCGAGTCACATACTGACATATATACACTAGCACATATACACACTGACCTAAATACACGCTATCACACACACACTGAGATATATATACACCAGCACATACACACACGTGAGCACATACGCGCGCACACACACACACGTTAGCATATATAAACACACTACCGCTGACACATAAGCTAGAACACACATACATACACACATGCTAGGGTACTTACTCGCTAGCACACACATAGACATGAAAGAAGTGTACCGGGGAAGCCGAGAAGATTAAGACCACAGCAAAGATTACTTGGAGGCGTGGTAAATGATCGGCGCATGACAGAAATAGATGCAGGACATCTAGCAGCACAGTTCCTGGCTGCAATGGAAGACCAAATGACAGTGGGCAGCTTGCCTGGTTGTCTACGCTAAATAAGAATCTCCACATTCTGTTACTCCACTGTGGCCCTGGTTAAAAGACTGGATGTCTATCCCTACTGATCCTGAATAAAAGGCTGAATTTGTATCCCTACTGATCCTGTATAATATGCTGGATTTGTATCCCTACTGATCCTGAATAATAGGCTGGATTTGTATCCCTACTATCGTTGGATAGATTGTTGAATATCTATCCCTACAGATCCCTGGATAGTAGACTGGATGTATGTCCCTACATATCATTGGATAGCAGGCTGAATGTCAAATCCTACAGATCCCTGGAGAGAAGGCTGAATGTCTAACCCTACAGATCCCCGGAGAGAAGGCTGAATGTCTAACCCTACAGATCCCTGGAAAGAAGAATGAATATCTAAGCCTACAGATCCCTGGAGAGAAGGCTGAATGTCTAACCCTACAGATCCCTGGAAAGAAGAATGAATATCTAAGCCTACAGATCCCTGGAGAGAAGGCTGAATGTCTAACCCTACAGATCCCCGGAGAGAAGGTTGAATGTCTAACCCTACAGATCCCTGGAAAGAAGAATGAATATCTAAGCCTACAGATCCCTGGAGAGAAGGCTGAATATCTAACCCTACAGATTCCTGGAGAGAAGGTTGAGTGTCCAACCCTGCTTATTCCTAGGCCTGGTCTCTTGAGCATGTTGTGGTTGTTAAAATTCGCTCAACAGTTTGGCAGTGTAAAGAGCTGACCTTACAGGCAGTTGCAGGGACCAGATGCCTTAATTAGGCAACCGATCTTCAACCGAATATTTGCAACATGTGTGATTCTCGTAAAATCACGGGTGGATCCTTATAAGTGCTTACGGAGTTTTTCTACTGCGCCGAGTACCTCCAGGTGTAACCTAGAAAAATATGAAAATAGGAAGACTGATGGATAATCTCAGTTATGAAGATAGTGGGGTTTGAATCTAATAAGTAAATCGGTCAATCAAAGAGACAAGCAATACTTTAGTCAATCAGTAAGTAAATTGATAATGCAATGAATCAATCATGTAATGATTCATTGAGTCAGTCAGGTAATCAATCGACCAGCCAAATAATTATAGCTTGATCAGTCAGTCAATCACTCATTCAGTTTATCAGTCAATTGTCAAGTCAAACAATAAGGTAGTCACTCATTCGATCAATCAACAAATCAGGAGTTAATCAACCAGTCATTTAATCAATACGTAGGTCACACAATCAACCAGTCAATCATTGAGTTAAATGATCAGTCAGTCGAACAGCTAATTATTCCAATCATTCAGTTAATCCACCGATCAATTAATCAATGCATTACTCAAACTGGAAACCAAGATAAAATAAGAGTACAAAAACAACCCCCGCCCCCCCCCCCCCCCCCTCAAAAAAAAAAAGCCAGACGATCAAAGATTAACACACTCCTATTATTATATAATACTTACAGCATTCTTTAACTTTTGAATGCAAAAAATCTAACTAAAATGGCATGACAGAATCGCCAATGTGGAAACCCTGGAGAGAGCTAGGCAAGTAACAGTGAGCCAAGAGGTGAAACCTTGGAGAGAGCTAGGCAAGTAACAGTGAGCCTAGAGGTGAAACCTTGGAGAGAGCTAGGCAAGTAACAGTGAGCCTAGAGGTGAAACCTTGGAGAGAGCTAGGCAAGTAACAGTGAGCCAAGAGGTGAAACCTTGGAGAGAGCTAGGCAAGTAACAGTGAGCCTAGAGATGAAACCTTGGAGAGAGCTAGGCAAATAACAGTGAGCCAAGAGGTGAAACCTTGGAGAGAGCTAGGCAAGTAACAGTGAGCCAAGAGGTGAAACCTTGGAGAGAGCTAGGCAAGTAACAGGGAGCCAGGAGGTGATACCTTGGAGAGAGCTAGGCAAGTAACAGTGAGCCAAGACGTGAAACATTGGAGAGAGCTAGGCAAGTAACAGTGAGCCAAGAGGTGAAACATTGGAGAGAGCTAGGCAAGTAACAGTGAGCCAAGAGGTGAAACATTGGAGAGAACTAGGCAAGTAACAGTGAGCCAAGAGGTGAAACATTGGAGAGAGCTAGGCAAGTAACAGTGAGCCAAGAGGTGAGGGGGGGCGTGGTTCTGTATGGGGTAGCTACTGATAGAAGTGATTTGGTTCAGGGCCTATACCCCACGAGGAGTTGAGTTGAGTTAAGAACTGACATCAAAGCACTCGGGACATTGCCACACGTGCTCCGTCCTCATCTTCAACAGCAAGCGAAGAGTCCCAGTACTAATAGTACAAGTAGAAGTCTGATCATGTGTCCCGTCTGGCATTTCCTCGGAGTCCCCACGAGGAATAAAGGGCTGAAAAAGAGACAAGACACCTTCAGAAGCATGGCGAGACTGATAAACGAAGCAATGCATCGGTGTGTGCCTGGGCAAGGGCAGCGGACAATTGAGAGGGGCAGTGGTTGTGAGCAAGTGTCAGGGCTGCACGTGTTATAACTATATAAATTATAGTTTCTTTTTGATGGTTGTTTGCTTTGGCTCACATTGAGTGTAGTCCTTACACTACTTCTAGTGTACAGACCTGATTTTTGCATGCGAATTAGCTTTCCCTATAACCAGTCACCATCGCCATGAGGCGAAACCACTCCCTCCTCTGAGGTACTTGTAATGTACGTCCCAAAGCCAAGGGCGAGAAGTCAACATTTAAGTTGTCAAACCCGCTACCTCGACATCAGCACACCGAAAGTTTGAGTGCACGCACTCCTATCCATTCTGCCATACCGTCCTCCTTGGTGGTTATTGAAATTGGGTGATTATTGTATTGTGTTACCGGTGCTGGGATTCAATGCACATGATACTGTTTTCCAGGGCTATAAAGTGTTCTACACCACCTCCCCCGAGGAACCAATCTTCTTCTGGATGCAGCAGGAGGTCAAGAACGACAACCGAATGGCCACCATCACAAGCTTGACCCCGAACGTGACCTACACCATCAGTGTCCTGGCCTACTCCAGCATCGGGCAAGGACCCATGTCGCACCCGATCCAGGTGCTGACCACCCAGGGAGGTTAGTGCTGTGATGTCCCCGTTGTCTACTGTTGGCATTGTTCACACTCAAGTGTGCTTAATTTAGAGGGGTAATGTATTTACCGCCTGAGGGAATTCCATTCTTCAGGCCATGATACTGTAAGTCAGGGCTGGTTTGTTTGAAGCCCATTAACGTTAAGTGGGTGACCTTTGCAATTATGAGAATTATGTTAGGTCTCAATTGAAGATTTTGATACGAGTCTGTGTAGAAAGGTATCTTGTTGAAGGAAAGGATAACTGTCAATGAAGCAATAGGAAACTTTAGAAGTGGAGACAAGATGGATGAATACATCAGTCAGACATGCTTTGGTCCTATGATTGGAATATTATGCTAGGGTGGAAAGAAAATCGGGCGAGATCTCTTCTTCATCTTCTCATTTACTGTTGTTCTAGAATTATGTACACAAACAGTCCAGTTTCGTGGATTTATGAAGCTCCATTTGAGAGATCGCTGGAAATCCCAAATTTGGTGTGAATGTTTGACTCTGCGGGCTAATGATCACCGTTGACAACATATGTTGCACTCTTGTAGGATTGGTTGCTGCCTATTTTGCCAGTCCACATGTGATATGAGTCAAGGAACAGCACTCAATGGAAGAAGGTGGCAACACTACATATGTGTAGGCAACATGAAGAGATGAACAGCAAACATCTTATCCCAGCCTAACACAAAGGAAAACAAAAAGCAAATGGAAATCCATGGCTACTGACCTACAGTGGTTTATTGGTTTCAAGAATGCATATACTTATTTAAAGGAGGATCGCTTGGACACATAATTGTCTCTACTTTCAGTCAGTTTATGAAGAGTTTAATCGCGCTGTTTGTATTAACACAGCAAATTAACTAATTGGTGCTAAGAGGGTACAGCCGGAGAGCTATGTTGAGATGGTGCCAAGAAAACAAGGTAGTAGCCTAACTACATATAGCATAGAAGAAATATCTTGTGTACATCAGTTTTTAAATAAGTATGGAGCTGTCTTTAGGAAGCAGCTAACTGGGTGTCCGCACACAACTGTGTGTGTGTACTGAACATTTGAAGTGAAACAACAGGATTACTTTGCAGACAGGTGATTCTGTAACACTGCCAGAGCGTCATCGTGGAAAATGTCTTTTTTCTGACGGAACCTGAGTAGAAAGCTGAAAGAGGGTTGAATAGGTACCACCTGTGTGTAAGACTGTAAAGCACGTAAGTCACTATGTGAAGAGACGCCCGCACATCCAGGGACTTGACTGCTCTGGCTAGAGGTATCAGTTGAGCACAAGATCATAGTGTAGCTTCTGTGTACCAGTAGTCAGATATTACGTGTACGTTGTTCTAAGCTGAGGCTTGAACTTATTCCGCTAAAAGCTATAAAGGGGTCGGGTGTCAGGAATCTGTAACCAACTACTGCTTTCAATGGAGGTATGAACAAGGAAGAAGAAGAAGAAGAAGTAGTTCTGGAGCAAGAAAATTCGGTAAGGACGGGAACTAGTCAATTTCTTGTCATAGATTGATATATGTAAGACTGCTAGTATGCAATGTCCCTGTGGCTTATTTGCTAGGGGATTAGACTTACTCTTTACGAAAGAAAGTCATGATCAAGCAAAGTGGGGAATATGTTGCTGCCCTGCAGGTCACCACCACCAAGAGATGGTCAGTTACAACTGACTGACACAAGCGGCCATGACACTGAAATCACTGCTGTGTGCTCCCTGCGGCATTCCTTGCAGCTGCGGTGCACGGGCCAGCAAAGCGCTGTGTGCATGTAGCGCGCCGCGTCTTGACTGCCTGCAGCCATATCCCACCTCGCACTCCTCCCGTTGCCCAGACTAATATGTTATTCTTTTTCAGATGATACAGTGTAATCTTGTCCTAAAGTACCAAGACTTAAATAAAATATGCACACTCATATGTATGTGTGTGTGTGGAGAGTGAGAAAGAGAGAGAGAGAGAGAGAGAGAGAGAGAGAGAGAGAGAGAGAGAGAGAGAGAGAGAGAGAGAGAGCTTTCATATGTTGGTTTTGTTTTTTGTAATATCCAAGGGGTTTGTCAACGCAGTTTCACAATAGCCCGGCACACCTGTTCAAAGGTTCAATATCAGTCGCAAGCGATTTGGGAGCAGATCGCTTTGCGTTGATTTCGATAGTATGAACGTTGGCCGTTCATTAAACAATGGCAAACTACTGAACATAAAAAATTACCCCGTAAATTACAAACAGCCAGTAAACGATGGGGTTGACTGCAACGGCGTGCAAAAGGATATACAACGAAGTTTTATCCATATTATTTTAATACATTTAAGCGCTGACCATTTCGCTTGAACTATTGCTGGAGAATATATTTTGTACCACAGTTAAACAAATTTGCATATCCTTTGGGTTACGCATCGGTCAACCTAACCCCAGATAGATTTTTCTAGGCAAGTTTACGTTTGGTAGTTTGCCATTGCTTTATGAACGGCAAGTCGCTGTTGAAGTCCACTGGTCGGTGTAAGTGCTAAACCCTTTACTCGGCCATCAGCGCACTAGAAGTTTCAGCACAAGCGCATTAAGCCTGGCGGCCGCGCAACCTACCGTTCTATAGTACTCACACAATAATGAACTTTCTATCTCTGTGGATATCACGCATTGCCAAAATGTACATCGTTGCAAAACGTGAACAGTGTATTTTATTGTTCACAAGTCTGTTTATTTTCTACATATGTATTTAGCTATTTATTTCATTTACCAAACATTTGACTTGCTGGTTATGCGCAGCCTGTTGTTGGGGACTTGTTTTGTGTACGTGTTCTGCATGTTTTTGTGTTTGCATCTGACCTTTCTCCACCGTCTGTTGTTGGTCACGTGTGTGCTTTGAGATGATCATTTACCTTGAGAATGGATATATTTAGGTTCACCTTAGTCGCATCCCCATTTTGCTATCCACAATGTAGCGTAAATTGAAATCAATGTAGACGGTTCTGTTTATACACACCTGATGTATCGTAATTACGACCCAAGTTATTTACTTCTGAATTGATATTGCTGATAGTAAAGACACACATACAGTTCACAGCCACATGAAGGTCACATTCAGCATAGTAAGCTCACTCGCTAGACACTCACAGACTCCATGGGAATCCGATATATGAAGCCCATAAAAGGGCACTCTCCAACTATTTATGTTTCATCTCGACACATTGAGATACAAGAGGAACAAGATGAAATTATGATCATGACTCCCTCGACAGTCTTGAATAATCAAACACTAATCATTATGAAACAAGCAAGCAATAAACAATAGATTGCACAATTGTTGTCTGTCATATTTCGGTGCATCCCATGTGAATACTGCAGTTATAAGCACATGAAGAAGTGCAGCGAAATGTGCCAGGTAATCAATTGTGCAGCCTATTAAGGTCTCCGTGGTGATGACGTTGCGAACGCGATTCGTAATGCCGCTTACCCGCGTTGATAGCGGTGACCGATTTGATAGCAGACCTTGTCGCGCTGGTTTTAACGCGTTGGTATGGGAGCCGGTCGTTCAGAAAGCAGTGGCAAACTACTGAACGTAAAAACTTACCAAGATATCAACAGAGGCGGTAAAATGATGGTGTTGACTGCAGCGTCCTGTAAAGGACATGCAAATTATAAAACAAATTTTTTAATTTCTTGTTCGTTTAAATTCATTAAGGGAATATTGTGTTGTATTCATTAATAGAAATAATAAAAGTAGACACTATAGATGTCAACTATAACCCACGAGGGAAACCGATAGCGCACAGAGCATCACGCTTGTCTGCCGACCCGGTCGTCGTGTGGTGGAATCCCTATAAAGGCTGGGGTTGTTGTTGTTTTTTTGTTTTCTTTCAAATTAACCTGAGCTCCCAGATCGACCCAGCCTGAAATAGATACCAGGGAATTCGAGGGATGTAAAGACTGCCCGTGTTGTATCGACCACATCAGCCGTTTAGTGCTGGTTGGTCTATACAAATATAGGACTAGCTCCTAACTCAGTACTTCTCATGGTGTGGAAAAGGCTAATTTACTTACTTATAGCTTACTGTGCTTACTTAAAGCTTACTTGTAACCCATGAAAGTTGAACAGGATATTAATGTGTAAAGATATTGTAATCAACATTGGAAACTTTCTTGTAAAATGTGCATTTACTGCAGGTGATTTTGTCCCTCCACTAGCCTGCTGAGCTCTACTGGATACCCTTGTGCAATGTATGGTACCCATTTAGCCCCTCGATCAGGGTAACGTAAAGCAATGGATACAGGTGATGGATAGAGTTGAAGAGCAGTCGACAGATAGTTGTTGGTGATGGTATCTTAGGTCACCACGATAGGCAGGGGATCTCTTTTTGGAGAAAGCATGCTGAGGAGGGTGAGGACAGGCAGGCTTCGTGCAGAGTGGCTTGCTTCGCTTCGGATCACGTGGATCTTTTCTCCGGGGCGTGCCGGTGTGCTGGGGAATTAACAGGCGGACATATTGGTTGGCTCGGCAAAACTTGGTGGAGTATTGATGCATGACAAGGCAGACGTGGTTGCGGCCTTGTGGGAGCACGTGTACACCTCGGAGGAGCAAATGGATCACCATAGTCTGGCAAGAATGATTCAGCGAGGAGTGACGAGGAGATCTGGCCGACGCTCGGCGCTCAGAGGAAAGGCGAGACGGACATTTAATCAGATTGCTACTGGAACTATTGGTGTTGGAACTCTTCGCTGGCTGCTGAGGATGATGACGGAGCGCTTATGGGAATGCCCCGTGTGCTGTGATGTCGGTTCCTAAATCAATCAATCAATCAATCTCTTTTTGGAGACAATAGCTAAGGTCATAGACCCGTATGTTCACTGCCCAGTAGGAACGCAATGGCAAATTACATTATTTACAGATGCCAAGAAAATCATGTTTCGTAAATTAATAGAGAATTAGAGAAACGGCGTAAATGTTTCATAGGAGCATCCTCGTCCGGTAGGAGACCAACGACCCTAGTGATCGCATGAGATAGCGAGACATGACCGCCCGAGCATATCGGCTTGGCACATGATGATGATGATGATGATCTTGTAAAACTTCCAGGACATCACTATGAAACGAGCTTTGGCTTTGACGTAACCAGGGCACTGAGCTCAAAGACGGCTGGATAGATACAACATCTAGGGTTGTAAATCACACACGGCACTGTGAGACTGTGAGAAGACTAGCCTACACGTCCAGGGACGTAAGTGTCAGGTTTCTTGAGACCTGTCAGTTGGACACTAGGTCAAGGCTTGAATTCAGGAGGCTTCCCTGCCCCAGCTTCTGTTTATTCAGGTAAGGAGCATCAGTCTAAATGTGAACACCTGAAACAGGTGAACTGTTTCAACTATCCAGGAACAGTCATAACATTGGACGGAAGATGCCTTGTAGAGATTAGAGGAATCCTTGTTTCAAAAATAGCCCTTTACAAGATGGAAAATATGCTGACAGATAACAAGTTGTCAGTTGCGGTTAGGAACAGAGTGTTAATGTTATATATAGAACCTGTGGGGGACCTGGTAGCGGAGAGGTTGGTGTTCGGTCCCCTACTGGGCCAATTTATTTTTTTCCATTCTGCAACGGGTCGACTAAGCCTCATAAACATTAGTCATATGCAGAAGTGTCTGCAAATTGCCTGGGAAAAAAAAGCAATGAGGAAGGCAACTGGGCACCCCCAGCTCATATGCTGTGTGGTAGAATATGTTAAGGCCAAACATTACATATCCCAAGGTGGTATGGGCTATGGCATTGCCTCTGACTCTGCCTATGAAACCCATACTGATGTATGCATGTGAGACCATGACTTCTTTCATTCGCTATGTGAGACCCAAACAATTTGCAGACAGTTTGAGAAACATGTCAGCCGAAATGTAGTTACTGAAAACAATGCAAAGGATTGAGGGGGGGGGGGGGGGGATCTGAGTGGTCTCGAGGTAGGGTGTCCACCTCGAGTGCTGGAGGTCCCAGGTTTAAGCCCCGCTGAGGTCCGGGATTTATTTTACATGGACTTCTAGTAACAAAATTTCCCCTGGTCTCTGGGTAGTGAGATCGGACGCCCGTGTGTATTGTTGCGCTCGTAATAAATCCCTTGGCAGTTGGATATCGAAACAGAGTAGCCTAATGGCGCTGCCTGGGCAAAATTATGAGTTAAAAATCTACCCAAAGTATATCAGGATCCTCACCGGTGCAGTGGAGTTCGTGCACTGAGCTGAGATTCTCCGGACTCAGGCTTGAGTTAGGAATAGAACGGGGCACATTTGGGTTACACCTGAGTGCTGTGATATTGATCCGTCGACTAAACTAAACTAATGCAAGGATGCAATGGAGGGACAGAGAAACAAATGGTGTAGTCTTTCAAGAAGTAGATGAAAACATTAGAGCATTGGTTCTTAACCGGTGGGGAATTGCCCCCCCCCCCCCCCGGGGGGGGGGAAATTTTAGGTATCCGGGGTGGGGGATTGGGGGGGGGGGCGCGGAAATTAAGATTATTTCAAGATCGTGTTAATACAAGAAGAACCGATTACTTGATATTGTTTTTCCCTCCATACTTTACTGTTTTGTATTTCTTGTCCTTCTGAAATTCGTTTTATAACGCAAGTAGACCCGCGAATCACGTTTTGTTTACTCGTCTAAACTTGTTATAGTATGTGCTATTAAATTTAGCTTCCATGTTTACGTATACTATGTAGGGGCGGGGAAAATTTATAGTGAGGAAATACGAAAGGGATGGGGGGGGGGGGGGCGACGTTCTGAACATATGGTGAAGGGATGCATGGGCCAAAATAGGTTACGAATCAATGCATTAGAGAATTATCAAGATTGTTTGGGCATGTTACAAAGGGACATACATTTGAAAACTTGGTGGCATCTGGCAAAACACACCAAGATGGTGTGCGCGATGGTTGCAATTTTCAGTTACATAGGGGAAACACACAAGGACAACATATAGCAGATGCATAGGGGAAACACACAAGGACAACATATAGCAGATGCATAGGGGAAACACACAAGGACAACATATAGCAGATGCATAGGGGAAACACACAAGGACAACATATAGCAGATGCATAGGGGAAACACACAAGGACAACATATAGCAGATGCATAGGGGAAACACACAAGGACAACATATAGCAGATGCATAGGGGAAACACACAAGGACAACATATAGCAGATGCATAGGGGAAACACACAAGGACAACATATAGCAGATGCATAGGGGAAACACACAAGGACAACATATAGCAGATGCATAGGGGAAACACACAAGGACAACATATAGCAGATGCATAGGGGAAACACACAAGGACAACATATAGCAGATGCATAGGGGAAACACACAAGGACAACATATAGCAGATGCATAGGGGAAACACACAAGGACAACATATAGCAGATGCATAGGGGAAACACACAAGGACAACATATAGCAGATGCATAGGGGAAACACACAAGGACAACATATAGCAGATGCATAGGGGAAACACACAAGGACAACATATAGCAGATGCATAGGGGAAACACACAAGGACAACATATAGCAGATGCATAGGGGAAACACACAAGGACAACATATAGCAGATGCATAGGGGAAACACACAAGGACAACATATAGCAGATGCATAGGGGAAACACACAAGGACAACATATAGCAGATGCATAGGGGAAACACACAAGGACAACATATAGCAGATGCAGAGGGGAAACACACAAGGACAACATATAGCAGATGCATAGGGGAAACACACAAGGACAACATATAGCAGATGCATAGGGGAAACACACAAGGACAACATATAGCAGATGCATAGGGGAAACACACAAGGACAACATATAGCAGATGCATAGGGGAAACACACAAGGACAACATATAGCAGATGCATAGGGGAAACACACAAGGACAACATATAGCAGATGCATAGGGGAAACACACAAGGACAACATATAGCAGATGCATAGGGGAAACACACAAGGACAACATATAGCAGATGCATAGGGGAAACACACAAGGACAACATATAGCAGATGCATAGGGGAAACACACAAGGACAACATATAGCAGATGCATAGGGGAAACACACAAGGACAACATATAGCAGATGCATAGGGGAAACACACAAGGACAACATATAGCAGATGCATAGGGGAAACACACAAGGACAACATATAGCAGATGCATAGGGGAAACACACAAGGACAACATATAGCAGATGCATAGGGGAAACACACAAGGACAACATATAGCAGATGCATAGCATGTAGGTTTATAACTTTTTAATTTGTGTTTATTGACATAGCTCTGCATTTGTTTGTTAACTTGTTGTGGGTAGAGCGGCAACTTATCTCTAGCAATGGAGATCGGAGTATCTTGTGGGGTACCATCGAGCGGCAACTTATCTCTAGCAATGGAGATCGGAGTATCTTGTGGGGTACCATCGAGCGGCAACTTATCTCTAGCAATGGAGATCGGAGTATCTTGTGGGGTACCATCGAGCGGCAACTTATCTCTAGCAATGGAGATCGGAGTATCTTGTGGGGTACCATCGAGCGGCAACTTATCTCTAGCAATGGAGATCGGAGTATCTTGTGGGGTACCATCGAGCGGCAACTTATCTCTAGCAATGGAGATCGGAGTATCTTGTGGGGTACCATCGAGCGGCAACTTATCTCTAGCAATGGAGATCGGAGTATCTTGTGGGGTACCATCGAGCGGCAACTTATCTCTAGCAATGGAGATCGGAGTATCTTGTGGGGTACCATCGAGCGGCAACTTATCTCTAGCAATGGAGATCGGAGTATCTTGTGGGGTACCATCGAGCGGCAACTTATCTCTAGGAATGGAGATCGGAGTATCTTGTGGGGTACCATCGAGCGGCAACTTATCTCTAGGAATGGAGATCGGAGTATCTTGTGGGGTACAATCGAGCAGCAACTTATCTCTAGGAATGGAGATCGGAGTATCTTGTGGGGTACAATCGCATACAGGGATTTCTAAAAATGTCACTTCATCGGGGTAATTTTGTAAAGATGATTTCACTCTGTCAGTTCTTTTAAGATGAATTAACTCAGTTCTGCGGGTATGACTTGATTCAGTTAGTTATGTAGGTATTGCTTCATTCAGTTAGTTTTATAAACGTGAGGTCAACTGTTAATTTCTTTAGACTTTTCGGCTGTTCTATAAACATGATTTATTGCAGTTAGTTTTACAGGCATGATTTCATTCAATTAGTTATATAAACATGAATTATTCGATTTAGTTCTATAGTTCTATAAACATCCTTCATCCAGTTAGTTCTTCTGGCATTGCTATTTCTGGACAGTTCTATAAACATGACTTCATGCAGTTTTTTTTCTTTTTTGACAAAACTTCTTCCGGACATTTCTATAGACTGGTCTTCATGCAGTTAGTTCTACGGGCATGACTTCATTTAGTTATTTTTAAAGACATTCTTTGAGAATGTTGTATAAGCATAGTTGTTTTTGTTAGTCTCGTTAGTTATCCGATTAGTTCTACCTACAACATGACTTCATCCAGTTCCACAACATGATTTCATCCAGTTCTACAAAATGACTTGATCCAATTAGTTCTACAACATGACTTCATCCAGTTCTACAACATGACTTAATCCATTAAATCTACAACACACCTAACTACGTCCATCTAGTTCCAGTCATGACTTCCCATGTTTAGTTCTGCAGTCATAACTGCAATCCATTAGTTCAACAGACATGGCACCAACCGATTAGTTATGCAGATACTACTGTATCCGTTTAATTTAGCATGACCGTATCCAGTTAGTTCTACACACAGAGCACTCACCTTCACGTACCTGTCTTCAGTCTGCATGACCTGTACACTTGGTGACAATGCTTGTTGTTGCTAACTTATCACAAGCACGGGAAGCGGCCACTACTTAAAATTACATTACACGGTCTGTCTGTTGTGCCGTATACTATATTGCTGTTGTTGATAATGGCGATGATTTGTCTATCAGCATGATTCATAGCCCGACTGCATGCATACATAATTGTCACTATTATTCCCCTTGTTTAGTTTAGATTCCACGAGTATTGTCCCCTGCTGGTTGTCAATATCTTGTGGATTTACTTGTATGTACAGCCAATGGACATAATTTGTTGTTATACGCCATGGTGCCTCGGCTGTCTCTGTTTCTGACATGGTATAAATTGTATTGCCCCTGGCATGCTTGTTTCCTTCTTAGCTGAACATATGAAGACATGTTTAATACAGAGTTCCTAATGCGTTGTTTTTGCAGGGGATTTTCTTATAAATACAGGATTTCTATAGAATGTTTCTAACAAACTCAGCTGCCAGTGCCAAACACAGATGTCTGAATCACACAAGAGAGAAAACTCAGAAAGTGTGAAATAGTGGTATCGAGAAATGTGCCGGCTTCGATAGGAGAGAAGAAGTAGAGAGAGAAATGACATCAGAAATATCACATTTATCATATGGTGCATTGCATTTATCATTAGCGACCGAGTGCCTTATAGCCAAAGCTTACGAACCCAGTATCATATCCCCAGTATGCATCAGTGTCAGAATATAGATAGCCTTTAACCATATGCAGTGCAAATATAGATAGCCTTTAACCATATGCAGTGCAAATATAGATAGCCTTTAACCATATGCTGTGTAAATAGTATGGGTTCCAGTCTATTCGAGCGGCCGCTAGTGAGTTGTCTTCTCCTACAACTCCCCCTTCCTTCAAACTTATTCTTTCGCGTATTGGAGGGTAGATGCAAGGTAATTGTAATATTGCTTTTATTCTGTTTCCGTTTATCTATCTATCTATCTATCTATCTATCTATCCATCCATCCATCCATCCATCCATCCATCCATCCATCCATCCATCCATCCATCCATCCATCCATCCATCTATCCATCCATCCATCCATCCCTAACTATGCCTCTTTTAATGCACGCGCGGGCACGGAAACACCATTAGCTACATTGAAAGGTGATCACCTTCAACTAACGACTCATCGCCTTCCCACATCTTGGTTCCCTGGCGGTAGACTAAAAAATTTGAGATATGATTTGAAATCCCGGAGCTGAACATCACAAACACACATCTCTGGCAAATATCAATCCCCGAGTTCATAAAACATCGCCATTTTCGCAAGCTGGAGTTGTGTTTGAACCTGTCCTACATCACGATCAAGAAATGAAACCAGTTTACAAAAAAAGACAGACATGATATAACAGCCTGCTGTAGATGTAATGTTTCAAAGATAATGGTGTAACTAGCTTGTTTACAGACTTCAGTTTATCAGTCTACATTATTATGGCACGCCAGCAGCGTATATTCTATTTATAGAAGAGAAAACGAATGTGTAAGTGAAATATATCTATGTACGAACTATTTATAAAAACCCTGACAACGTATATATATGCAAGGGATTCTGGGGGAGTAATGGCTTTGACCTCAGTTGTCTGGCTTTCACATGCACGGTGCCGGTTTACAAAAGACCCAGGGATATAATACCCCTTCCATCCTATATCTGTAGGGTAGGGTGGTGTACCACACGCATAGCCTTTCCAGATAAGGACGCAAAATAGATTGACATTATGCACATTGCATCCCACTTCCCTCTCCAACACTTTAAACACGAGCTTATATTAGGCAGTGTTTGAGATGTACTCAGAGTATGCTATACTCGTGGTGAACCCGCACGCAGACTACATTGCCACCTAGGATGCGTTATCATTTGTTGGAGAACCCTCGACTCCATTCACATAACATAGAAATAAATTAACGGGTATTAATTGGCACTCATAGAAGGTAGAGGAAAGACGTGAAGATTAGAGGACACATTAGACAGTATAAACAGTGAAAGTTACAGTAGCCATGCCGGGAATCGAATCTACCGCTTGCAAATGACGACAGCGCCTCGCTGGTTATCATGCTTGCCAGACAGATCATGTGACCAACGTCCACTGCAAGACCTTTATGGCCGAGTTCATAGAACACTGAATTACCAATACAGTGGTTCAAATCCCAGTTTGTTTTGCAGGAAACACCCCCCCCCCCCCCTCCCCAACCAGCCGATGTGTTCAGCTCTGAATTTACTCCCTCCCATTATCTACTACGAGTGCCAATCAGTACATGGCTTGAAAAGCTCCCCCATCCAGTGGCACTGTGAGTATTGTGTGTAGTTCTGAGATAGACACTGCTCTGGCAATTTGTTGTCAGAGATTGTTCTGCAACGATAGTGCCGCTAGGAAGGACACTGGTCTCACAGTCACATAACTCGATGATATGTAACAACTGTCTTCCTCACTTCAGTATGTGCCATTGTAACAACTGTCTTCCTCACTTCAGTATGTGCCATTGTAACAACTGTCTTCCTCACTTCAGTATGTGCCATTGTAACAACTGTCTTCCTCACTTCAGTATGTGCCATTGGACTTCCTTCATTCTTCTTGGCGAAGGAGTTACAAAGGCAGTTCGTAATCCCACATACCGTGTTAAAAACACTGATGTGTGCGATTTGGAAGCAGAATGCCTTTCGCTGGTTTTCATACAATGGCATGAGTGTCTGTCGTTCATTAAGCAATGGCGTAAACTTGCCAAGAAATGACAACCTGCCGGTTTTGACAGCAACGTCCTGTAAAGGATATGCAACTAAACAAAAAAAAATGTGACCTGTTGAATTTCGGATATGATAGATCAGTTGTTGCACTCTGTTCACTTCTGGAGTCCTTGTCGTTACCACAACACGTGTTTGTCTGGTGAGAAAGTGCAGCTAATCCGCCTGTCTGCAGCCACACTTGTGCTAGCGCCTGTTCCTTCTGACTTACCCAATATCCGATTACTGACTTCCACTAGGCGTTCAGCCCTGGGTATGTTTTTATTTCATTTGTGAACAATTTACGGAAGACATCCACCGAACATTGGAAGGTAACAGAAGACGCTCTCACGGCTGCCAACATTACTCCTTCTATTATCTTACACCGGCAGCAACGAAAGACTAGTGAGTAACCTAGATTGAAACTGCGTGGCCGGAATGGCTAAATTCCTTCCTTTCCTATTTTTTTTTTTTAATGGGCGAATGTGTAATGTATCTCTCACTGACTTCCTATCACATAATATAAACAGGTGGTCTTTTGAGAGATATTGGCGTAGATGTTCATAGCGATGTGTGCCGTAAAGCCTTTCACACATACTAGATAACTTTTCTCGACACCTGTCCTTTTTTTTCTTTCCGAAATTGGGTCAAACTCGGAACCGCTCTCGTCTGGGAAATTTCCAAACACCACTGTTTTTGTTTGTCCATCAAGAATGATGATGACCATTCAGTTCATCCAGTGGGGTTGAAAGCATGGAGCCGTGAGTTCTAAGATGGCTGATGAAGCCTGTTTTGGCTCGAAATGTTCTTTTGACAATGTGGACAAAGAATGCTTAACGTTCCAGGAGGGGAATCTCCTGCGGTGGTTTTTCTGCCCAGCCTTTTCTTCACAGAGCTTGCAGTCCTGGTTGCTTCACAAGTGACTGCACCCTTGCGTAATGATGTACGCCACGAATTTCAGTCTTTCGCAGCATCTCCCAAGTGTCATTGTGAATTCCAAAAGCTTTTAGTGAGATCTTCCGTCAAAAAAGCTTTTCCTCTGGCTCTTTGGGAGCGTTTACCACAACGCAGTTCGCTGTAAAAAATTCGTTTAGAGAGCCTGTGATCTGGCATGCTAGTCAAGTGACCAGCCCAGCGAATCTGATTCTTCATTAGTTGGGTGTGAATACTGGGCATGGACGCTCTTTCTAGGACTTCAGTTTCTGTGATCTTGTCTTGCCATTTAATCTGCAATAGCTTCTTAAGGCAGACTGTGTGAAAGTAGTTTAATTTCCTAGCGTGTCGCTGATAAACAGTCCAGATGCCACAAGCATATAACAGTGTGGATAATACGACTGCTTTGCAGACTTTCAGCTTTGTTTGCAGGCTTATTGTATTTCTGTCCCATACATTCTTGTACAGTCTTGTACACTACTAGGGAATGAAGCCGTAACAATTATTGGCAAACTACCGAACTGACGTCATCCTGGCTCACCCGCCGAGTACCGATGGGTCTATAACATATGGGTCTCTCACCATATACACAATGTACCTTAAGGCCTGCAAAAGAGTCCGTTAGCTTTTTTATTTTTTTAACCCCACCAACTCCCTGAACTCCACATCAAGCTAAACCATGTGCAGCTTTTGAGGATTGCATTCGTCATCAAATTAATGCATTTGTCAAAGATTAGGCGTTTGTTGGGCACGCATGCAGTGAAAAGGAACACACGTATAAATAAGACAAACTCATCAACAAAAAGTCATTTGCCAAAGCTATCGGCTGGATGTATTCAATGAAGCCAGGCCTTCTGTACTCGCACGAACCGTGTTGTTATTGTGTTGAATATCATATTTCGGCTCTAGGAAATCTCTATCATGTCCTCGTAGGTCTGTTCATTGTTAATGAATTATGTCGAAATATTCGATTGTGTACCTTTTTGGACACCACTCGGACACCACGGACACCCCTCAATGCCTTAGCGTTTTCTTCTCCCCTGTCCACGATATTCTCAACATTCTTCTGAAACATCACATCACCACTGCCTCCAATCTCTCCACTAGTTCATTGCTGATTGTTAAACATTTCCATCAGAAGAACGGACCACACATAACTTTGCACCAAGCAGATCTTTCCAAGACGTTGCTCATTCATTAAAAGGAATTTATGAACGCTGAGATTCGTTTCTTTATCTATATGTCACATGGTATGTTCATTTGTCTAGACGATATCTAGACATGGTGCAAGCTATATACACGCTAACATTGATAGGAACGATAGCAAAATGGATTAAATGTACTTGCAGACTAGACCAGTTGTGTATTTCTGTAAAGAAGATATCGTCATTAGCCAGATCTATCATGCTCAGTAGCTCTGCCCTATTGACGTTGTCGTGTGTTCCCACCTTGTAGATATCAGTTCCCTATAAATGTGTGGATCTATGTACACCAAGCTGTGTGGGATATCGGCTGAGGCTCATTGTGTAAAGACATTAACATTATCATGTTTTCTGTTTTTGTTTACTTGAGGGGAGGTAATTAAAATGCCGAATTGAAATCTCTATCGTTGTGCATTCACTGTTATCTCCACTTGTTTGTTATTATCATCTGCCGTTATGATCTGCCATTCTATCTGCCGGCTGCGTTGATGCCATCGTTAGGGGGTTGTACTGATAATGACATGAGCTCAGTCAAACGAAAGTTTCACGTCTGCGCTCATCGTCCACGAAGAGAGTTAAAGACTGGTCACCTGTTCCCCCGTGCATTCAAGTGTACACAGTGCCTGGGTTCTAGCATATCTCAGGTCCATTGCAGGTCCCTTCTTCGCGACTTGTTACTTTACTGTATTAAACCCTCTGCACTTTCAACTTTAAGAAAAGTCGCTTAAAAGTCGTCATGGTCGACTTCATTGCACCGGGGTTTTATCCCATATGGCTCAGTATCTCTGCGCAGCGATCTGCGAAAAGCGTCGCACAAAGCACAAATTATGTAGCTCCAGCGACGACCCCCAGGAGTCTCCAGAAATGCACTTGTAAACCGAAGAACACGGTCTGGAATCGAACTCACAACCTTCGGAGCTCGAGTCAGACAGCTTGACAACTTCACCACGGAGACTCTCGCGCTTCAACTAACTGTCAAAAACAGTGTCCTGCATGCTTCCACTTCTGTGTGTTTCCACGTCTATGTATGCTCCAACTTCTGTGTATTTTCCACGTCTGTGTATGCTTCCACTTCTGTGTATGCTTCATCGCATAGCCCGCCTGATCTGTCAGGTAGTATGGCGTGCGTGTGTTGCCCGACTTCGCGGGGAAAAGAAGTCGATCCTCTCGACTTTTAATGCAGTAATGTGTGGATGCAGGTGTTCTAGTGACTGCCGCTTCCATCGACGATGAACTGTATTTTCCGTGGAGGACTTTTGTGTTGGCATTCTGACGGCGGCATTATGCACAGTGTACCTGTGCGGGCTGTTGGCTTGTCAAGACTTCTGTCTATCCCATTGTTCACACAGAGCAGAGAGGAGCATTTTGTGTGATATTCACTGGCACAGGAATGGAGCATAATGGGGACATCCCGTTGCCGTGAAGTTGGAACCGCGACTAATGACTAGTGATATTAGAACAAAGTGGCATAGCCATTTTATTTTCACTTAATTATTGTTAACATTCGCAGTCCCCATGCCCATTCCATTTCTATACAGTACATTTGCCATGCATCAGATCACTTGTCATCTCCACAACGAAGGTCGGCAACAGTGGACCATCAGCAAACTCGGTAGAGGAAAGTGTAACAGTAGTATTTGTGTGGGCCGTTGATTTATTTTGGGCAAGGGGAGGTAATTAACGCGACTTAGCAAATTATTATTATTATTATTATTATTATTATTATTACGTTCGTTGATAAGAACTGCTGCCGAAACGCGCGCCTACGCCTCTTTGTATTTTTAGAGCTTTTTGGTCATTATTTGGTGTGTTATTCAGGCATAATTATTGTATATGCACATTTACAGTTGTCTTCTATTGAGCCATGCCATTACCTTCTGTCATTACATTATTCACTATGCCAGATATTTTCTTGGCCTCCATGCCAAGCGTGATAACGATTACATGTCTGTTATATTGTATTAATTTTCAGCTGTTAAAGAGAATTACCCTAAAGCCATCATTCCCACCAAATACCCCCACCCGATATTTGATGGTAAGTCACAAAACCACCACCACCCGCGGAGCTACCGAAAGGTATACCCAATGATGTACCCATGCCGCGCACAAAATTTCCCATGTTATTTCTCAACATGTTGAATATACATATTTTCTCTTTCTCTCATTTGTTTATTTCTTTCCGTGGGTCTCTCCACAACTGCGAGTTATACTTTCGGTGTATTTCTTATCAATGTTCATTTTAACATTCGTGTAATACAAATACAGTCAGTGTCCATCAGATGTTCCACAGATTTGAAATCGTTTTGCTTCTTAGATATCACTTGTGTATCTCCCCGAATATGATTTCTTTCTTGAGATAACGCCGTATTTTTATTTCTTCTTTCAGCAGCTTTGTGTGGGCAACACTTTTTGCTGTGTATTTAATTTTTAATTTTAAACATTTGTTTTGAAAAACAGTCTTTTCTTACAGGCAGATTTGCTAAAAGACATCCCGTGGCATGGATATTTACATAAACGTCTCTTCGCATTTATTTAAAATAATTCAAACGGATGAACGCTCCGGCTTGTGTTTGATGTTGTTGTTATGCAAACGGCGTGCCTGCCTCTCAGCGCGCTGTATGCCGGCTTGCGCAAGCAGCTAGTAGTTTCATGCCAGCTAAAATGTCCCAATGCTTGCATGTGAAATGTTTATTTCATATCAGTATTTTTATGTACCCCCCTTTCTACACCACATGTTATCTCGTTATTGTTTTTTTTTTGCTATGTGCGCAGCAAGCGGCGGCACAAACTGTGGAGATTTAATCACTTATGTGTCTGATTGTTTTAAACACTTTATCACGTGTTTTAGACGCTCTGTCACGTGGTTTCTGACGCTTTATCGTGTTTCTGTTAGCAGAATTTCACACGTGAGTCATGGTTCAGGCAGTTTTAACTCTTTGTTCCCCTGGCCTCAGCTTTTAATTGATAGTGTTAACCGCCTTATTGCAAACTCGTTTCAGGATTAAATGGTTAGTCGAACCATTCAGTCTGTGAGTGTTTGGATCCCCTTGTCAGTATCTCCCTCAGCGTTTAGCAGTCGACGAATCTAGTTGTGTGTTAATTTACTAATATTCTTTGGCTCCCTGCACAGCCCTCATGTCTTTTGAATTGATGGTCTTGTCGCATAGAGTTCTTGTCTTTTGACTTGATGTTCTTGCTGCATAGTGCTCTTGTCTTTTGACTTGATGTTCGTCTGATTAAGATTGCAAATTCGCAGTCCTCTCTTGGGTAGTAAATTTCCGGACATAATCGGTGATAGCCATCACATGTCAACACAGGTTACCAATAGTCACTTGTCGAAATACTGATATGACATACATATTTTACTCGGTCGGGACTCTTAGATCCTAGCTACCATTTTCTTTTACTTATAATCCTGAGTCCATGCCGTGACCACGTCTTTCGACAGCCTTCTGTCTCCTGTACTGCCAATTATTTCTGATACCGAAGTTCCCCGGTGCTATGATGTCAGACTATTTGGCAGTTTTCACGTAGAAGTCCCACTGTCTACAGCAGGGTTAGAATTTAGTGTCCTCTGTTAATGTTTTCATTCCCGCTATCATCTCCCTCTTTCTCTTATTCCTTTAAAGATTATTTAGAATATTTTCATAGACAGCAGCAAGTAGTTTAAGATCATCATTATTATGTGCAGTGCGGACAGCATCTGGCAAATTGTTTCTCCACACGCATCTGCCCTCTGTGATAATTTGCCGATCATCTACCCCCACTGTATCAACAAGTATATCCAGCAATTTCTCCCTCTGTTAAACCGTGAATCAAATACAATCAATCTTCCCAGTTGTCACAACCTTTTCCTTGCTTTCTTGTTTTGTAACGTGATCAAAACATGAAGGCTGTCTTTGTCCTGATTTGGGTAATCAAACATTATTACGATAAGACTTTTTTCAGCACTTGGATTCTGACCCTCTATAGTAGCTTTTAAGACAGCATATATATGCATAGGGTGTTCCCTTTCTCTCCGCTATCTTGTATGTGTTATGTTAACCTACTCTTGTGGTGAGTTACGTTAACTCTTCTTAGTCCAGACTATTATTAGGCTACATTGACCCACTATGTCCCAGATGTTTCTTTAATTCTTCCTGTTCAGAACAGCTGTAACTTCAGTTGCATCTGAAGCTGATGTCATATTTTAAAGTAACAGTTGCCCAGGGAACATAGAGCTAAACAAGCATGCTATTTGCTGATGCATGGATATTCTCTGTTGATGGTTGCTGGTGACTGGTGTAACACTCATGCACCAACATAACCAGCAGAGGATGATTATGATATGTTGTGGTTAGTTATTCTTACTGACTCTGGCAGTTGTTACCACAATCATATGGAGCTAAAATAACAACCGTCTGGGTCAGATGAAGTGAAAAGTAACTGAAATAGAATGGGTTAAATTAACAATTGTCTGGGGCAGAATAAATGAAAGTAACTGAAATAGAATGGGTTAAATTAACAACTGTCTGTGGCAGAAGAAGTGAAAGTAACTAAAATAGAATGGGTTAAATTAACAACTGTCTGGGGCAGAAGAAGTGAAAGTAACTGAAATAGAATGGGTTAAATTAACAACTGTCTGGGGCTGAATAAATGAAAGTAACTGAAATAGAATGGGTTAAATTAACAACTGTCTGGGGCAGAAGAAGTGAAAGTAACTGAAATAGAATGGGTTAAATTAACAACTGTCTGGGGCTGAATAAATGAAAGTAACTGAAATAGAATGGGTTAAATTAACAACTGTCTGGGGCAGAAGAAGTGAAAGTAACTGAAATAGAATGGGTTAAATTAACAACTGTCTAGGGCACTGAAAGTAATGGAATAGAGTGGGTTACATTAACAACTGTCTGGGGCAGAAAGAGGTAACATAACTGAAATAGAGTGTGTTAAAGCTGCACTCATCTGGGACAGAATTAGTTAAGACAGATGAGTTGAATTGTTTGACTTCAAAATTGCTATAAACAGTTAAGATCAGTTTTAAGTTTCTGAAACTATTCATCTAAATAGACCTCTGAAACTCGGTCTGTAAGAGAGTAGGAAGCTTTCTTAAGTGTGTTACTCCAGTCACAGTTAACTCAATCAGTGTGTAACTTTCTCTTATTTTATACCAGGGCAAGAGTTCCTCATCTGTACATAAGGTCTTTTAAAAGACTTGTAAATGTACAGTTGTAACACTCTACACTCTGTACACATTGATTCTGGGTAGCAGGCTTTTGTAATTGAGGTCAGATCGAACATGCTTGCAAATCTAAGACAGCCTTGTGTTTTTGCTGACAAGTCAGAGAATTATTCAGTGCTCACCCAGCATCAATTATGTACTAAATATATTAACATATCACTTTCCTGTACATCTGTATGTGTTCTTGCACATACAGGCATTGCCATTTTACTGCACGTAAAGTCAGATAACTTCCAGTTATTTTATCACAGTATAAGACGAGGTTTGAACTTTGGATCTTTGTTGTGAATATCTCTTTATAATTTCACATAGCAATATGTATGTACATTTATGTGGATGTATTTCTGCACTGCTAGTTGATGACTCTCTGAGCTCTGGTTTGTAATGTTCAGAGACAGTCTTCAGTTCAAATGATCATCATTGCACTCCGGACGCATACACATCTGTAGTCGCTCTAAAATCATCAGCATACAGTGACTAATTCTTGCCCACGTGTACCCAGGTTCCATAACGGAAGCACAGAATAGCAACACTGCAACCAAACATGCAAGTCATAAAAGGTGATTACAAAGGGTTGGCATAGGACTGGCTACTTCATCCCATAAAAAACGTTAGCTGCAAAATTCAACCAGCCATGAACAAGTTGACAAGGGTATGAGTCGGTTGAGGGTTTATACTGCACTTGGAGATTAAAGGCAGAAGAAGAAGACAGTGACTAACTGTGAATGTCCTTTGTTGATGTGACCCTCCTCAATGCAGTGGGCGTACATCTCTTAACTGACAACATAAATCTTCAGTTGCATGCTTGGGATAACCCATGTGGAAAAATTAGTTACATCACTGGCATCTTAATCAACGAATGTCATTTTACTGTTATTCAGTAAAACATTTGGTATATTTGGTTGTAAATTTACCAAATTTTACTAAACCAACAACTGTCTAAATATAATGCTAGCCTAATCTGTATTAAGTGATGTTTGTAAGTAACCCATTGATTCCAGACAGTGAGTCTTGACCATGTATTTACACTCCAGAGCTACACTGAGTGGGCAGTACAAGCACCTGTATCTTTCTCCCTTCCATCATACATATTATTATACCACGACTTTAATTCTGTAACATATATATTTCCTGTTTGCTTCACACCCTGTTCTGTGCATTCTTTCTTTCATTAATTACTTCATGTATTTTTCTCTTTTAATAAGCAATGTGATTTATATGGATTACTCATGTACAGTCAGTTACTTTTGATTGATTGCTATCACTTGTGTGCACCTTTGTTTAATTAATTGTTTGACATGTTTGTTGAACTTTGACCATGTTAAATGATAATTGTATTTTGTTTTGTGGACAGTGATATATGCTACTAAATTCATGGACTGTGTAATATATTGTATACATACATTGACTGTATGGTATATTCAACTATGTACATGGACTGTATAGTATACTCTACTACATACACAGACTGTAAAGAATAAATTACTACATACACTGACTGCATGGTATAGAGTCAACATGTGTAGAATCTATGGTATACTCTCGTACATAGACTTATATTATACTCAACTACATACATATACTTTATTATATAGACTACTACATACAAAAGAATCATACTATATCCTACGTATGCATAAACTAAATAGTATAGCCTACTACATACATAGACTAAGTGGAATAATCTATTACATCAAAGGTAGCTGTTTGGTACACTAGCTCTCAGTTGTCAAGTTACTTCAGGTCAAATGCCTTTACAGGAAGACAAAGGTGACCCTGGCTTGACCAGGACTCAGTGGTCAGCTATAAATGTGCAGCACTAGCCAAGCTTGATTCCATCAAACAGTACCACCTGATGGTCACCTTCAGACAGAAAAAATACCTGGAACATATTGTAACAACTAGTAGTTGATGAAAACAGACATGCAATGCAAGAGGATTCTAGACAGGCATACAATTAAGGAAAGATATAAGCACATGAACTGTTGCATTCTGCTGGAGACTGGCTGTTACAGAGCAGCATGATTGCCTATGTCAGTTGGAATGACAACTTGATGAATACCACAACCTTATACAGTCAATTTATCTTAACTGACATACATTTACCAGGAAGTCTATGAGGTTTTAATATTTGTACTACAGTTGTGTATAACTGCATAGACTATAGAACATATGTATTTAATTATTGACTTGCCTCTTTTAACTGTCTCAGTGTATACATTAATAGAGCTTTCTGTTAACCTAACCAAAAGTTCATGCATACACAAATCTGTTTTCACTTGCATACATTGACAAATCTGGCTCATTGATTTCCACATTTATGTTACATTCAGGGAAAGAACTAATATTTTGGAAATGGAAATATTTTGTAAAATGTTTATTTTCTGTGAGTTAGCCATTTTCGTAGATTTCCAGATTTCTATATCATCACAATTTTAAATCCTTCACGTGTTTCATGACTTTATTTTATCAGGGCATTATTTTATCAGGGCATAAGTTATAGACTCACATTTATGCCTGTTTAATTTATTATTTTGCTTAGGCCATTCATTTGACTCTGAGTTTGTCAAAAATATTTACTATCAATACACAAAACAAACCATTAGTCCACAACATTAACACATTGTTTAGAAGATATGTATTTGTAGAGCGAACTAACAGCATTAATTAAATGAATTCAGGAGTAAAATTACAACTTGGGCAGTTTTCCCGAGATTTAACTGTCTGAGTGAAATCATGTGTTACAGATTGATAGCAACTATAACTATCATTTGTTGACACAACATTATTGGCAGGAATAGTATCATTTGTTCACACCTAGCATTGGGAGCTATAATCAGTTCACATCCCTAGCATTGCTAGAAATGAAGCTATCATTTGTTGACAGCTAACATTGTGAATGGTAATCAGTTCACAACAAACGTTACTATCAACTACAGCTATCATCTATTCACACCTAATGTTGCTAGCAAATATAGCTATCATCAAGTCACCCCTATCATTGCTAGCAACTATAGCTATCATTTGTTAAAACCTAACAATACTATCTATAGTAGTTTCACACTCAACATTGCTAACAACTCTAACTTACCACAAACCCACTATAGCTATTGCATATTCACACTACAACCGCTAGGAGCCATAGGTATAATTTGTCCATGCCTAACATTGTTAACAACTATAGCTATCATCAGTTCACATGCAACATTGTTAAAACTATAGCTATTATCAGTTCTTATGCGACATTGCTAAAACTATAGCTATCATCAGGTCACATGCAACATTGCTAACAACTATTGCTATTATCAGTTCATATGCTACATTGTTAACAACTATTGCTATTATCAGTTCATATGCAACATTGCTAACAACTATTGCTATCATCAGGTGACATACAACATTGCTAACAACAATAAGTATCATGTGTTCATTCCCCGCACTGTATAACTTGTATAATGTTCTAGATAATGTTCTCTGGTTACACCGTATCATTCATTAATTGCCATGCTGCCAACTATGAGCTTACTAACCATATATCTCTTTGTTTTCCGTCCCATCGCTGCCCTCTAAACATGTTCTCTCCCTCCATTTAAATGCTGTCTCAGTGAAGTACCAAGGTGAGGGTTGCCTGCAGATGTCATGTATTTATTTATTTATTTCTCTCAGTTTAAATGTCATCAATTGTTTCTTTCAGAAACCATTGACATTTATTTTTCATTATCATGTGCAAACATTAACATAGCAAATATCTGTTTCTTCAGATGGTGTTGTGCATTCTGTTTTCTTTGTTTTATTGTTTTATTTTGTTAAGCAATTTTTTATTTTTTATTTGTAAATGCCGACCATCAGATTACCCAGTCTGAAATGGGGCAATCAGGAAATGTCCTGGGAAATAAAGGCAGTCAGTGTGGTATTGACCACACCCCCACATTGCATGTCTATTGGTTTATACAAATGTGGAGCTACCACCATGTACCCAGTAAACCTCAAGGTCTGGGAAATGGGTTCTGGACTTTATAGCTACTTTAGGCTGGCTATAATGTAGTTTCAGTATGTTTGTTTTTATCTTTCATCATGTTTGTTCAGTCTAGAATGTCCTGTTATTGCATATCTTGGAATGAGATAAACTAGAACAGAATGGGAGTGGAGGGAAAGTAGTGTTTTGGAAGGAAGATGGAGTGACAGAGCAGTGTCTTAATTGTATGCATGCTTATGTGTACAGTTTGTTTCACTCATTGCTACTGATTGGTGTGCTTTTTACAGTTTTAATGTTGTTTAATTTGAAACTTCAATTTGTTGTTAATTTTCATTTGTACTCTGTATTTATTCTTTATTATTTATTCATGTGTTAGGTTGTATACCAGAAAATTGCAATGTAAGGTTTCTTAGTGCAGTATGTATTTGTGAGAGTTGATGTGTGAAAGCTGTATATAATAATTTATTCTTCTGTTAGTTCAGTCAACTTCCAGTCATTTGTGGAGAGGTTGTATATGACTGAAACCCAAAATAAATATGTAGTTTCGGATGTGTAAGCAAGAGAGTGTCAGTATGAGGTCCTGTTGTTTGTATACGTGAGAGTGGATGAGGGCAGTAGAGTGGATGTGTGAATGCTGCATATAATAATTTATTCTTCTGTTAATTAATTCAGTCAACGTCCAGTCATTTTTGGTGATGTATAGGACTAAAAGAAACATGTTTGTAGCGTATGGTGTGTCTGTAAGGGTGTATCTGTGTGAGCTCCTATTGCCTCTATGTCTTAGAATGTTAGGATTGGTTAATGCTGCAGGATGTAATGTTTATTGTAATCACTCATGTTGGTATCTGAAGCATGGCACCAACAGAGGACTTAGGAAATCCCTGAATGCATCATAGTCGCTCTCATGGATGACTTGACTGCTGTCTCTCCACAGACCTATGTGTTCCCTAGCGCTATTTATTTTAATTATAACACATTAGTCACAATATAATGTTTATTATCCATAAAGTGGCATAAGATGACAAGATAACTATTGGGGTAGATGTTAGAGACTCCCTGGGTTTTCTCATATCATTAGCAGCCATTTGATAAGGTTGGGCTGACTAACCCCACTCACTAACATACAGTGTCCTACTGGATGAGGGAACAATCCAGCCATTTGATAAGGTTGGGCTGACTAACCCCACTCACTAACATACAGTGTCCTACTGGATGAGGGAACAATCCTGACACTCATCTCATCAGTATGACATTGAATGGGGTGATTATTCCCACCACTCATCATAATTCAGTGCCATGCTGGATGAGGGAATAATACCAGCAGGTCTAAGGACTGCATCCTTTGCCACTGTGTCAGTGAGGCAGCAGGCTTACTTACCATTTTGATTCTAGAACTGTAAACTTGTGACTGCAGTAAATAGTACATATTCACTACACATTCTCAAACAGTCCATTTTTAATTCGCTAGTAAATATTCATTAGCATGCTCCAGCAGTTAGTTCTTTACTAATTGGATAGTAAATATTTACTAAAAAATTATCAAACAGTCCATTCCTAATTGGATGGTAAATATTTACTAAAATTTCTCAAACAGTCCATTCCTAATTGGATAGTAACTATTTGCTAAACGTGTTCACACAGCCCATTTCCTACTGGACAGTAAATATTTACTAAACATTCTCAAGCAGCCTGTTACTAATCGTTTCTGTTTTGGGACATATTATTCCCTGTTTCAAGCCTGCCATAACCCGTTCGTGCTCAGTTTTCCCACCTGTTGCTTGTTCCCTGATGTTCCTTCTTAGCTTTGTTTTCCTCCATGTAATATTCTAGTGCACAGCTAATCTACATCATGGCAATGTTAGGTCAGCCCATTTTCCTGCGTCCATGCTTTTGTTCCAGCGCTACATGCAGACTCCTGTCATTGTCTTGTCCAGCAGCGAGATCTGTGCAGCTGCGCAGCGTGCAGTACGCATATTCAATACGTGGCCGCGCTAAACAGCGTATTCTTAGTCTCTGCTCCCTGGCGTCTTCAGTGCTCCCTGGCATGCATCAATTACTCTGCTGCGTACACCCAGACTGTGTCTTATGCTCACAGCAGTGCATTTCAGTACACTTGGCAGCGCGTGCATTGAGCCAGTTTTGAGCTGTGTATATCCTAATGTATCATTTGTTTCTTTCACAGAGTCACTGCAGGGAGCAGACGTGTCTCCAAGCCTGAACATGTATTCCAGAATATGTGCCCTGTTGTCTGTATTATCTGTCTGATTCTCTTTATACAGATCATTGACATATTCTGTAAGGCATTGGGGAGCCATGATGGCATAGTGAATAGTGCACAGGCATCTAATACAGATAGTCTGTGCTCGGTTCTTGGTTTAGGAGGGAGATTTTCTGATGATATGCTTTAGAGGTCAACCCTACCTCGTTTACTAGGTACCAGATTTGTCTGGCAAAGGGAGATGATATTGGGAAGGGAAAGGGCAAGAAATTGTCGATCCACAAAAGCATCTTATCAGTCTTGTGATTGAATAACCAAGATTAAAGCAATCTCACTGTTGTCAGGTACAATTATTTTGTAATGTCTAGGATTTAAATGAAAACACTTGATTAATTGGAAACTTATTATTAACCAGTTTAAATGTCACCTTCATTTCCTGAAAACAACTGGCAAATTGGTTGTATTGTTTGTTATTCTAACATCCAGTGATAAAAACCTTGAATACCCCACTAACTTGCCAGTGCAGATGTTCTATTCTATCCTCCAATGCTGAAGGGATGTTTTCCTTTCTCCTGGTTTATAAAGTAGGTTCCAGACATTTCTCTGTGAAAAAAGGGTGATGATGGAGTAAAAGAACAGGTTACCAGAGTCCATAATACTAGGAACTAGTGAATTGTATTACATACATATGAAAGTATCTGTCATGGAATTATTTTTACTGTTCTACATCCCATAATTTACATGAATAATCACATGGAATTAATTAATTGCTGTATATGTGATGAACTGTCCTGTTCTTTCTCCAGTGCCGTATCAACCATTGAACCTGGTAGCAGAACCCATCTCCCCAAATGTGATCCTAGTGAAGTGGGAGCCGCCACAGGAAGCTGACAGCATCAAAAGTTATGAGCTGTACTTCAATGACTCCCACTACAGGCAGAATGGCCGGGTCAGCATTGATCCCCCAGTTCACAATTACAGACTGGTCAACTTAACCCCCGACACAGTCTATCATATACAGGTAACGCTGTTAGTGCTGTATGCTGCCAGATGTGTATGTTAACTTGTATATCATGGAGTGTTGCGTCATTCAACTCTCACACTGTTGTCCTTGCTTTATGTTTGGGTCTTCCTCCAAAGTCAGAGAGTGTCTGCCTGTAAGGCGAGGAACTACCAGTCTGCACACCAATAAGCCAGACATGGGACAACGGATACTCACGCAAACCTCAGGTCCTGTATGACATCACACTGATGTTGGACAACAGGATGTATTCATCCATCATACAGGATTTCACGTTGGAGCTCAAGCCAACGGACACAAGCAAGCATGTTTGGGTCTATTTTTATTAATACCCATCTCCAGTTAAGTGTTCAGTGCTCTGTCCTGTGCAGAAGTTCACCGTCATAAGTCTTTCAAAATTTCTCTGTATCATAAAGCACATGTCCTGTCTCTGTTGCTGTTTCCATTTTCTTTGACTGTTGTACTTTATCTGACATCTTTAAAGAAGATAGTCTGCTATTGCTTTCCTTTTTGGCAGTGACTGTACAGGTTGATGGCTGTAGCCACTGTTTCTATAAAGAGATCCTCTGCCTACAGTCACAATTTTGAGACCATGACCACAACTACCTGTCTCAAGCTTAACCTACCACCTGCTTGCATGGTTTTAAAGGACTTCTCCTAACCTGCACTTCATGACACGTTTAGTCACAGGATACTAGCGTCCACATGACCTGGCACAAGCTTCCTCACGCTATCAGATGTCGATGACTGCTCAAACCCTGCACTTCAGGACACTTGATCAATAGGGTCATCACTATGACATTAATGTCACCATCAACATCATAAACAGTGTCACCTTGAAAAACATGAGAACCTTTGAATGATAGGAAAATGAGGTAGAGAAAAACATGAGAACCTTTGAATGATAGCAAAATGAGGTAGAGAACATCAAAGATATTTAATGCCAAGATATCTGGAAATAAAACTCAAAGGCAGGAAGAGTTTATGACACTAAGTTCAAGCTCTGAAATAACACTAAAGTGATTCTGTGCACACATACACATATAAAATAGGTGAAATGTTGTGGCAGCATTGAAGCGATTCTGAGGTATACATATATTAAATAGCTACGTTTTGAGATAGTGTTGCAGTGGTTCTGTGGTACATATACATATAACACAGCTACAGATTTGAGACAGTCTTGGAGTGGTTCTGTGATACTCAATGTAAAACAGCTGAAGTTTCCCACTGAATGCTGCCTGACATATCAAATTCATGCTCTATAAGGGAACATGAATGGACAAAATAACACAGGCAACCATAAACTAGACAAGATAAGGTGAATACTTCAAACATATACAAGAAAAAAAAAACATTGATAGCTTTTATTTGTTTTTGCTGTTTTAGATTGATGCTTTCCATTGTTTATTTTATCTGAAATTGTGTTTGTTTAACTCATCAAATAACATTAGAGCTAGAACACTGTTGCTTTTGTTGGGTTTTGTTCAAGGACCACTGTCCTTCCACATGCCTGAGTGCGAGGCAAAGAGTGGACAGATCTGATGACTTCAAGAGCACTGGTGTTGTAGGTCTTGGCCATCTGCTGCTCCCTGAACTCTTTCAGTCCCAAGCAACACACGATGTGTTACTGGCTCTTCCTGTGAATCCCAACCACCACGTAATGTGTTCTCTTACAGTTTACATTTGGTCGGGACACACTAAAGAAATCTGGCTTTCCCACTGGAAACTTCCACAGAGTATTTAGCTTCTTGCACTCATGATTGTTCATAGTGGTTACTTGCTCACTGAGGCATCAGCTGGGAAGCCTGTGGGACTGAAAGAGATACACTTAAACTGTTGTATATAAAGGGAGCCATGGTAGTGCAGCTTGTCTGCTGGTCCACTGGTCATGTGTTTCAGTCCCTACCCAGGTGTAGTTCTTAACATTGACCAATGGTCAGTGGTCAACCCATTCTTGAATGGGTACCAGGAAATGTTCTGCAAAGTAGGGAGTCTCCATGGCAAAGTGGTCAAGCCATCTGATTCGGGCTCCGAAGGTTGTTGGTTCAATTTTGGGCCATGTCCTACTGTTCATGAGTGTATTTTTTCGGAGACTCCTGAGGGTCATTGCTGGAGCTAGGGAATTTGTGCTTTATGCAACGCTTTCCGTGCTGCGGAAATAGACTGACCCATAAGGGATAAAAACCTGGTGCAATGAAGTTGACCCTGTCGACTTTTAAGGTTTTTTTTATACGTTCTGCAAAGTATAGGCCATGCTAATGTTGATTACATCACTCATACATAAGAGTCGCTGATTGATCTGTGACAATATGCAACTAGCACCATATATCCCATACACTTGCAGCATGGTAATAGGCCCTTTATCTTGTCACTGAGTGCATGTAAACATACACTTTACGGAACATCTCCCTAGGTCTCGGCAAAATCTGCACGTGGCGAAGGTCCCCGTACTCCCACAGTCCAGGTTCACACGGCTCCATTCAGTAAGTACTTTTCTATTAGTTTTTGTCAGCATACAATTTTGGATATTTATCAAATATATTTAATGATGTAAAACACAATTAACATTAATAAATGATTTGGGAGTTCTAGATGTAAATGCAGACATACCTTTTATCTATTTGTCAATTAATATTGTTAATATCAAGTAAGACTTATTTCTTAATTCTTACATACTAGGGAACATTTAAGAAAGAAGATTAGAAGTATTTTACTAGACTACATGTTGTTTTAAAATATATGTCATTATTTTAACCTGTAATCTAATGTTCATGTGAATCTAATTTGTGATACTTAAAACTTACATTCATATGTAACAAAAGTAGACTTTCTATTTGTGTAGTAATGTTTGTTCCCTTCCTTTTATATAGTGTATTTTTCATGTTTGTTAGTGTTGATGTTTCTGAATCCCTCACTACCCTCATGTTAGTTATGTTTTCTTCCCCTGGTGTTATCACTTGATATGATCTTGTGATATTTATGCTGCTATTTTCATATCAGCTGGGTCCATTTTTATGTCAACAAATTATGTTGGTAAATTCTATGCCAGTATCATCATATGTAATCTGTTAAACATAGAATACAATATTGGTAAACAAAGAATGCTAGCCCACCTAAATATTCAAAAACAGCACATATAGTTTATAGAAAGTTCAGTAAACATACAAGACCCTGTTACACACCTTCACGTACATTGGGCATATGGGGCTAGACACATTTGTTTAGACAAATCGGCATTTGAGGTGGTATGTGGTCAATATCACACCAGTTTGTACCTCCCAAAACATTTCCAGATAACCATTTTAGGTTGAGTGACCTAGGAGTTTGTGTCAATTTTAAAATTTTGGATTCAAACCCATGGCCACTGAGCCAGTAGGTAAGTATCTGGCCACTACACTGCAGAGGCTCCAGTTATAGAATGCATTTCAAATATTTATTGCTACTGCTTAATTTTAAATTCCATGAACATTTTACGTACAGAGTTGTACGTAAATAAAATAGATTAAGTAAAAAAAAATATAAGGGACTGTTTTCCAATAAGCGTTTGTGTACGTAATCTAGCACATAGTGACACATAGACTAAGTATGATAATCTTACACATATTGATGCATAGACTATAGGTATAATAAGCTTGTTCATAGTGTTGCATAGACCATAGGTATAATAATCTTGTACATAATGATGCAGACTAAAAGTATAATCTAGCACATAATAATGAGTAGACTATAGGTGTGATAATCTAGCACATAATGATGCATAGACTATAGGTGTAATAATCTAGCACATAATGAGGCATAGACTATAGGTGTAATAATCTAGGACAATGATGCATAACCTAGCACATCATAATGTGTATATTATTTGTATCATCACGTGATATATACTGATATATAGCTATAGGAATAATCCACCACATAATAATGCAAAGATTATTAAAATGACCTTGCACAGTGGTGCACTATAATATTCTGTAATGACTGCAGCACTATGGTCATGATATTCCCACCCACCTGGCATGTGCCCGTTAACCACATCCATACACATTGTTCATGTATCCGTCGGCCACATCCATACACATTGTTCATGTATCCGTCAGCCACATCCATACACATTGTTCATGTATCCGTCATCCACATCCATACACATTGTTCATGTGATCCAGTTTGTCCCCATGTTCCTATATTCACGTATAAGCCTGGTTTAATATATATTAACACAGGATGACTGATTTTTCATAATGAATATGAATATCACAAGAGGCTCCATATTTGAATAATAAACTAACAACTAAATATCATTCAGATGCCATCTCCGCAGTGAAAGTTGCCTGCAGTGGATCTCCATTACTCTTTGTTTTTCACCTGGTTGTACATGCTAATAGACTGCTGCCTGTTCATGTCCTCTTTCCAACCAACCTTATTGCAGTCAATCTCCCACTCACCTACCCATCTCTCCAATGTGATCTCTAGAAGAATGCTATGTCTCTTAATGTGGCCAACATATTTTACTCTTTTTTTTATTTAACATCTCTCTTGTCATCCCCAGCCTTATTAGAATCTGTGTATTTGCATTAAATAGCAGCACTTCTATATTAGGGTATTCATCTAATTAAGCTATAGCATGTCTGTTTATTCATTCTAAGACCTTCAGGAAGCTTCTTGAATATGTCACTCCACCATAAATTTAGGTTTGCATCTGTCTCTAGACATTTTTGGGAATTTGGTGTCATGGTTTCCCTGGCCTTCCATAATCCTATAAAATAAGATCATTTGCCATCTTCACAGCAAGATAAGATGCATTGTATCTCCAGTATCCTCTACCTCTCAACATAATTGTTCATTCTAGCATACATTCTCCAACCCACCTCATGATGCTGTCCTCTTGCTTAAAACATTGCCTTCCTCTTGCACCATTGTTTTTCCCTGTTCTCTCTCTTGTATTGCTTTCAGCAGGGGATCATGTCCCTTCATCTGCTCAAAATATTGTATTTATGAAGGTCGGATCTTGTCTAGTAATTCATCTTCATTCCTTGTTTGGTTAAGACTTCTTTCCTTATCACTTTGTCTATACATGATATTCACATCGTATCTCTATGTATCCACATTTTGTATGTCCATGATATACACACCATTTCTTTATGTATCCATATTTTGCCATTCACAATTCACTTCACTGCTCTATATATTCACATTTTGTCTGCCCATGATATTCACCCCATTTCTCTAATATCCACATTTTGTCTGTTCATGACATTTACCATAGTTCTCTACATATTCACATTTTATTTGTCTGTGATGTTCACCCCGTTACTCTACGTATCCACATTTTTACCCCCATGATATTCACCTTCTTTCTCTCTCTATATATATCCTCATTTCAAAAACATTAGTTCTTCCAATTGTGTGCTCGTAATCCATTACTGAGCACCATATAACAAAGTTAGTGTACACACAACACTTGATGACTCTCAGCTTTAACCAGTAAGATAACAATTTGTTTGTTGGAACAGTTTCCCTATGTTGTGGAATACAACTTTAACCATTCTAATTCTTTTCTTGATTTAAATTTAGCACCTGTCATTATCTATATGTGACTAACATAATGGACACTTCTGGTCTTTTCGTGATTTAAATTTAGCACCTGCCATTATCTGTGTGTGTCAAACATATGGAACACTTTAGACCTTTTTAAGGCTTCTTCTTTATTTATATTATTAAATTAGGGAATTCAACTGCCTTTGCCAATTATCATAGTCCATTCTGTATTATCTAGTTCTGTAAACTATAGTCAACTTATAAACAAACTCTCCCTACTCCATCTGAATTCGTTGGCAGTTGTATAATTTGAAACGTGTGCAACTTGAAACGACTTATGAGATATAAAGAGTTAAGTTGCTCCTGTTCTTTGTTGTTGGTGGAGTTGCTCATCATTGTACAGCTTGGCAAATTGGGGGAAGGTCTTACTTCCTTTCTGGTAGGCTGGCCTTACACTCAAATTGAGCATGCTCTTGAACTCGGCAAGTGGAGAGTGCAAGATGTGGGTACTGATTATTTACCATCATGGGGAATGTCTGTGATTCTCTTGCTGTCTCGTAGAGTGCATAGTGTGTGTCCTTGATAGGCTTTGTCACAGCAGAGATGATGGTCGATTCCCCCTTGTTAGCCAGACTAGTAACTGCCCATGATGTCCCACAGACTAGTGTCTTCCCAGGATGTCCCACAGACTAGTGTCTGCCCAGAATGTCCCACAGACTAGTGTCTGCCCAGAATGTCCCACAGACTAGTGTCTGCCCATTATGTCCCACAGACTAGTGTCTGCCCAGAATGTCCCACAGACTAGTATCTGCCCATGATGTCCCACAGACTAGTGTCTACCCAGGATGTCCCACAGACTAGTGTCTGCCCAGGATGTCCCACAGACTAGTGTCTGCCCAGGATGTCCCACAGACTAGTGTCTGCCCATGATGTCCCACAGACTAGTGTCTGCCCAGGATGTCCTATAGACTAGTGTCTGCCCATGATGTCCCACAGACTAGTGTCTGGCCAGAATGTCCCACAGACTAGTGTCTGCCCAGAATGTCCCACAGTCTAGTGTCTGCCCAGAATGTCCCACAGACTAGTGTCTGGCCAGAATGTCCCACAGACTAGTGTCTGCCCAGAATGTCCCACAGACTAGTGTCTGCCCATGATGTCCCACAGACTAGTGTCTGCCCAGAATGTCCCACAGACTAGTGTCTGCCCAGAATGTCCCATAGACTAGTGTCTGCCCATGATGTCCCACAGACTAGTGTCTGCCCAGAATGTCCCACAGACTAGTGTCTGCCCATGATGTCCCACAGACTAGTGTCTGCCCATGATGTCCCACAGACTAGTGTCTGCCCAGGATGTCCCACAGACTAGTGTCTGCCCAGGATGTCCCACAGACTAGTGTCTGCCCATGATGTCCCACAGACTAGTGTCTGCCCAGGATGTCCCACAGACTAGTGTCTGCTCAGAATGTCCCACAGACTAGTGTCTGCCCATGATGTCCCACAGACTAGTGTCTGCCCAGGATGTCCCACAGACTAGGTCTGCCCAGAATGTCCCACAGAATAGTGTCTGCTCAGAATGTCCCACAGACTAGTGTCTGCCCATGATGTCCCACAGACTAGTGTCTGCCCAGGATGTCCCACAGACTAGGTCTGCCCAGAATGTCCCACAGAATAGTGTCTGCCCAGAATGTCCCACAGACTAGTGTCTGCCCAGAATGTCCCACAGACTAGTGTCTGCCCAGGATGTCCCACAGACTAGTGTCTGCCGAGAATGTCCCACAGACTAGTGTCTGCCCAGAATGTTCCACAGAATAGTGTCTGCTCAGAATGTCCCACAGACTAGTGTCTGCCCAGAATGTCCCACAGACTAGTGTCTGCCCAGAATGTCCCACAGACTAGTATCTGCCCAGAATGTCCCACAGACTAGTGTCTGCCCATGATGTCCCACAGACTAGTGTCTGCCCAGGATGTCCCACAGACTAGTGTCTGCCCAGGATGACCCACAGACTAGTGTCTGCCCATGATGTCCCACAGACTAGTGTCTGCCCAGAATGTCCCACACAATAGTGTCTGCCCAGAATGTCCCACAGACTAGTGTCTGCCCAGGATGTCCCACAGACTAGTGTCTGCCCAGGATGTCCCACAGACTTGTGTATGCCGAGGTTGTCCCACAGATTAGTGTCCACCCAGGATGTCCCACAGATTAGTGCCCACCAAGGATGTCTCACAGACTAGTGTCCATGCATGATGCTCCACATGATGTTAATAGAGATATTTATCAGTTTGTATCCTAATCCTTAAACATCACCCTCTCCACATTCCTAAGAGGGATTCCTAAATCCCGGAAACAAATCTCTAAGAGAGATTCCTTTGAGTTGAGACAGAAATAGATAGACTCAGCTTTTTATTCTTTTATTGGTTTGGTTCTGTTTGAAAAATTTAAGGCAGTGGGAACTCTTGAGGCCATCAGATGCAAATATAAGACAGATGAAAAAAAAAAAAAACGAGGCTAAGGCGAAACCCTGAGGCCATGAGATGAAAATATGAGGCAAATGTGAAACCCTGAGGCCATCAGATAGAATTCTAAAGCAGTTTTAACTCTTGAGGCCATCAGACTAAAATATAAGTCAATGGGAACTGCTTGTTGTAGCAGCTGCCATAAAGCATATAGATTAGAATAATTGTTTAACAACCACAAGACTTACCAAGGATTGAACATTTTGACCTCTTCGCCACCTTCTTCTCAAAGAACACATCAGTTGTTTGCCATTATTTGAGAAGAGTAGGTGTCTGATCCAATGCCACAATGAGGGTTAAAAGTAAGCGGGTCAACTTTATTTCACCATTTGTTATCCCATTTGGCTTCGTTTCTCTCTGCACACTGGCTAGCCGCCTGCCAAAGGCATCACACAAAGCATGAACTCCGTAGCTACAGTGATGACAACCAGTGGTCCCCAAAAAATAGCACCCGTGGTCAGAATGACTGTCTGAAAATTATCCCTTGGCTTTCAGTGCTGAATGCAAATAACTTAACCACTTTCCTGGCAAACCTCCCAAGAAACAGGGAGGAGTATATTATCCTTTTGATCCTTATTGTGTTAAATTCATGACCTGATTTGTACGTAGCCTTCTCAGATTTGAGGCCAGTGCTACCCCCCTATGTAACCCTGCACACAGACATATCCCCAAGCACGTTCATTCTGAACAGCATTTACAGCACATCAGAAAAATGACCCCCACTATAAAGTGTGATAGAATAGTCACATTTCCCTAGTAGTCTGTTGTTTGTTGCCAGGTCTAACATCCTCATGACCCTTGCCCTTCGTGAAGTCAGTTTCTTATTTTATCCCTGAATGATTATTACTTCTTTACAAGCCCTGTCCTTGTGCATTTCATCCTGTTTAAAAAATCCCCTTCCCTAAATATTATAGATTGCCGTCTCCAGGTTTTGCCGTCTCCAGGTTTTGCAGGTGTTATTAATATTTACAATTACACTAGTCAAAGATCTTAAATGTTTTTAAGTAAACATTTTTTCCAAAATATCAATTTTATATTATGAGTGTATGCATTACTTAAGGAAATTCCCAGAGTAGACTAGTAGCATACAGTAACCATTTTCCTGACTTTATTTTAGAAGATGAAGATTAGAGTACGTATAATGTGTCACATTAAAACATAACAGTAATGTAACTGCATCCTAGGATAGAAGAGGAAAGACTATTCATGATAGTGATGTAATTAATACATTGTAATATCTCAGCTAGTAGCACTCAACATCCATGGCTAGTGTCATCAGTTCAAAACTAAAACATATTCTGAACAAAGAGACCTTACCTAAGTACCTGACTTTGCTAAAAGGTGATAAAGTTGGTGAGGAAATGAGCTGGTCCCCTTACCTTCTAAGATTGTGGCTTATTATATGTGAAATCTATGCCCTTGCATGCATCAACACACTGCCAGTAATGTAATGACTTTAACTTGTTGATGTTACAAGGTGAATACTTAACATTCCTTGAAGTGATGTAGAAGGCTGGAGACTTCCTGCCTGGAGATGTAGCATAGAACTTGAAGAAGTTGGACCTGAGAGCAATATCTGGCAGTCATGAAGTCATGTACTCTTCTGTGGAATATTCTGTGATGTCACAGGTTTCACACAATGTGTGAATACTAAAGGGAGAAATGGAAGAGAAGCTAAAGCCTACCCATGTTGAAGATGGATGAGTGGCTTAACTATGGCAACAAAGAGCACAGTGAAAGAGGCAGACACAAGAGCTCAGTCTAGAACTCTGTTATATCGTGATGATCTGAGACAAACAGATAAAGAGAAGAAGCCTAAAGAGGCAATGGAAGAAAATGCATGTACACATACACACAGACATATCCCCAAATAGCCACAAACACCCACATAAATCCACAGAAACATCTCCACATAGAAACAAACACCCACATAAATCCACAGAAACATCTCCACATAGAAACAAACACCCACATAAGTCCACAGAAACATCTCCACATAGAAACAAACACCCACATAAATACACAGAAACATCTCCACATAGAAACAAACACCCACATAAATCCACAGAAACATCTCCACATAGAAACAAACACCCACATAAATACACAGAAACATCTCCACATAGAAACAAATACCCACATAAATCCACAGAAACATCTCCACATAGACACAAACACCCACATAAATACACAGAAACATCTCCACATAGACACAAACACCCACATAAATCCACAGAAACATCTCCACATAGAAACAAACACCCACATAAATCCACAGAAACATCTCCACATAGAAACAAACACCCACATAAATCCACAGAAACATCTCCACATAGAAACAAACACCCACATAAATACACAGAAACATCTCCACATAGAAACAAACACCCACACACCCGCAACGGCACCTCCCTCCCATCATAGACACCCACACAGATGCACAGCTGCATGTGGAATGTTACTTCCTAATAATATTTAAAATCTTATTATTGACAGTCGTTTAAAAAAATGCATGAAAAAACACCAGAATGCCCCACCTGTGGGCATCTATACACACCTGTGTAATTTACCCCTGAAATTGTAGATAATTAGCAGCACCAAAACAGTTCAACATTTAAGTTTTTATGTATAGGTTGAGAATGCATATGAATCAATAATAATATTCTTGGAAAAGTTACGTTCAATGTGAAAGGAGACAAAATTATAGTCAGTATTGTTATCTGATGATATTACATGTCTGCCCATCTGACCTGTGTTGACCACATCTTGAAGTAAGCCTGTTGCATGGGAATGATCTTAGAAGACTAGTAGTATCTTTATCTTTATGTTATACTCATTTGTTAAATATGTTATATGTATGAATAATCTAACTTGTTATGAGTATCTTCAATCAAACTTACTTTAATATAAGAACATGTCTATTGTTCCAACTCATCTGTTGATGAAATTCTCATCATCATCAAGTGCCGTGCCGACTGGCGTAGGCATTCATGTCTCTCCACAGATCTGTCCTTGGTGTTCTGGATCAACTCTGCTGCTGAAATTCCTTCATGCCACCATTTCAATCCATCCAGCATCATTTCTCTTGGGTGACCTCTGCCTCTCTTCCCCCAATCTTTCCAGTCTGCATATTTTAAAACTCATCCACAATTTAATCTATTTACCTGACATCTCTTTTTTTAATGTAATCTTTTTGAATCTAATCTTTAAACTCGCATATTTTATCTGGTGTTGAAACTCATATTTGCTGGATTTTATCCGGGATTTTACACTCATCTATTGCTGGATTTATCCAGTGTTTAAACTCACCATTGCTGAATCTTAATCATCATAAAAACATTGCCGCGGAGCTAGCACGGCAGGGGGCTTCTGATCTTCAGAAGATTACCCCCTTCTCCAAGTGTTTCGGCCCATTATATTCTTGACACTCTCTTGGGGTGGGTCCGTCCGGGTCATGACTCCCGGGCGTCTTACCCCTGCCGTGGAGACTTTCGGTCACATTAATTATCCCTGATGATGTTACGCTTGTCCCTTCGATGTTGATTTGTCTACTCTCAAGCCTTCCCTCCCTCGGTGAGGACAGTCCGTGCAGCCTGTGCTTGCCCCTAGCACGTGGTCGTGGGAAACCACCTTCACACCTTGTCCTCGGGTGAGTTGCTGGACTGGTCCAGCGAGTCAGACCAGCCCTCACATAGTACACATATCTCGTGAAACTGTGACATGGTGGTTATTGTTGACTTTTGGCCTCTGCCGCCTCCATCCATTTCCGCTACCGTGTCCTCGTGCCCCATTCACGGCACCACATACTTACTAGGAAGACCGGTTCTTCCTTCCCTAGACCCACCTCTTGGTCTCTGCGGCTGACTGCTCGCACACTCGATCATCACTAAGTTATGGAGGTTGGCTGTCGGCTGACATTTACATGATTAGACTGCATTCGGACTCACCACTCATGTTTTGAGGAAAGGCTAAAGAGCTGACATGAGACGTTGTAAAGCTTGTGGTCTTGGTTGAGAGATTGTTGGTACTGCAGTTGCCGCTTCTAGCCATACTAGTTCCGAGACTCGTTCCACTCTAAATTCCTGCAATTCCATAGCCAGCACGAGGCCTTTTCGGCCGCCTCACACAGCTGCTTCTGGGCCCGAGTTCTTGCCTGCCCTTTCAGGCCCATTCGTTTCAGCACATCAAACACGGAGTGGGAGACCATTCCTCTGGCGCCTACCTCGACGGCGAACAACCTGACGGTGTACCCCTCCAGCCTAAGACTTGCGACAATTTCCTCGAACTTTGCCAATTTGTACGCGTGCTGCTCCTCAATATTGGACTCGTACGGGACGGTCAGCTCAGTCAGCTTTAGCTGCTTGACTGATGAGGACGAGGAGCTAAGTAAGATGTCAGGTCGCAAGCCAAACCTTCGGATCACCTCAGGGTAACTGCCACGGCCCTTTAGGTCAACGGTTAGGTCCCAGTTCCTCGCACCGTCGAAAACGGTACCAAACGGCAAGTCGTCAGCTTTACCATTTTTGCACCCTTCACGGACGAAGGAAATCTCCATCTGCCTCAGTCTATACCCTTCTCTGTTTGCCCTCATTCTAGCTACATCTATTATGGCGGCCAACTCGGTAGAAGAACCTTGTTATGTTGCCAAGTATATCGGCCGTGAGTCAGGGCAACCTTACATCTGGACAGCGTGTGCTCCGCTGTCTGGACTATCTGAGCTTCCGTACAGAGGGGACAGAACGGGTCGTCAGTTAACCCCCATGTGACCAGATTGGCAGCTGATGGCAGGACATTGTAGAGGGATCAGATGATAAAGTTTAAGCGCAGTGTGCCATGCGCCAGATCTCATTCCAGGTAAGAGATCGCTGCACTACCGCCTCCCATGACATCCACTGGCCTGCTGCACCTGTAGGGCAGCCTTCTTGACTCTTTCATCATCTTCCCCCTTTCGGATCTCCTTGACCTCCAGGTCTCTGCGTTCCCTGGCTGTCGTTGTCTGGGACCACATCGGGTTGTTGCTTTGGAAGCCGAACCCTTTCTTGTCAAACTGAGTTTGGCCCATAACCTCCTTCAGCTGGAGTGTTGCTTGGGCTGCTTCGATTGCACTGACCAATTTCCACTTCCTTCCCGTTAAGAAAGAGACAAACAGCTTTCTTCAGTCATCTGATGAGAAGAGAGGCATTGGAGAACATCGTGACAACTTGAAAGATTGCGGGGAAGAGAGGCAGAGGCAGACCAAGAGAAATGATGCTGGATGGACTGAGACGGTGGCATGGAGGAATATCATCAGCAGAGTTGATCTAGAACACCAAGGACCGAGATCTGTGGAGAGCCATGAGCGCCTATGCCAGCTGGCAGGGCACTTGATGATGATGATGATGACTGCAACACATGAAGTATTAAAAAGATACGTTAATTTAATTTGTTATTAAAAACTCATCAGCTATCAGACCTTTACTAATATTGAACTCCATCTGTTATCATACCTAATTCATTATTACAACTTCTATCATTCCATATTTTAAATTTGTCAGCAGACCTAATCCATTATTACACTTCACCTGTTATGAGGTCTGCTCTTTAGGCATCTATCAAAACACCTAATCTTTTAACAGAACATAGATATAAAACATACGCAGTAGAGAGCAATCTATGTAAGTATGAGATTTAATCTGTTGCTTACATCTGATTAACTTATCAACCTTGGTCAGTGCTCATGCCTAACACTGCTGAAGGAAATTAACCCAGAAAACTACATCATGTGTGCAGTGACTTCAGTTGGTAAAGAATACTAATTAGTGCTATAGGGAAACTAAAGTAATAAATGCATGAACTTGTATCATTAGCAAATTCAACTAAGTCTAAACAAACGGGGTTAAAAGGCCAGATGATTTACTTCATTGCCCCGGGTGATATACCATATGGCTTAGTCTCTTTTTGCAGGACCACCTGTCAAAAGCATCACACAGAGCATGAACTCTGTAACTCCAGTGATGACCCCCAGATGTCTAAGAGAAAATTACACTTGTGAACCAAATGACGTAGACTGGAATCGAACCCACAATCTTCGGAGCGTGAGGCAGATGGCGTCACCACTTCATCACGGTGACTCCCTCAATTGGGTCTACATTGCACTATCAGTATATTAAAGTGACGAGCACACTGTTGTGTGATTATTAAATAAACCACTTTGTTCTCTTAGCCTGGTAGTTACACCAAGAGTAACATATGAATGTTGGTACACATATGTTGTTAATTGTTAACACTGTACTGTCAACTATAATGAGTTGTACAACATAGTAAACTAATTCACTCAACATGGTAAACTAATATACTCAACATGGTAAACTAATTTATGCAACATGATAAACTATTTACATTAATGAATCAATTATAGTCAATTACACAATAAATTTAATTAGTTATTTAGCAACATGGTAAATGTTGGTTATACAACAAATTGTCAACTACAATGATTTACACAGTATGGTCAACTGTAAATTATTTACACACCATTATGAACAAGTCCATTCACTGTACTAAATTTTATGAGGACAGCACCTGATCTTTTTCACTCACTTTCTGTGCACAAATATAAACCACGTGAACTCACTGGCGCCATACATGCTCACTTACCAGCATCATTTATGTAATCGATTATATGTGCTCATCACCTTCAGCTTTCCATTAAGACTTGTTTTACTTAATTTAAGAAGACATTGTCTTTTCATTTTTCATATCAAATTTGACCCTAATTTGTTTTATAATTAATATTTTTTGATTTATTTGTTATTGCATACAAATGTCCGTCTGCTGTCTGTTATGTTTTGTTTCACACCGTCCTGCACTTTCTGTAACTCTGCCCCTGCTCATTAGCTCCAGAAGCAGCACCGGAAGATGTCAGCGGGAGTGCTGTCAATGAGAAGGAAATCCATGTCACATGGAAGGCTCCAGACCACCAAAAGCAGAATGGCAAATTAGAAGGTTATAAAATTTATGTTGTGGAGAACGGCGGTGGCAAAACAGATAAAGATGCTGTGGAAAAGATGGTGGCAGCAGACAAACTGTCAGTCACCATAGACGGGCTGAAAACCTGGACTGACTATAAAGTGTGGATTGTTGCCTTCAACAAAGTTGGCGATGGACCTGCGTCAGCACCAGTTGTCATCAAGACTGATGAAGATGGTAGGTACTTGCAAATGATTGGCCACATTTTTCTTGTTCTCCTAATATGATTGGCTGGCTGGTTTGTGGAATGGCTATAAATAGGTCATGGATGCCTAACTGTTGTCTTCTGAACCATTTCTCGAAGTTTGTTTATTGGCTCTTCTAAATCATTACCAATTCCATTACTTATTTCCAGTTTTGTTTCCGTCCCTGGTATTTGTGAAACTTAAATGACTTGAATAACAAACTGTCAGCCTGTCCTCTGTACATTGGATTTTGCATTGTGATTGTTGAACCACTGGAGTTGTGCCCCTGACTAGCCACACATGTTTGAACTCAGAAGTGAACAATCCAACCCATCACTCACCAAATGGTTATGTTTTGTTCACCTAACCTCTTTCAGTTGAGAGTTTGTTTTCTTGTGGTTTTGTTGCTCTTTTGTTTTCTTCCTAGCCTGTATGATTTTGTGTATTTGTGAGTTTCAAGTATTGTACTAACTTGTAAGACTGCAAGCCCTCAGTGCTGTTATTCCTTTTGCAGTTGTAACCACATGAATGCAATAATTTTAGCTCGAGATAAGCGAGACACACAGTAACCTTGGTTTAAACTGCCAGAACATAAAGGAGTCCAGAGCTTAGTTTAATTGTTCTTAATATGTGACCGGAAGCTTTATTTTCATTATGCGACGAATACTTTAATTCTCATTATGTGGTGGCAGTTTTGTGACATACTTCATTATAATTTATATGCACTTGTGTAGATGTAATAGAACAATCAAATTCAAGTACTCTCTCAAATGTTGATTATTTGATCATGAAGCTACAGAGATAAATTAAATCAGATCAAATCTGTAGTGCAATAAGTAATGGAATTAGCCACACAAAAGAACTGCCATTACTGGATATATAGTTTCATATTGAGTGCAGTAAAATTATATCAGTTGGAGTGAGAGAAAAACATTCATAGGAAATTTAGTTGAGAACGAGTGTTAATGAGAATTATGAAGCTGAAGTTGATAACTAATGTAGTCCACTGAAAGAACTATAAATCATAAAAATTACATTTTCTACAAAGAATTATTCACCATGGATAGATGAAAATATATATTTTCTACAAATAATTATTCTCTGTGGAAAGAGGAAGATGAATATTTTCTAAAATGAACTATTCACCATGGATAGAGGATGATGTATATTTTCTACAATGAACTATTCACCATGGATAGAGGAAGTTCTACATATTGCACAAGAAATTATTTACCATGGAAAGAAGAAGATATACAGCTTTAATGTGAAAATTTTCCTTCACCATGGATAGAAAAAGATATACAGCTTTAATGTGAAAATTGTCCTTCACCATGGATAGAAGAAGATATACAGCTTACATATGAACATTTTCCTTCACCATGGATTTTTTTTTTTTTCCCCGCATATCCTTTACAGGGAATACCAAGGACAGACAGAAAAACCAATGAACAAGTCCTTCAAGAAACAAATGAAGATCCTAAACTGATTAGTCATTAGACGTAGACAGTCAAAATTTGTTGGGCATGTTATGAAAAGAAATGACTTGGAGAACTTGGTGACAACTGGCAAGATCGAGGGGAAGAGACTAAGGGGAAGACCGAGAAGTAAATACCTGGATGGCTTGGCCATGTGGCATTATCGAGACAGGAACACGGAGCTGATCCACGACTCTGGTGATTGAGTGAGATGGCAAAACATGACCACCCACGCTTATCGGCATGACACATGATGGATGGATGGATCCTTTACAGGACATTGCAGTCAACACCAGCATTTTTTTTAGCTGCTGTGATGTCTTGTCAAGATTATGCTCAGTAGTTTGCCATTGCTTTCTGAGCTACTTGCAAACATACCCCCGTAAGTAACTAACGTGAAGCGATCCGCTACCAAATCTTGCACAGCTGTGTTACCCACCTGAATATATGGGATTACAGAGAAAGTCTCTAACACCTTCGCCAGGGAGACCAACTCCCCATGGATAGAGGAAGATATATAGCTTTCACATGAACAGTTTCCTTCACCATAGATAGAGGAAGATATATAGCTTTCATATGAACATTTTCCTTCACCATGGATAGAGGAAGATATGTAGCTTTCACATGAACAGTTTGCTTCACCATGGATAGAGAAAGATATATAGCTTTCATATGAATATTTTCCTTCACCATGGATAGAGGAAGATATATAGCTTTCATATGAACATTTTCCTTCACCATGGATAGAGGAAGATGTGTCCACAAGAATTTATTCACCATGGATATTAGAAATTCTACAGTTTGCACAGGAAATTATTCATCATGGTTAGAAGAAAATATGCAGCGTTTACAAACAATTATTCGCTTTGGATAGAGGAAGGTATATATTTTCTACAATGAATTATTCACCATAGTTATAGGCAGTTAAACATTGTGTGCAAGGAATTATTTAACATGAATAGAAGAAGCTTCATCAGTATAAATCAACAAGGTAACATAGATGCCAGAACTTGTTACCATTACATTTCAACATTGGGTGGTAATTGTAACGCGTGTGAATATTGACTACATTTTCTTTACAGCTCATTGACACATGCAAATATTGTCTCATGATACTTATTGTCATTCCCTTGCCATGCATTCGAGGCGTTTGGTCTTTTGCTTTGTTCTTGCATTGTCTTGCGTTGTTCTGTGTTCCATACCTACAAAATGTCTGCTCCAAAGCCACCCCTACGCTTGGGGAGGAGAGCCTTGTGCACCCAGTGCTTCGTGCCCTCACACAAATCCTGGCACCTGTGGCCGTGAGAAGTCAGCTTTTTCCCTGGCCATTGCTTCTGTTGCCTCCCAGCCAACCCTTGCTATGGGCTGACGTTCGTCTTTGTTTCCATATTCCTTCTTTGTACCCCGTTGATGGCACCTCGCTCTGGGAAGCAGCTTTTCCTCTGGGTTCCTCGACCCCTCTCAGTAAATTAGTGTTTTATTCAGGATTTACCAAATTACTGTTTTATTTGGAATTCAGCAAATTCGTTGTCATTGATGTAAGTTTACAACCTGTGACACAACTGGAGTGTTCAAATACATACTTGATATGACTCTGTTTATTATTCATGTATCCCATAACCTATCTGTGTATCATTGGGGTTTCATTACGGAAGTATTCATAGTCAAGGGCTTTCGCTGTTGGTCATGCTCAGCAAGACATGTTTGTGTGTCGATGATAGCTTGTCCATTGTTCATTATCCCAAACAGGATGAATGTTGTCTCTCTCTTAGCCACTTGCCTTCAACAATAAATCTGAGTTAATTGTAATGTGTTCAGAATAGGATAGATATGGTCAACAGAAAGAAATCAGGAAAAAGAAAGTAACTGCCAAATATGGTGATTTGCCATCTGCCCAAAGATATAGCACAAGATGCTTAAAGCATATGTGAAAGTCAAAAATGACCTTGACTTAGCCACCCAGTAAAGAAATTTATACAAATTATGGCCAGAGATATTAGACCGAGGAGATGGGCTCATGAATATGGTCTTGTGTTTCTAGAATGTTTGGGTGATTTAGCAATAGGAAGAAGAGTGCACTTTTAATTATGAAAAAAAAAAAAAAAAAGTACATTAATAATGCAGTAGACATGTGAGCATATGAAAATTATTACCCCTTATAGATTTTGGAGGATATTATATTCAAAGACGAGTGGGTGCTTTGAAGAGATTTACCTCAGATAGATGTGGATGTCATATATGACAAATTTTGTATGTCATTAGATTATGATCTTTATTATGAACGTTCACTAAAACAATAAAATGTCATCTAGTGCCAGTCTGGAGTTTTACATCCGTCATTAGTAAAACTGTGACTTAGAGAAAACAAATCTTCAACTTCCATTAATATTAAGACATCTTCATCATCATCATCATCACCATCAAGTACCCCACCAGCTGGCGTAGGTGTTCATGTCTCTCCACAGATCTCGGTCTTTGGTGTTCTGAATCAACTCTGCTAATGATATTCCTCCGTGCCATCATCTCAGTCCATCCATCATCATTTGTCCTGGTCTTCCTCTTTTCCCATTGATCTTTCCAGTTGTTATGATGTTCTTCACTGCCTCTTTTCTCATAACATGACCAAAGAAAGCTGTTTGTCTCTTTCTTACTGTTGTATATAATATTCTAGTTTCATTAGCCTGTGTCTGGCAGTTACACATTGTCACCAGTGTTATAAGTAGAAGCATCATGAACATCTCTCTGGTTCTCTTCTAACCCTACTATGAGACAGGATATGTAGTACCAGCATACAACACTAATAAAAGTAAGCAAAATGGCAGAAGGGTATAAACCACTCTTTATTAAGCCATGTCTTTGAATATACAAGACACTTAACATATCATTTCCCTGTGGGCTTGCTGAATGAGATTGTAGCCACGTCTCATGGGATGTAGGTGCAGTTGGCGGGAAGTTTATGCTTTCTTGTATACTAGTTATGTCACACTGTACTCCTCAAGGTGTCTTCAAAGGAACTGTGCATTCAGAAATAAATCATATAAATAAATCAATGTATTCTGTTAAGTAGTAAAAGGCAAAGTATTCCTAGTAACCCACAAACATGGGACAACAGTTAACAGCATGTATTCAGATAAGTGTAACAAAATTAGAAAAGTATTCAGAAACATTGTCAAAACAAAGAAATACATTGTGTGTGTTTCTGGAGGTTATTAAAGTGAGGTTGTGATGTGATCTGCTGGGCCTGTGTGTCAGCCTGTTTGTGGTCTGCAGAAAGAATTTCTTTGTAGTATTATCTCAGTTATGTTATTCTGACTGTATATTTATATTTCTGAAGTATTATCTCAGTTATGTTATTCTGACTGTATATTTATATTTCTGAGCTGCAGTTTGTCCTTTTTAATCTGTTTTTCATGAAACCTAAATGAAAGCAAACTGGAGAACATTTTTATTCCTATGCTAGTGTCCACAGTGTGATAAGACCTAGTTTTGTAGAATCTTCTGTGGCTTCTTTACCCCGTAATCCAGTGTCTGCGTCAGAACTATTCTTTATCTTTCATTGATGCGTGGTTCCTTGTCAGTTTACTTTTTTTTTCAGATTTAGAATGAATTTGTTATTTCTGTGCTTTTCATTTATATTTTTGAAATTCGGATTTTACAATATTGCTCATGTTTCCATATTTGTTTCAGCAATCTTGGATTACATTTAAATTGTCTTGCACCTGTTAATCATTGTTTTTAATTGTGTATGTAATAGTTATATTATACTTGATATTTTGATGCCCTTTGATTGTGACAAGGATGTGAAGAGAATTAAAACCCCTGAAGTCAGCAAAGTCATGGATTAATAATAAACTAACAGACACTGACTGAATCCCATGGTGTGTTGTATTCTCCCAGAGCCTAGGAGATTGTTGGGCAACGTTCCTTTTACAATTTCTTTGACTTCTTTTGACTTGTGCCGCCTCTTGTCAGCATTTACATTTCTCAGAATTGTTCCTTTTCATGTGTAAATGTTTTGCCCAGCTCTGGTGTTGTATGAGCTGCAGTGGCATTGTGAATAGTGTTCTAGCTTGTCAGGACATGGGTCTTGGTTCTATCCCCTACAGTGGCAGGATTCTCGTTTAAACCCAGTATGGCTCATTGGGAGATCCAGCCTCATACAACCAGATCAGTCTTTTGGGTAAATATCTGGGAATTGTATGGGATGGAAATATGTAATTTCCCAATTTCAGTACCCATCATTGAACTACCATTGCTCTTGATGATTCCTCTTGTGTTTAGTGTTCGAAGACAGGGCTGAATTTGATACACTACACTACCATTGTACCGTGCACGTTTTACAGTTGCTAAGGTGTCTTCGTAAAGACTCACATAATGTCTGACGATATTCTGCACGTGATATTTGAGGGCCATCTTTGTATATGTTTTATTATGAAGATGTGTTTGAAGTATCTCAACTACTTTGTTTGAATTTTCTTGTCTAGTTCAGCACTTCATGTCTGGATATCACATGTGTATAGGAATACAGAGATGACTAATGCCATTAGCATATTGCCTTGTTTTCAGTTACTTGTTCCTGTTTGTTCACACTGGTTTCAGCCTGGCTGGAATTGCTGCTGTTTGTGCAGTTCTTGCTCTTTGTTCTGCACTATGTATTACAGAGTCTAGGTAATTAAATGAGGTCACTGTTTCAGCCCTGGCCCATGATTGTGATCATCATCATCATCATCTGGTGACTTATTCCATGAAGAACTTCCCCCCACAAACAGTCTTTCAAAATGTCTATCATAAGCAATATTTCATGCCTCATTTACCGACATGTGTAAATTATCTATCCCACCCTGAATTCATGTACATTGCTTTTGCTGTCTTCTTGGCTACCCCAGTACACCCCACTCCATAGTTGACTTTTCCAGACCTGCATTCTTTTGATATTCCAAAGATTCTTAATCTTCCTCAATGTTATTTGCGTTCATATTGAACCTACTTCAGTTTTGAGTTCTTGTTGGATAAATCTGTTTGTTATATTTTCGTCCAGTGAATTTTCAATACTTCTGTTACACTTGCATTCAAATGTGTGTTGTTGTTGTAACAAGAATTTGAAAGCTTTCAAGTTCCATCAGCTCATAATTCTATTTTACCTCATACCATACCTGTTCCATTTTAGAACTGTTTGATAAGGTTTTTATATTATGCATTCTTTCATTAATACGGACACTGTTCTTGCAACTTGATCAAGTACCTGGTATATGCTAATAAATTCTGTAGCCCCGGCCACGATGTTTGACCAAGTTGCCAGGTTGATCAGCTAGTGAGTATCACGGCCAGCTTTGTTGATTTGCTTCTTCAATACGCAGTTGATGTTTCAGAATTTTCTTATTTGAGCTTCCAAGCAGTGGAACAAAGCACAGCACAAGATGTCACTGCACGATTTGGTGTTGTAAAGCTGTTGCATTTTGGTTTATTCAGTGTCTTTTGGTTATTTCCTTGCAGTTTATTATGGCTTTTTTCAGTGTTTCTTTTGTTGCAGTTTCAGAACAAAAATTGGATTGTCTGTTTCTATACTTTGAGCAACTATATTCTGCATGCATTATGTAATCATTATATAAATTTGTTGCTTATATGCGTACATTTGTGTAAGATACTCCTGAATGTGTTTTGTAGACATTATACAAACATATCTATTTAAATATTACATATAGGTGTTATTTATTGTTTGTTTCCTGTAATTGTCATAAAGTGTGTATGAAATAGTAAGAAAATAAGATATTCTCAAACAGGTAAGTACATGTTAAGATTATATGTATATCTTGTATTAAAAATTGTATTAAATTATATTAATATCATATTCTACTCTATAACCAAATGCCACTCAAGAATGTGATGTTAGTATTGCAACGACTTTTACTTCTCCCGTTGAATGCCTGACTCCCACTCCGGTCAAGCTGGGGTCATAATGGCCAGGAAGGAAAATGATTTAACCACTGGGGATTAAATCATGAAATCATTATGTCTAAGCTGGTGCACTGACCACCGTACAACCACAGCTCCTGATAAGTTTTTGAGCTAATGATATTTATATTTAGTTTGTGTGTGATCGTATTCAGGCTATACTATACCTGCCTAACCTTGGCAGTTTTATGTTGTCTGTGGAGAAAGGGATAGAGTAAAGTGCAAGTGTGGTCTCCGTTACTTTCTTAAGAATTTTCTTTGCTTACTGAATGTTTCATTGTGGTCTAAAATTGTTAGCTGTTGCTTAGGTTGTGTAGTGGCGTGCGAGGTTTTCAGTAGTTACTCAGATTTGTATTGCTGACAGTTGGCTCTGATTATAAATAAGTCAATATCTACAAACACTTCACTAAAGTTAGTGCAGGGCCAGACATGATCAGTCACCCATCTTCATCCTAGACCTTGTGACTGTAGGCTCAAGTGTAGTATCTGGCAACTAAAGTACGGTGTGATTTTCACAGGATGATTGTACAGTTGTGATTTTCTCTGAATGATTGCTAAGTTGCTCATCGTTCCTATTATAATTTGTATAACATCTTTCCACTTGTGCCTGCCCCTTGCCAATGTCCATGTGTAAATGGCACATACCTAGCAGATAGATTTTGACCACTCTTGAACAGAATGACCATTTTGTCTCATATTCCTGTAAGGTAGTTGATGTTTGACCACTATTTTTATAAAACATTATAAAATGCCTCTCATTGCTGTGAATTAGCTTTTGATTCATTAATTATTCTGAGTGATTCAGTTTTTCCTCCATTCCCTAGAAAGTACATGCATGTTGGGCCACTTTTAACCAGAATGATTTCTCAAATGTTTTCCCATTTTCATGAAGGCAGATTCTGGCCTAAATCTCACATAAAACAATAACCCAGCTGCCCTATCACATAACAGATCCATAGTAGGTTCTTGTTTTTAGACAAAAGAAAGAATGCTAGAAAGACAGTGAAAGAAGTTTGGCAGTTACAATCTGTAAGCACGAGGTGTGGACAGTTGACTGGTTATCCGGGCGTTATATGGCAGTGTCCATGGTGTAGTGGCCAAGCCACCTGCCTCTTTCTCAGAAGGGCATGGATGTATTCTTGGAATCCGCCATTCAGTTCACAAAAGCAGTTTTTCCTGAGACCCCCTTGAGTCTTCACTGGAGCTGCAAAGTTCGTGCTCTGTGTGATGCTTTCAGCAGGCGCTGACCATGCTGCGAACAGAGATGGAGCCATATAGGATCACAGTCAGTGCATGAAGTTGATTCTCTGGCTTTTAATCTGATATGACTTTTCTAGAAGAACAGTCTTCCTGGTAGTTTGATTATCTTCCATTGAAAGAATGAGCATAAACAGGAGGATCAGTGCCACCTGCCCTGTCCTTGTGATCGGTGATTTCCTAAACAAGTTAGTTTAGTTAGTCATCAGGTTATCCTCACTGCACATCGAACCATTCAGTCCGTAAGTGCTCAGATCACCTCCTCACTATCTCTTTCAGCATGTAGCAGTCGATGACACCAGTTATGTGTTGGTTGACTATTCTACTGTGGCCCACTGCATTACGCTCTGTCTAGCTTCACTCCTTTTCACTTAGTGATCTTGCAGTCTGGTCAGAGTTGCAGATTCTCAGTCCTAGATTCCTGTTGTGTTGAATAATATTGGAACGATTGATTTAAAATCTGACTTATCTCTAAATTTATAGCATCCACAAAATGATTGTGGTAGACACCTGTAGTGGTATATGAAAACTTTAATGAGATATTGTTGACAAATTTTATCAGTTACAGTTATATAGTGGGAGATTAACACAGAGAGAACAAGAAGTAGAGAGGGGGATTCTGGGAATGACATGAAAGGAAATACAAGTGACACTCAAGGCTTGGCACAAGATGGTTGAGTTTATACTACTTTGAAGGATCATAGCTTGTAGACAAAGATTCTTCTTCATCTTTCAGTCGCTTGAACTAAATTATCTACATCTATAATGTAATCTGGTGTATAAATGTCAGTGTCTTAAGAAAAATATAACTGTAATATATTTCAGGACTGTAAAATATATACAGAAGATATTTTTTAATATGTTTGTTTGTTTTTGGTGATGGTATTAGAAATTTGCTGCAAACTATCAAAATTAATTTGCAAATAATCTTTAGGGCCTTATTTGTTGTCTGATTGTAAAACCAGCCGTGTCTCTTGCAGTTCCAGGTGAGCCGAAGAAGGTCCGAGTGGAAGCGGTCAACTCAACTGCCATATTTGTGGAGTGGGACGCCCCGCAAGCTAAAGAACAGAACGGTGTGATCAGAGGCTACCAGGTCTGTACATCTAGGGGTCATTATTGGGCTAGTTAACTGATTCGGTGCTAAACAAAGAGTAGGTTTACACTAATCAAATGAGCAAATATTGTATTGCCAAGTTCCATTCACTGAGCATTCAAATTTGCGGAAGATATTGGCTCTATCGTGAAGGGTTTAGAAGGCAATTTGTAATCCTACATACCGTGTTTGAAACACAGCTGCTGGTGATTTGGCTGCAGATCACTTTGCATTGGTTTTCATACAGTGGTATGAGTGCCGGTCATTCAGAAAGCAATGGCAAACTACTGAAGTGAATTTGCCAAGAAATAACAAACAGCAAAAAATGCTGGGATTGGTTGTGATGTCCTGTAAAGGATATCCAACTAACTTTAACCACGAAATAAAACAAATAAAACGATACCCGAGTATGGCAATATATCACCATTATTTCCAAAAGGGAGGTCAAATTTGGAAATATCCTTCACAATGAATAGGTTAAATGCCCTTGTTTTGAGAATAAAATGTCATGTCTTCTCCTCTCTGCTGTGTATCCACCTTGTTGTGGTAGAGTGAACTTGTATGTTCCAGGGACCCTAAAGCTGTGCACACATACTCTTAGGGTCTCTCATGTTGCACAATTCAAGGGGTAGGACCAGATGAAATGATACATAAACCTGATGCCTTGTTGGTAGACTGAAGTCCTTATGAGGACTACATAAGTTCACTACCAGCCCTTCTGAAGACTAAAGAGTTCAAGACCAGTCCTTTTAGAGCAGTGGTTCTCAACCTTTTTTGGCTCGTGCCCCCTTCCCATCTTTTCACAACGTCATTCTCCCCCCCCCCCCCCCTTTTTCGTATTCCCTACCTAACCCAGTCAGTGACAAAGAGGGTGACTTAAGAACACATGCAATGCCTAAGTGTGCATAGACATGTCACTGCAGCATTGAATCAAACACTATAAATGCAGACACCATTGGTGAAGGGTGAGCAGAACAGTGCAACACCAGTTCCGTTTATAGTGTTCTCACTGTGAAGCAAATAATGCTCAAATTCTAGGCCATAGTTGGTTACTTAAAACAGTGAAACAATAAGACAAATGGTCTCTGTTTCCATGTAAGTAACTATCCTTGGTGCTGCTGGGTCACTTTTGTGTTTGATAATAGTCTGCTGTAAATTATACTTTTAAAATTTTTAATTTTACATTGCTGGCTTTGAACTCAAGCGTAGTCCGTATACATTCTACTACTTCTAGTGCACTTGACTGATTTTTGCGTGTGGATTAGCTTTTCCCATTGCCAATGTCCCTTGCCATCAGGTGAACCCACTTCAACTTCAGAAGTGCTGGTAATTTACGTTATGAAGTTTACGTTAATTTACGTTGTGTGTGCGTGGATGGGAGCTGTGTGTTTGTGAATAGGGAATGTGTTGGTGGGTGGGGATGTGTGTGAGGGATGTTTGTATGGGTGGGGAGATTGTGCGTGGGTGGGGATGTGTGTGTATATGGGTAGGGGTGTGTGGTTAAGGGATGTGTGGCTGGGGGAATGGGTGGATGGAGGATGTGTGGTTGGGTAGAGGATGTGTGGGTGGGTGATTGTATATGAGTAAGGGTGTGTGGTTAAGGGATGTTTGGTTGGGGGATGGGTGGATAGAGGATGTGTGGGTGGGTAGAGGATATGTGGGTGGGTGAGTGTGTGCAGATTAGGAGATGGTGGGGGATGTTTTTAGGTGTGGGCTCGGGATCTGTGAGTGGGCTGGGGGAGATGGGAGATTATGTGGGTGAGTGCGGAATTTGTGTGTGGGTAGGTGCGGAATTTGTGTGTGGGTAGGTGCGGAATATGTGAGTTGACGGGGAGATGTGTGTGTGGCTGAGGAATGTGTGTTTGGCTGGGTGGTTGGAGGTGTGTGGGTGGAGGAGGATATTGGGTGAGTGATTGTTGGTGGGAAATGGGATGGGTAGAGGATATGTGAATGGGTGGGGAGATGTGTGTAGGTCGGGGATGTGTGGGTTATTGAATGTATGTGTGCTTGGGGTGTGGGTGGATGGGATGTGTGGTGGGTGAGAGGTGTGTGTGGGTGGGGAGATGTGTAGGTGTAGGGATGTGGTGGATGGGTGGGGGAATGTATTGTATGTGTGTGTGGTTGGGGGGGGGGGGGGGGAGTTGGAGTGAATGGGGGATGTGTGGGTGGGTGGTGGATGTGTCTCATAACATAGTAATATGCATTGTTTATGTTTACAAAATTCATGTGACAATGTTTTTTTCCTATGCACTGTTGATGAAAGAAAGATGAGTGATTGGAAGGGCCGAATGTAAGACGGGCCTGCGTGCCCAATTTGTTACCCTTTGAAAATAAAGTCTGTTCGTTCATTCGTTCGTTCGTTCGTTCGTTAATCAAGTCAAGGAGGAGAAGTCAGCATTTTAATCCAACTGTCCGTGTAGGGGTTGAACCTGTTACCTCAGCATCAGCACACCGGATGTTTAAGAACTAGTATTCTTATCCATTCGACCATGCTGACTTTGGTCCAGTCTTTTGAAGATCCACATTACATACAAGACAAGGGGATTGACATTGACCAAAGGCTTCATGAAATAGTGCAATATTAATATGCTAATGATACCTAAACATGTTGAAGATAAATGTGGATGCTTTCATCACCAGGTTCACTACATTGAGGCCAACAGCAATGATGAGCCAATCCCTGGTGCCAGGGAGCAGAGCTTCGACACACACGACCATGCGAAGACGGATGCTGTGATCACGGGCCTCAAGCCAGACACGAGATACCTGATCCAGGTGGCAGCGTACACCAGGAAAGGTGACGGCTTGAGGAGCAGACAGAAAATACTGACCACAAAAGGAGCAGGTAGTACCTTTCCTCAAATCATATTGTTGCTGTCTAGTCCTTCCTATTGTAGCCTGGGTTTAGCAGTATCGGTCAGTCTTGGTTTTAATTTGGCTTGGATAATGGTTGGGACCCTTGTGGATCATGTGTACAGTGCAGAAGAACAGATAGATCATCACGGCTTGGAGAGAACAGTGCTGCAGGGAGTGACCAGGGGAAAGGCCAGATGGACACATAATCAGACTTCTTTTAGTACTATTAGTATTGGGACTCTTCACTGGCTGTTGAAGATGAGGATGGAGCATGTATGGAAATTTCCTGAGTGTGTGATATTGGTTCTTGATTCAACTCAACTCATGTTTGGCTTATTTATAGACACTCTTGGTTTGTTGGACCACAGCTAGGCATGCCTGTGGACAGATGTGTTGGACCACAGCTAGGCATGTATGTGGACAGATTTGTTGGACCACAGCTAGGCATGCCTATGGACAGATATCTATCATGCACATAATTAGTATGTTACTTATCCTAGCTAAATGTTTCTCCTGCAACTAACATATGTCTGTTATACATATAATTAGTATGTTACTTGTCCTATCTACATATTTCTCTTGCAATCCCATGGATCTAATGTATAAATTTCTGTTTTCTAAAGTGCCTTCTCCACCCAGAAACTTGCACGTGGACCTAGTTCAAGAAGACCCACCTAGTGTCAAGGTCACATGGCAACGGCCAGTGGAGACCCATGGGGATATAAAAAACTACCGGATCATTTGGGGACCTCGCGGTGAAAGATACGAGGAGATTGTGTTGAACTCTGAGATTTATTCCTACCTCACCAACACGCTAGGTATGTTGGCCATTGATGTTCCCCTTTCACTGAATCATTCATTATTATCATCATCATCCAGTGCCTTGCCGGCTGGCGTGAACAATCATGCCTCTCCACAAATTATGATCTCTAATGTCATGGATCAATTTGTGTGTTGACTCCCTTCTGTGCCATGACACATGACTGTCAAGAATCTTCTCACGCTGTCTTCCTCTATCTCTCTTTCCGCAAATCTTTCCGGTTGTCACAACATGTTCAAGTTTTTGTTTTCTCATAACGTGGCCAAAAAACAATGACAGCCTCTTTCTGATGTTTGTGATAAGTTGTCTTTGTGACTCGTCCTCCCTTAAAATGTCCTGATTGCTCATTTTGATCATCCAATTAATTTTCAGCATTCTTCTAAAAAATCACATCTCCACGGATTCCATGGATTTTTTCGCCTGTTTACTAATTGTCCAGAATTTGCAGCTGTATGTTAAATGCCAAGTAACAGGTGCTGCATAATGACGTAAACAGAAGGGACCAAAGAATCCCAGAACAGAAGCGCTGATGTATCAAGGCGTATTACATTGGAACACAAAGACATCATAAAGTATGCCTGGAAATGGACGAGATGATCAAGGACAACATTCATAGAAGCATTAGCAAACACACAGGCAAATACAGAAAACGCTATGTCTGAAACGGCTGGAAGAACTTAGAAGATGGAAAGAAAGACGAGCAATGACAGTCAAGATTCGAGCAGAGTTGGCCAGTAACATATGAGCAATTTTATATATACTAAGGATATTGCCCCTCCTGGCCACAACAGGATCAGTATCAGTATGTAATTATTTATTATTATTATTATTATCATTATGATTACAGTAGGCCTGCGCTACTTCAGTGTGGTGATATATATTTGGCGATATTTATATGGCACTGATTGGTTAACTACTAGAAGTCACAGGCATCATACTTCAGGATGGAGTGGCTCAGAGGTTACAACACACACCCCTCAACCCATGATGGAGTGGCTCAGAGGTTATGACACACACCCCTTAACCCATGATGGAGTGGCTCAGAGGTTACGACACACACCCCTCAACCCATGATGGAGTGGCTCAGAGGTTACGACACACACCCCTCAACCCATGATGGAGTGGCTCAGAGGTTACGACACACACCCCTCAACCCATGATGGAGTGGCTCAGAGGTTACGACACACACCCCTCAACCCATGATGGAGTGGCTGAGAGGTTATGACACACACCCCTTAACCCATGATGGAGTGGCTCAGAGGTTACGACACACACCCCTCAACCCATGATGGAGTGGCTCAGAGGTTACGACACACACCCCTCAACCCATAATGGAGTGGCTCAGAGGTTACGACACACACCCCTCAACCCATGATGGAGTGGCTCAGAGGTTACAACACACACCCCTCAACCCCATGTCCACGTAGACCTGATTCGATTCACAGCATAGACTGTGGATGTTTACAAATAATAAAAGGATGAAGACTCTTTGATGATTCTGGGACGGTGGATCGGACATCTGGTCCTCTCAGACAAGAATGAAACACTCTGATTACCTGTGATCACATTGCACACTTAAAAAAATACCTTGGTAGGTGAATATCTAAAATAATAGGCCACTGTCAAGACTAAATTTCAAAATTAGAAAGCCTACCTACAATCCTGTTATCACTGGAGATTTAATCTCGGACTGCAGGATTGGTAAGCTTGTGCACTAATCATATATCCACATATCATCACATAGTCCACATATGAAATAATAAATAATTTGTTCCAAAGCAGTTGTTTTGTATGTGTCTGTGATGTGATAAGATCATTACATTTTGTAGGCTTGAATGTGTGGAGAAATAGGTCACCAGTCTCTCCTTCACTTAGTGAGACGAATACCAGCGTTGGAACCATCCGACCATGCTAATGACATTATCAGTGCGGCTCCTGATTAACTACGCTACTGCATCTGCTTGAAATTCAAGCCTTGAATGCAGCATGCTTAGATTCCAAGAGAACACCCCTATATGTCCTTGTATGTTTGTGTCTACAGATAAAGGGACCACGTATGAATTCAGAGTCTCAGCCAAGAATGAGGTTGATTATGGTGAAAGAGCAGTCGCCACAATCACAACACCAGATGGAGGTAGGCTCATCTGCCAGATTGTATTGATCAGTTAACTGTTGTATAATCTCAGATTTAATAAATTTTTTTGTTGTTTTCATCTTTGTCAGCTTTTTCCCCCCTAGCACAGTATCACATATTCTGTTCTTCCCAATGCAGTATCACATGTCCTGTTATTCCCATCACACCATCCAGTGTTCTGTTCTTCCCAATGCAATACCACATGTTCTGTTATTCCCAACACAACATCCAGTGTTCTGTTATTCCCAACACAACATCCAGTGTTCTGTTATTCCCAATACAACATCCAGTGTTCCATTATTCCCAACACAACATCCAGTGTTCTGTTATTCCCAACACAACATCCAGTGTTCTGTTATTCCCAACACAACATCCAGTGTTCTGTTATTCCCAACACAACATCCAGTGTTTCATTATTCCCAACACAACATCCAGTATTCTGTTATTCCCAACACAACATCCAGTGTTTCATTATTCCCAACACAACATCCAGTGTTTCATTATTCCCAACACAACATCCAGTGTTTCAATATTCCCAACACAACATCCAGTGTTCTGTCATTCCCAACACAACATCCAGTGTTCCATTATTCCCAACACAATGTCTAGTGTTCCATTATTCTCAACACAGCAACAAAACCAGTCATAGTTTATAAGTAATTAACTAATTTAAGAAAACCGATCAGAGTTTATAAGTAACTAATTTATCTGAGAAAACTAGTTCAGGCGTATCCTAGTATCCTAGTATCAGGCGTACTAGTTCAGGCGTATATAGCTTATCCCTGTACTAGTTGATGGATAAGTAGCTGTTTCCTGACAATTGTCTCTTGTAAACACTATCTTTTTGTATTTCCCTACAGCACCTTCGGGCGCCCCACAGAATTTTACGGCTACAGGTTTGACAGAGACCTCTGTACGTCTAACGTGGGACTTGCCGGCCCGTAACTTACGTAACGGTGACATTGTTATGTATCAGATCACGTACCATAAACTTTCCAACGCGGTCAGTGAAGAAGACCTCAACAGCACCGACACATTTGTTGACCTGGTCGGCCTTGACATGAACACAGATTACATCTTTAAGATTAAAGCTTACACTAGTCGAGGAGCAGGGCCCTGGAGCAACCGCCTACACTTTCGAACTTTTGGTAGAAGTAAGTACATACAGTTAACTATTTTCATTTTAAATTATTCACCTTAAGTCTTTTTTTTTTTTATCGCTTTGAACTTAAATGTAGTCCACACTGGACTGATTTTTGCATGTGGGTTAGCTTTCCCTATTACCAGTGTCCCTCGCCATGAGTCAAACCCACTCTGATTTTAAAGGTACTTTTAATTTATGTCCCCAAGTCAAGGACGGAAAGTCAACATTTTAGTCTTACTGGCTGATGTAGGGGTTGAACCCGCTACCTCGCCATCCACAAATAGGAAGTTTACACCCTGGTCTAATATTAGACTTGTTTGCTGTTCAGTTGTGAGGTAATGTCTAGTCTTAGATTAATTTTTATTTTGTTGCTATATCCCAATCCACTCATTGTTACCTTAGAATGGAAGTAAACATTTGAGCACATAAGTAAAGGTAATGCCTACTGGGTGAAGCTTACTAGTGAAGCCTACTAGGTACATGGTGTTAGCATCACATTTGTAGTAGGCAATGGGTGATGTCATTATCACACTGGCCAACTTCACTTACTACAACATTTCATGGTTCTCTATTTTAGGTACTTGCTTTGTTTTAGCTGATGTTGAAATTGATCAGTTTATATTAAATACTAGCTGACCCGGCCCGGCTTCGCCCAGACCCTGGTGGGGAGCATCTCATTTAATTCATATAAGTAGTCATATAAGTTCTCGTTCTCGTTACCGACAATCTGTCTGTCTGTCTGTCTATCTGTCTGTCTGTCTGTCTGACCCGGCCCGGCTTCGCCCAGACCCTGATGGGGAGCATCTCATTTAATTCATATAAGTAGTCATATAAGTTCCCGTTCCCGACTATCTATCTGTCTGTCTGTCTGACTTGGCCCGGCATCACCCAACTCCTGGTGGGGAGCATCTCATTTAATTCATATAAGTAGTCATATAAGTTCCCGTTCCCGACTGTCTGTCTGTCTGTCTGTCCATCTATCTGTCTGTTTGTCTGTCTGACCCGGCCCAGCCCATGGTGGAGAGCATCTCATTTAAATCATATAAGTAGTCATATAAGATCCCGTTCCCGACTATCTGTCTGTCTGTCTGTCTTGGGTAAATGGAGGAGGGAAGAGGAGGGAGGAGGAATAGGGAGGAGGAGGGATTAGGAAGAGGAGGGAGGGGGAGGAGGAGAACACAGGAGGAGGAGGGAGGAGGAGAGGGAGCAGGAGGGAGAGGGAGGAGGAGGGAGGAGAAGAAGGAGGGAGGAGGAGAATGCAGGAGGAGGAGGGAGGAGGAGGGAAAGGGAGGAGGGAGAAGGAGGGAAGAGGATGAGGGGGAGGAGGAGGAATGTGAAGGGAGGAGGAGAGAGGAGGAAGAGGGAGGAGGAGGAATGTGAAGGGAGGAGGAGGGAGGGGGAGGAGGAGGGCGAAGGAGGAAGGAAGAAGAGGGAGGAGGAGGAGGAAGAGAGTGGAGGAGGAGGGAGGAAGAAATAGGCGGAGAGAGGAGGAGGAGTAGAGAGGAGGAGGAGGGATTAAGAGAAGGAGGGGGGAAAGGGGAGGAGGAGGAGGAAGAGGGAGGAGGGTGAAGGAGGAGGAGGAGGAGGGTGAAGGGGGAGGAGGGAGGAGGAGAACGCAGGTGGGTGAGGAGGAGGAGGGAGAGGGAAGAGAGAGGAGGTGGAGGGAGAAGGAGGAGGGAGGAAGAGGTAGAGGGAGGAGGAGTAGGAATGATGAGGAGGGGGGAGGAGGAGAAGGGAGGGGAGGAGGTAGAGGGAGGAGGAGGGGAGAGGAAGAGGGAGAAGGAGGAGGGAGGAGGAGGGTGGAGGGAGGAGGTAGAGGCAGGAGGAGGGGAGGAGGTAGAGGCAGGAGGAGAAGAGAGGAGGAGGGAGTTCGCCATTCCGAATTCATACTCGTCTAGGTTCTGTGATTTCGGTCCTTCCATTGATTGTTCTTCCCTTCTACACGACTGTAGATAACTTAACTTTCTTACACATAAAAAGATGAATTGTTATTGATATTGCCGTGGCATGGAGGCATATATATCAGCAGCAGAGTTGAACGCCTACGCCAGCCGGCACGGCACTTGATGATGATGATGATTGCCGTGTGACGATTCTGTGTAGTCACGTCATTTTCTTCCCTTTCCCTAGCGTTTTGGTTCGGGGATTCTTTCATCATCATCATCATATATTTACGTACGTATTTTGGGAATGGGAGGAGGAGGAAGAAGAAAAAAAAATATGACAGTTGGCAGCGCTGGAATGAAAGGAAGGTGTGTAGAAAATTTCATCTCAATCGGATGGGCCGTTCGCGAGCGCATAAAGGACATACATACAGACAGACAGACAGACAGACGGAGATCCTAATTTATATATAAGATTTCACTGTTTTGTGAGACTAGTATAGTATTATGTTTTAGTTGATGTTAAAATTGATCAGTTTATGTGAATTATTTCACTGATTTGTTAGACAGGTGCAGTATTAATGCAGTATTTACATACTGAATCTGTTACAAGGAGTGGAAGAGATATGATCAACTAAGAATCACTTCTTTGTCTTCCCTGTTTCCCCCTTGTCATTTTCATCTAGGGCATGCCTCACACACTGTGGTGTTGCTTGTGCGATGGTAAACCATGACCACTGACACTTACTGACATTGCATGTGTTGATGATGATGATAATTAAATGTAATGGGAACCCATTTCTGCCATTATGTTCCAAAATTGGTTATATTCTCCACAATTAAATGACTGAGTAGTCCGTCAAGCGAGAGACCAGGTCTACATTATACTATTGTTCTATAACTGTCCTTATGTGAAACATGTTGTCATGTGGCAAGAGACACAATATATCCTATAGTATATTGTGCCTCTACTTCGAGGTACTATCCAGTTAGTGATAACACTTATGTGCTGGCTTATATCTGAAAGAGGCTAATGAAACTAGAATAGTATATACAACAATAAGAAAGAGACAAATGGCTTTGTTTGGTCATGTGATGAGGAGAGAGGCATTGGAGAACATCACGACAACTGGAAAAATCAAGGGGAAGAGAGGCAGAGATAGATCAAGAGAAACTATGCTGCATGGACTGAGACAGTGGCTTGGAGGAATATCATCAGCAGAGTTGATCCAGAACACCAAAGACCACTATCTGTGGAGAGACATTAATGCCTACGCCAGCTAGCAGGGCATTTGATGATGATAAATGATGACTGGCTTACATAAAAACATGTCATGATAAGTATAAAATTTCCATATGTTCTTCTTCTTTCGTTCGCTTGAAATATGTCTATATCTGCAATGTCGTCTCTTGCATGAATTGAACTGTTTTTTTTTCAGTTCACACAGTGGTCCATAGAGTTTATCTTCCACTGTCGTCTCTCTAGGCCAGAAGGTTTGCCTAGATATGTTATATTTTGGTCAGTCTTGGAGTATGTGCTCTGCTGTCTGCGACGCCAATCCACATGTGCACATGGCTGTTTCACCAATCTTGAATTTTGTATACATGTGGTTGCGTAATCTATTGTGTCCTGTTCTGAGGCGCAGAATAATGACTTGTTCTGGTCTGTCCATAACGTGGTAGTCATCTTGAGCAGGTTTTGGTGGCTTTCTGACTGATTTGATCATTCTTTTCTTTTGGTGGTATGTAACGGGCACATCAGGCTGTTCTTCTTTGGCTCCTTCCTTAGCCAATTGATCAGCTCTGTCATTTCCGGGTACTCCACAGTGGGATGGTATCCACTGTATGGTGACTTTATGCTGACTGCTAAGTTCAGAAAGTAGTGTCCTTAGTACTGGCAATTTCCCAGAGAGAAGCGCCTCGAGTACTGATTTTGCATCTGTTAGTAGCACCACAGGTTGTGTACCATTGCTGTTATTTAGTAATTTCTCTGTTGCTATCTTGATTGCCTCAATTTCGGCATCATAGTTATGGCAGTACTTTCCTGTCGGTACTCTGGCTGTGTCCCTAGTATTATTTGGGTATTCTATGTACACTCCCGCTCCTCCATTTCAAACAGCATTTTGTGCTGACCCATCTGTGTAGACTCGGATCCAGAGATCCTGTGGGTATTCTTCATCAAGGAAGCTGAGAGTGGCTGTTCTGCGCTGCACACTGTTCTGTTCTTCCTTGTCAAATATTCCTCTCACTTTTGTCTGGATTTGTAACGATAATCTATGCTCATCTTTCCATGGAGTTCGCTCTGGAATAGTTGTTAGGGGGATACCAACTGTGGGCACATCAGTGGTTTCTCTGCAGAGTCGTTTGGCCTGGTGGATAAAACTACTTCTTTTCAACCGCCCCATAGCTAGGTTTTCAAATCTGTTCTTCATAGGGTGGCCTGGCAAGCTGAGGAACTTTTCTGCTTGTATTAGCGTTTTCGTATCTCTGCGCTCACTCAGTGCCTGTGTCCTCCCCATCTTCTCCATTTCCACTGTAAGTGCTTGATTTTGCACCTTGTCCAGCTCTTGTAGTGTGGTTTTTGATGCTGAACACCACGCAGTTGACCCATATTCCAGGTGTGGTCGTATGCTCTGTTGGTAAACTTTGCTAAGTATTTTCGTACTGGCTCCCCATGTGGTTCCACTTAGCTTTCTCAGGATGGCTATTTTCCTTCTGGCTTTTGCTACTGCTTTGTTGATGTGCTTTCTCCATGTCAGCTTGCCATCAAATGTTACTCCAAGGTATGTTGGTTCTTTATCTTCTCTTAGGGGAGTTCCATTTATCTGGATGATCCCTGCCTTTTGTTTTGGAGAGAGGGTAAATAGGGTGGTGCTGCACTTGTCAGTGTTTATGCTGACACACCATCTATTTGCCCATGCAGCAAATGTATCTACAGCTCTTTGTAGCAATCTGGTGGCCACTGATGCATATTCATTTGTGCTCCATAGAACCAGGTCATCGGCGTACATTGCCGCTTTAATTCCATGCGGTAGGTGAGCAACAAGATCATTGATGAAGATTAGAAAAAGTGTGGGGGACAAGACTCCGCCCTGGGGGACACCGTGACGCAGTAGTACTTTCTTGCTCTTGAGTCCGTCTATCTGTACTCGGGCTCTTCTGTTGTGCAAGTATGCTTTCACCCATTTGTACATTCTTCCATTGACTTTGCAGTTTCTCAGTTTCTTCATCAGACCTTCTTTCCAGACTTTGTCAAAGGCTTTCTTCAGATCTATCCATGCCGCAAGCACCAGCTTCTTCTCTTGGAATGCATCCTCAATTTCTTGAGAGAGGTAGGTTGTCTGATCTTCCGTAGAGTAGCACTGCCTAAAGCCAGCCTGCTGTGGCACAAGGATGTTTTTACTTTCAATGTACCACTGCAGTCTGTGATTGATGATGCGCTCCAGTGTTTTGCAGAGACAGCTGGTGAGGCTAATTGGTCTGTAGCTAGAGGCAATGGAACCATCTTTCCCTGATTTTAGGAGGGGTATCATGATTGCTTCTCTCCAGGCTTGTGGAACACTGCCTAAGGTCCAGCTGTTATTGAAGATCTGCAACAGCTTTGTTTTGGCCTCTGTTCCTAGGTTCCTGATCATTTCATTGGAGATACCATCAGCTCCTGGTGACTTTCTCATTTTCAGTTTTGATATGGCTAGCTCCAGTTCGCTGATTGTGATGGGTGCCTCCAGAACCTCATGTACTATTTCCTTCTGTCCTGTATGTTGTCGTTTCTCTCGAATCTCTTGTTGTTTCTCTGGACTAATTTTGATATTGCTATCTTGTGCGAATGAGTCCGCAAAATGGTCAGCTGCTTGCTTTCTTGTTAAGATTTTTCCATCTTTATGTAGCGCAATTTTTGAGTTTCTCCCTGTGCCCTCGTCATTAAGCTGTTTTATTAGCTTCCACAATTTCCTTGTGTCTCTTTCAAAGTTCAGAGACTCCGTTTTCTCCTGCCAGCTTTTCCGTCTAGCCTGCAGCTTGGCCCTTTGAAATTTGGCTTTTGCATGCTGGAATTTATTGTGGTGCTCTTGGCTGGGTGTGGCCTCTGCTTGCTTTCTACACACTTCAACATCATTATGCAACTGTTTCCAGTTCACTACTCCAGTAGGGTTTATATTGTTTACGGGCTCCTCTTGGTACTGTTTCTCGCGCTGCCTGTAGTATGCATTTCCCAAACTCTTCAACTACTTTATTTATGTCTTTCTCAGTGTTCAGGTTTCTAACCAATATGCTGGTGCGATGCTTGTAGATTGCCCAGTCTGCTTTCTTGTAGTTCCACCTCGAGAGGGTGCTGCTTTCACTTACAAGCTCATTTTCTACGGTTAGAAAGACTGGCCGATGGTCACTGCCACCAAGTTGTTTCCCAACAATTCGTGTAATGTTCCACTCCAGGTCTGGTGAATGAAAAGCCAGGTCAGGTGTAGTTGTAGAGTGCCATGATCTCGAGTAGAAAGTATGTGGGTCGGACGGCTTGTTAATCAACATGAATCTATTCTCATCCTGCCAGTCTTCCAGTCTCTCTCCTCTCTGGTCCATGTGATCATAGCCCCAGCTCTGCGAGTGGCTGTTGAAATCGCCACACACAATCATTTTTTCTTTTAGTGGTAGTGTGTCCAGTGCCTGTGGGCGGTCACTTGGACAGTAGTAATTGATCAGATGTAGATCTGTATTACCTGTCTTAAGTTTCAGTGTCTGATACTCAGCCCCTTCCATGTAGACTTTGATTTGGGAAGCCATGATGTTATTTCTTACAAGGGTCAGTATCCCACCTTTTCGCCTGTCCTTTCGGTCAGATCGGTAACACTGGTAGCCTCTGATTTTGAAGGCTATATTTTCATTGAGGTGAGTTTCTTGCAAGCAACATATGCTTACTTTTTCTTGGTCCAAGATTTTTTCTAATTCTATTTTTTTGTTGCTGACTCCCTCCGCATTCCAGTGCATTATTTTAAGTCTTCGTTTGGTAAGGCCAGTCATCCTATTCTCATGTCCCCTGGCTCCACAGGACATCTGAGAAGGACCTCCAGTAGTTGGGGTTGGACCCTTTCGAGACATAGGGCCCGGCACTGCACCTGCCTGGGGGTCCAAAGCAGGGCGAGCACCATAACGATTAGCAGTAGTCGACATATTTCATTTTGCGTGATTGCGTGGCATCGTGATTTCTGTGGTGCGCCTCTTGGCTGGTTGCCTCCGTCTTCAGCACCTTTCTTTGCTAGAGCAGACTGTGGTCTCACTCGAGTGTAGATGTGTACACGCGCACACACCTGTCTGCGCATGCATGTACGTGCATACACATCTAGAGCATACTGGTTATTTTCCGGCGCCAGAGATTCGCCGTCGCCCCTTCTCCTGTTAGTTTAAACAGGTCCGCCGCGTGAAGGCCAGGAGTTGGACTTTTGCTGCATAGGTTATGTATTCACGAGCCATTGAGGTATTTAAGCAATGTTGGGCGCTCACCCCAACACCGCGCCTCGGCTACATACAGCAACATTTGGAACCTTTCCATATGTTTAACTGTCATCTGTCTTTAAGGAATTGATTTAATCGTATAAACTTGTGGTTAACATGAATTCCATGACCCAGTATAAGGTCACAGAGTACCAAGAGTACAGAGCACTGAGCTTCACACATTTTAGCATGAAGGAAGACTCAGTTCCTGGGTTCACGCTTTGAGGGAAAAGAGCAAGCGGATCACTGGCAAGGAGACGAGGGTCTCCAGAAGCGTCATTGAAGATTGAAAATGAAGAACAGTATTCACCCTGCTGCCTTCTGTAGTTTGAGTGTAAACATATTTGTTTTAATGCAAAAATGAGAATATTATTTTAAGCAGTATATTTCGTTATGATGTGAACTTCTTTTTATATGTAATGGTTAAATTATATAAATTAACCACGCTGGTCTTCTATTGTGATTGAAGTTTGTAGATGTGTCATGGTGCTAACTGATATAATAAGCCATTTTAGAATTCCCAAAATTAACCACAGATAAATAAATAATTATAAAACTGTCTGAGCCAACATGATGATAGACATGCTGTAAATTCAATTGAAGGAAATACACAATGTAAATGTCGCTTACTGAGCATTAAAATTGCAGAAGATACTGCAAAAGAAAACAATTAATGTGATGGCACTAAAATGAGAATATATCATCCTTTAGATAGAAAAATAAATCATGTTTGATGATGTATCATCCTTCGGTACCGAGTCGGTTAACTTGTGGTATAAGTTAGCTGTTTGTTGTTTATCATCAAACCCTAACATCAGCAACTTTTTAACGGTATTAATGATTCCTGTTATGTTTTTGTATTTGCTTGCAGTGCCTCCTCCCCCCAAAAATGTGAAAGCCCGCCGTACATCTGACACCACCATTGAGGTGCGATGGGATGAGCCTGAAATCCCTGTATCCGGATATAAGATATTCTACAATATGTTTGCTACGCCAGCCATGTATGTTTGGCAGCAGATGGAGACAGGCCCATATACGGTAGCAGATATTACAGGACTTGAGCCAATTACTGTATATGCCATACGTGTTCAAGCCAAGTCTGTGGATGGTCGTTACGGGAATATGTCTGAAACAATCACGACAGACATCCGAGAAGTTCGTAAGTGAACATGACTTTTTTGTTACAAGTGATCAATTCAGCAGCCTGGAGGATTTTATTCTTGGTATATTGTATCTTGTCTCATGTCTGCAGCTGTCTGCATTGTTTCTCAATCTGATGAACTGCAACCTGTGTAACTGTTGTCTTGACTCATGTCTGCAGCTGTCTGCATTGTTTCTCAACCTGATGAACTGCAACCTGTGTAACTGTTGTCTTGACTCATGTCTGCAGCTGTCTGCATTGTTTCTCAACCTGGTAAACTGCAACCTGTGTAACTGTTGTCTTGACTAATGTCTGCAGCTGTCTGCATTGTTTCTCAACCTGATGAACTGCAACCTGTGTAACTGTTGTCTTGACTAATGTCTGCAGCTGTCTGCATTGTTTCTCAATCTGGTGAACTGCAACCTGTGTAACTGTTGTCTTGTCTCGTGTCTGCAGCTATCTCCATTGTTTCTCAACCTGGTGAACTGCAACCTGTGTAACTGTTGTCTTCATTGTGAAAGCAATCAGTAGAGTGAGTTCCATCAGTTGCTATTAAGTGTTACAAATCCCATGTGGTATTAAAAATTCGACAAGATGTGTGGTGTATCGGCTTAGCAGGTTCCCAGCGTCTTTGTGTATTATCTTGTCAATCCAACTGATTATGTGTTCAACCACCCTGTTGTTTACCTGCCTCTCTGTTCTGCTGATGTAGATAGTCTGGCACATATATATATATTCTCTCTCTCTCTCTCTCTCTCTCTCTCTCTCTCTCTCTCTCTCTCTCTCTCTCTCTCTCTCTGTCTGTGGTGGGCTGGGGATGTGTGAGTAGGTGAGGGATGTGTGTGTGGGAGGGGGGATGTGTCACATAACATGATAATATGCATTGTTTATGTTTACAACATTCATGTGACAATGTTTTCTTTTCCTATATGAATGTATCATGCAATCATTGATGAACGAAAGATGAGTGATTGGAAGGGCCGAATGTAAGCAGGCCTACATGCCCAATTTCTAACCCTTTTCTAAATAAAATTAAATCTCTCTCTCTCTCTCTCTCTCTCTCTCTCTCTCTCTCTCTCTCTCTCTCTCTCTCTCTCTCTCTCTCTCTCTCTCTCTCTCTCTCTCTCTCTCTCTCTCTCTCTCTCTCTCTCTCTCTCTCTCTCTCTCTCATACACATACATACATTGACTGTAACTATCTTGATTATCTACATAAATACATCGAATCAGTTAGTGATATGATTATTCACATACATACATTGACTGTAATTATCTTGATTATACACATACATACGTTGATTCTGTACTTCTGCCAGAACGAGACGATGCAGTGCAACGATTTAGAGTCACCCAAAGGCTGACCAGCCAGGTCAAGCTGTCATGGGACAAACCAAAGAGGGATGATGTCCAGAGCTACATGGTGAGAGACATTTGTTCATATCCGAAGTAATCTTAACTTTTACAGCATGAAGTACATTAAGACTGTTTCACACTGAGGAGCAGCTGGCCGAGTGGCTAGAATGCCAGATTCTTCTTCGGGAGACACGGGTTCAAATCCTCGGTAAGGTGTCGGATATTTATCTGTTGGGGGAAAAAAGAAAATCCTAACCTGCACAGTTTGCGGCGACTGCACTAGCCAGGCGGTCTTACCTCCTCAGGCTCAAAGACACCCCCCCCCCCCCCCCCCCCCGCCATACACAGCAAGGTAATATATTGGCAGTAAATGAGTTTTGACAGTTCACACTGTAAGTAAATTAGACTGTTTTGCATATTGAGGTACATTGGACTATTTTTTACAGTTTGGGATAAATTAGATTGTTTCACAGTTTAAATAAATTATAACGTTTCACAGTTTGGAGTAAATTAGACTGTTTCAAAATTTTAAGTAAGTTAGACTGTATTACAGTTTTCGGTAAATTAGACTGTATTACAGTTTGAGATACCTTAGTATGTCAGTATATTCATGAGGTAGACTAGACTGTTTCACAGAAACCTTGAGTTTAACTTGACTGTTTATGGCAAGATAGACTGAACATTTTCACAGATAACATGAGTATAATGTGACTGTTTCACAGATAACATGAGTTTAACTTGATTGTTTCACAGATAACATGAGTTTAACTTGATTGCTTACCATATAACATGAGTTTAACTTGACTGCTTAACATATAACACGAGTTTAACTTGACTGTTTAAAAGATAACATGACATAAGGTATTTTTTTTTTTATAAAAACATGACATAACTTAGACTAAATTCACAAAAATCAGCATCCCGGTCTCCAGAAAGATGCATATTACCAACTCGGCCTAAAAGAACAAGTTAAATCTTCACACTCAGGACAGAACACAGTGGGCTGAAATAACACATGTTTAATAAACTAAAGACAGGAGTTACTGATGAATATAGCTGTGGAACTAGTAAACTGACTGCCAGACATTTGTTGCAGAAATGACCAACATAAGCAGAACAAAGTATGTTGGCCTACACCCGCATCATTTGAGGGCAAGCTCTATGAAGATGTCATTAAGCTTAAGTGTTTGTGTGTGTGTGTGTGTGTGTGTGTGCGCGTGTGTGTGTGCTGGGTTTGTATTTATTCATATTGACATCTGAAAGTGAACAAAGTATGACAGATGTGCACATTGATCACCCTTAGACAGTTCCCTTAGTGTAGACTGAACCAGTTAAGGCAACATGGCCAGGTGGTGTATGAGCTAAGTGGTCAGTGTATGAGGAATCTCTTGCCTTAAAATGGGTTAATCTAGTTCATATTTCTTCTCTGCAATCCAGTTTTAGAATGACTTAATCTAGTTCATATTTCTTCTCCTCAATCCAGTTTTTAGAATGAGTTAATCTAGTTCATATTTCTTCTCCACAATCCAGATTTTAGAATGAGCTGATCTAGTTCATATTTCTTCTCCTCAATCCAGTTTCTAGAATGAATTAAACTATTTCATATTTATTCTCCCCAATCCAGTTTCTAGAATGAGCTAAATTAGTTCATATTTATTTCTAAAAGTCTTTTTAAAAAGTCACTTACTGAGTTTGTGCTTTGTGTGATGCTTTCTGCGCTGCAGAAAGAGACCGAGCCATATGGGATAAAAACCCGGTGCAATTAAGTTGACCCTGTCAACTTTCAAGAGACGACTTTTTAAATATTTAATTCTTCTTCTCAGTCCAGTTTCTAGAATGAGTTAAACTAGTTCATATTTATTTCTTCTTCTTTTCAATCCAGCTTCGATATGATGGTGTCAAAACATACCGGGAGGATACTGAGGTGAAGCAAGTGTCATTTGAGTCCAAGGAGGTGAAGATAAACCACCAGCACACAACCTGGACGGTGACAAATCTGAAGCCGAAGATGAAGTTTGAGTTCAACATCAGCGCCGTGTTCAGAGACGGAGAAGAAGGTTCACAGCAGTCACTGGTTACGGAGACTCTTATTGATGGTGAGCTTTAGAGACATAACTAGTCCAGGCACCTGAGTGACATGATGTTACCCAGGGACATGTGAAGTGAGTTAGTACACACACCTGCTTCCATGGATGTTTGTGATCCTCTCCCTCGTGAGTAATTGCCAAGGTCCATCCATTTGATTATATGGGTGTCTGAGGGTTAGTTCTCTGTAGCGCATCTCCTTGGTTCATCCGCCTGATTATATGGATATTTGTGGTTTAGTTCTCTGTGAGGCATCTCCCTAGTTCATTCACCTGGTATTTAGTTTTCTACGAGACATCTCTCCCTAGGTCATTCATCTGACATTTAGTTTTCCATGTGGCATCTCCCTAGTTCATTTACCTGACATTTAGTTCTCTATGAGACATCTCTCTCTGGGTCATTCACCTGATGTTTAGTTCTCTATAAGGCATCTCCCTAGTTCATTCACCTGGCATTTAGTTCTCTCTAAGGCATCTCCCTAGTTCATTCACCTGACATTTAGTTCTCCATGTGACATCTCCCTGTGGTATTCACCTGATAATTAGTTCTCTATAAGGCATCTCCCTAGTTCATTCACCTGACATGTAGTCCTCTATGAGACATCTCCCTGTTTCATTCACCTGACATTTAGTTCTCCATGAGGCATCTCCCTAGTTCATTCACCCAACATTTAGTTCTCTATAAGGCATCTCCCTAGTTGATTCACCTGACATTTAGTTCTCCATATGTCATCTCCCTAGTTCATTCACCTGACATTTAGTTCTCCATGTGACATCTCCCTGTGGTATTCACCTGATAATTAGTTCTCTATAAGGCATCTCCCTAGTTCATTCACCTGACATGTAGTCCTCTATAAGGCATCTCCCTATTTCATTCACCTGACATTTAGTTCTCCATGAGGCATCTCCCTAGTTCATTCACCCAACATTTAGTTCTCTATAAGGCATCTCCCTAGTTGATTCACCTGACATTTAGTTCTCCATATGTCATCTCCCTTGTTCATTCACCTGATAGTTATTTCTCTATAAGGCATCTCCCTAGTTCACTGGGTCTTATCATAGATCAAAATCTATCCTTAAATTCCCATGTTCATGCTCTAGTTAAACAAATAGCCAAAACAGTATACCAACTTGCCAAAATTAAAAATGTCCTCAACGAAAACACAAGAAAGATATTCTATGCTTCCCACATACAAGCACATATTGATTATTGCTCCACAATCTGGGATGGATGCTCCAAATCAATAATAAAACGCCTTTATTCACTCCAGAAAAGAGCAGTGCGTCTAATCAGTGGTGATAAGCTTACAGACAATTCTAACCTACATGAAAGTCTTCAGTTACTGACTGCCACTCCACAAACGCCTACTTTTTAATAAGGCTAAACTAATTCACAAAATCCTATTTCAAAATGCCCCAAGCTACCTTTGGCCATTGTTTAAATATAATGCAAGACATAGCGAACAACTAAAAATACTCCATGTCCCTAAACGTAGGATAGACATATTTAAAACAAGCTTAGCATACTCTGCCACTCAGTTGTGGAACAATCTTCCACAAGAAATCAAAGACACTACCAATCATTATACATACAGTCACAACCTGTTTGAACACTACCTCAGGACAGACTACATGCCCCCTTAAAAAAAAAAAAAAAAAAAGCAACAAAGACAATAAAAATGATAAATTATCTCGAATGGCAACTAGCCAAAAAAACAACAACATTCCCATATGTATGGCATGTTACACCCACCTTGGGTATTCATGATGCCCATGTTAAACATTGCATCAACGAGTCATGTATTATTTATTATTTTTCATGCATTTTAATGCTTATTGTTCTTTTGTTGTCAAAGAATTGCTTCATAAGAGATGTTGAATGAAAGAATGTATGAGAGGAAATAGAGAAGAAGGGCAGAATGTCAGACGGGCCTGCGTGCCCAATTCTTAACCCTTGGAAAATAAAGATAAAGATAAAGATTTACTACTTCATTCACCCGACATTTAGTTCTCTATGAGGCATCTCCCTAGTTCATTCACCCGACATTTAGTTCTCTATGAGACATCTCTCCCTAGTTCATTCACCCAACATTTAGTTCTCCATGTGTCATCTCCCTAGTTTATTCACCTGACACTTAGTTCTCTGTGAGGCATCTCCCTAGTTCATTCACCTGACATGTAGTTCTCTATGAGGCATCTCCCCAGTTTATTACCATTGTTTTGTAGATCAATCAACAATCCAGGAATGCTGGGTCACAATCATGCTGGCCACCTGAATTTCCCAAGACATTTCCTCGTAACTGTTGCAGGCTGGGTTGGCAACCCTCGAAACCCAGATCATGATGTAATTATGCTAGAGCACATATACTCTGTGTTGTTTCTGGGGTTCAGGCAGTTATGTCATATTTCTGGGGTTCAGGCAGTTATGTCATATTTCTGGGGTCCAGGCAGTTATGTCATATTTCTGGGGTCCAGGCAGTTATGCCATATTTCTGTTTGTAATTCCATGTCCTTTGCAGGGTGTGGCAGTCACATCCAGCTCCTATTGTTGGCTGTTTGTGATTCACTCGGCAATTTTGTGTTCAGTAGTTTGCCAATGCTTTCTGAATGAGAAGTCAACATTTAAATCGGAGGTCTGCATGGCTGAATGGAAAAGAGGGATTGTTCATAAACATCTGGTGTGCTGATGCTGAGGTAGCATACACCGGCCAGTTGGACTAAAATGTTGACTTCTCATCCTTACCTTGAGAATGTACATTACAACTACCTCAGAAGTCGGAGTGGGTGCGCCTGATGGCGAGGGACACTGGTAATAGGGAAAGCTAAACCCCACGCAAAAATCAGTCCAGTGCACCAGAAATAGTAGGACATGTGTTGACTATACTTAAGCCCAAAGCGAGCCAACACACACCCACACATTTTAACAAATCATTTCAGTCAAAATAACCACTGTGTGGGAGGAACCCACAACACAGCTATCAGAAGATAAAGTGTAAGCATTTAAACCTCTCAGCCACTGCGACCTGCTATATATATAATATATTCATCATCATCATCATCATGTGCCATACCGATAAGTGTGGGCGGTCATGTTTCGCCATCTCACAATTAACAGGTTTGTGGATCATCTCAGTGTTCTTGTCTCGACCGTGCCACATGGCCAGGCCATTCATGTATTTATTTCTCTGCCTTAATCTTGTTCTTGTCCCCTCAATCTTGCCAGTTATCACCAAGTTCTCTAGTTGATTTCTTCTCATAACGTGCCCCCAAAAAATCTTGACTATCTATGTCTAATTTCTCTAATCAGTTCACAGTTTTCATTTGCTTCTCGTAAGACTTGCTCATTTGATATATTATGGATGATACAGATGCATTTTGTTCATGTATACTTAGAAGTGAGTGATAATGCAGTTGCTCAATATGTCTACAGCCCCACCGCGAGTGGAGAAGCCCACCGTTCTGGCTGTAATGAAGGGCACCATACAGATGCACCTGAAACGAGCATCTGAGAAAAACGGTCCCATCAGCCACTATCATATTGTTGTGGTTCCTTCCAAGTCTGGCCTGACCAAACTGCCATCAGACTACACCCTCGAGGAGGTTGGTCATCTTGCTGTGGTGACATTGTGGTGTGGTGACATTGTGGTGTTGTGACATTGTGGTGTTGTGACATTGTGGTGTGGTGACATTGTGGTGTGCTGACATTGTGATGTGCTGACATTGTGGTGTGGTGACATTGTGATGTGGTAACATTGTGGTGTTTGTTGCAGTTGACCTATTGTCAGCCTTTTCTGTTTATTCTGGGTTTAACATTAGTGTGTGCTAATTCATAATATAATGTCAGTGTGATTTTATTATGTCAGATATTGTGTTATGTCTGTTCAGCCTAAAGGGTTGTAGTATAGGCCTCTAGTGATTTAATGTTGCCTTTACTGATGTAATATTACCTTAAGTGATATAATGGTGTCTGTAGTCAGGTCTTAGTCAGATACGACTGAGCTACCATATGACAGTAGCCGGTACTACCTGCTTTCTGCTGGCGCTAAATGTTGGGCGGCGCTCACCAAACCCAACACCCCACATTGTGCCAACGGCTTTGGGCGGATGAGTGCAGTTTGCAGGGTATAAGCCTCACCTTAGTGTGAGGAAATGCAACCTAAAAACTAAATGTCAGGGGGGCAGAATTTTTTTTTGGGTTCCCCCCTAAAAAGCCTTTTTTTTTTTTTCCCAAAAA
>JACEFZ010010352.1:27500-111536 GCA_014155875.1 Cepaea nemoralis | reverse complement strand
TTTCAAAACATATAATGGAGAACTGAAAATTCAAGTACAAGATAATTTTAATGAAATATGTTTTCTATATTATTTTAATTATTAGTAATTATTTAAATTTAGTGAGATCCTTGCCCTTGATGCTTGCTCCAAAGAGATGTGTTTAGTTAACTTCAATCTCGAGTCTCCCCGTTTTGTTATATCCAGCCCATTTCTTGCATTTTCGAATTGCCCCCCTTAACAATCGAATTGCCCCCTGTCGTGTCTTCCTTTAAAGTGTCGTCCCTGGAGTGGGGGAGTCAACACCCACATTATAAGTTTTTTTTTTCTTTCTTATCAATATCCTGGAGAATCCACCAGCTTCCGTCCAACACACTCTATCAGCCCGTGGACACCTTTTCCTATCACTCTCTCACTGTCTTACTATGCCCCCTCTCATACTTCCCCAACGCAACATACTCAACAACTCTTGCTTCTAAAAATTAATAAAGATTAATTTATTAAAAGAAAAGTGTAACGTATATGAGACGTGTCTGTGAAGAAAATGTGTGTCGTGTATTCTGATGCAAATGTATAGGTCAGCCTTCAAAGTTCAGGATCAGAGTCCACTCATCATGGCAAGGATTACACGACATCACACGAGTCAGTACAATAGACCTCACCAATTGCCGCTTCTTTTCCGCCAGACTTGTTATCCTCCATGAACCTTGATAACCATGAAATCTGAGTCCCATTCGAAACTACAGTCCGGGAACACTATTAATGTTTGTTCCTAACAAAAACTGTTCCTAATAGTTTGTAGAAAACTGAGATCTCATAATTCCTGCACAGAACAAAAAAAAAAACAATAGAACACTGTCCCATGAACATGGCATTTGTCCTTCTTGCGAAATGTTCTATGGATTTCCTTATTTTCTCGTTATTGTCTTAACGTAATAATGTTCTTGATATGTGGAACAACTACACTTAAATGTTACCTTTCCTCCAATGTGAACCTCAATCACTATTGGGTGTGTTAAAGACTGGTATGACCTACAACTCATTCGGTACTTATCCTGTAGGATACTTCTATCATTCATCTCCCCTGAGCAATGTTGATCATCTTCCTCTAGCATAGGCTCTTTGATAAAGTTGCGGGCCAATCTTCCTGCGCCAAACTTTATCCGGGATCGGATTTTCCTTGGTTCCGTGTTCTTCCTTCCAACAAGAGAAACCTGTAAAATAGATCATACAACTGGTGATAGCCTCCCCGTCACTGATCTCTATTAGATGATCGTGGCCATCGGCCTCGCTCAGAAAATACAGTGAACCTAACTCTGTCATGGACAGAGGAACTGAACACATAGGTTTTCATCAGGCCAAGACAAGAAAAAAAACAAAACAACCAACAGCGTGCGGAACCCCCCCCCCCCCCCCCCCCCCAACCAGGGAGGACCCACTGGAAGATCCCAATTATTGCCCATTACTCAATTCTCAACTAGTAGAGCTTATCAACACTACACTAATCTATTTTCAACTAACAGAGCCAAGTATCTCTTCCCTACTCTAGCTAGTTTTCCACTAACAGTGCTAATCATCACACTCTAGTTTTAACAAGGCTACAGCCTATATTAATTAGGACTAATTATACAATATGACTACCTTATGCAAAACCGCCTAATTCCGGGATGGCTGCTGCACTTTGCCATAACGACACATGCTAGTTAATATTAAATTAATCTAACACTGTAGAGCTCTCCCACAAAAACGTCCATCATAATCCACGGTTTTGGTCAACACTGTTTCTCCCAATCATGGTTTATGGCAAAATCTAAAATTGGTCACCTGATGGTATTCATTATGTCCACACAGGTGTTATTTGGGCATATCATCCATTGTCAAGAATCTATCCTCCCTGGCTCAATCAATGTCAGAGTTGTCATCACTTGTTTTGACTCCCACAATAAGCTAGTGAGTTCCTGTGTGCTCCCAACAACGGGTTTCCACAACAAACCGCCAATCTTCTTGATGTCCGGAAACTCTAAATGACAGACGGACTGTTTTCTTCCGAGCTGAGTACTTCCGCTTTCAATCCGACCTGTTTATAAACTATCAAAGTGGTGTATTGAGTCATCTCACTCACTTCCCCTACACATCTGCAGCTGTTAACTTTGCCCGACCTGTGATGGTTGACATCTGATTGTAACCAGGATCTGACGGGTTCTATCTGTATTCGAATGTTGATAAACTGTCAAAGCGATGCAGGGATTTGTCTCACTCACCACCGAGTGTTCCCAATCCGTCGACCAGATGTAAACACGTGCAGTTACATTTTCTGGATTTGTTGAAACAACCTTTGGCCTCGAACATGCCGCTAATTCAGAACGCCTTTTATTCTCATCACTGGTTAAATCACGTTGGTCTATTATGTGACACCCCCTTAACAAACGAATTGCCCCCCTGTGGGTCGTGGGCCCCACGTTGGGAAACACTGTTCTAACACATAAAAGACTCATGTCATCACATGGTGCTGGACACATATTCTGTGGACTAATCGGCACTCGCTGGATGACGTGGTCAGTGTCCAGCTCATAGACCTCAAGGAACTCACACCAAGCCCTTTTAGAGGTTGATTAGACTCTGTTTCTAAAGTTTTCAAAGCCAACCTCACGCCAACAATCAGTAGAGGCCTCTTACGACATGCATGGCATAGTGCTAATGATGATGCTGATAATAATAACACTGGTCAACACATTTTCAAAAGTTATTTTAGCAGAATTTTAATACACCATTTCTTATTGATTTTGACATGCTGGTTTTAAATATAATATAAATTCACCACATTGCTGTGTTTTTTTTTTTTTTTTAATATTTTTATTTTAATGATGAATTTACATTACAGTAATAGGAATACTGCATGCTTGTTTAAATCTCTGGGGTGAACAGTTAGTCTTTCTTCTTTAGCATTATAATTTTTGTGGTTACAATTAATTGATATTTCAACATAACATGATGGAAAAAAATAAAAAAGTCATTTAAAGTTCTTATACAATGTTTTAAACAGGCACATTTAAATCAATTCTCCAATTATTCAGTCGCTGTTCGAACTGTCTCTTGTCACAGTCCAACTGTAAACGGCAAGCATTGAAGGGTTCCAGTTGCCTTGAAGCCTTGTATCTATAGCAGCAATGAACTGGTGAAATCGTTCACCAATCTCATTACCGACAGCTCCACAGTTTGACCTAACGAAATCAAGATGAGAATCCAGAAAATGAATTTTTAAAGACATGTTGCAGCCAAGTCTCTTATTTTTCAGAATGAGATTTTCTACAAGTTCATTGTTATTATCTAAGGGGGAACTGCGTGGTCTCGAGGTATGGTGTCCGCTTCGAGTGCTGGAGGTCCCAAGTTCAAGCCCCGGTGATGCCAGGATCTTTTCACGTGGACTTCTAGTAATAAATTTCTCCTGGTCTCTGGGTAGTGAGATCGGACGCCCGTGTGTATTGTTGCGCACGTAAAATATCCCTTGGCAGTTGGAAATCGAAAATGAGTAGCCTAACGGTGCTGCCCAGGAAAAATTTCGAGTTAAAAATCTACCCAAAGTATTTTCAGGATCCTCGCCGGTGCTACGGAGTTAGTGCACTGAGCTGAGTTTCTGCAGACTCGGATTTGAGTTAGGAGGAAAACGGAGCACTTATGGGTTGCACCCGTGTGCCGTGATGTTGATCAATCGACTAAACTAAACTACACTAAACTGTTATTATCTGATATGTGTCTACCAATAACTTAAATACTTGTCATTTAACACGCAAAGAAACTCGTCATCATGAAGCAGTTTTCGAATTAGCGGACCAACAAACACCCACTCTCTTATTTCTGTTTCACTCAGTCTTGGGACATTTTCTGATAAGGTATTTGAAAACCTCATCTGTCTTCTCCATTGCCTTGACAACGTTTTTCATGAGCCCCAGCGTATTGTGCAAAGGTAACAACACGATCTTGCTGGTAACGACAAGTGTTGATTTATCAACGTTCTTACTACCAGGCTGCAATGAATGTCTGATTGGCCAATGTCTTCTGATGTAATGGTCAATTCGTGCACGGCTATCCCACTCACAGAGAAAGCAACGGTACTTAGTGTATCCACCCTGTAGTCTAAGCAAACGTGTGACCGCTTTTAAGTCACCGTAAAGTGACCGATGATGATGATTGCAGTTTATACAATTCAAAAGCTGCGTTCATTTCTCTGAGACGACGGATGGCACTTTGAACTTGAGCAGCAGCAGTGGTCGAGTAAACGCAGGTACCTCCTGCAACAGTTTTGGAACAACTGCCGCATTTCCAAATCTTCGTGGATGTTTTCCCACAGTATGGACATGTGCAGGTACTGTGTTGTGTTACTTCCATTGTCTTCACAGGTCTTTGTAAGGTGCCGTATCTGATACCATACTTTCCGACAACACCCACCTACTTGGTTCTTGTCTTTAGTTTCTTATTTTATTTCCAGTTAAAAGGTACACACTTATGTGCTTGCAAAAGATTACATAGTAAAGATGTCAGAACATAATTGAAATTAAACGCCAAATAACATATGTGTATGATATTTACTTGGAGACCAGATGCTTTAGAATATTATCCAAGAGGTATTGAAGAATTAAAGTGACATACAGAGGCTTTTTCTTTACGAAAATGAAACTGTGCATGAAGCCTATAGGATTTCAAATGTGAATACGTGTTACTTAATGTTTCCCAAGCAAAATATATTGTATTACATTACAACTAATAAATGCTGAATTTAAAGCGATATTTCCCATTTCACTTATGCCCCGTATAAGAAATAATATAATCTCCTGTTATATCTGTATTGTTGCTAAATTTGTCACACAATTTTGTCTAATCTACAATTACTGTAACGGATTAAGGCATGGGTACTGTCGTAGTATTTCCTGGGGTGGGGGAAGCATACTATTACATCTTATTAACGGGATAGATGCACTCTGGGAATACAATAAATCTCAGTCTACAGACCCCACCAGCCCTTGGATTCCTGTCTCTCTCACTATCAACCGCTGGACAATACCTTTTTCACCTCTCATCCAGAACAGATGACACGACTCTGGTGTCTACACATAATGACTAGATGATATAATGTACAAGAGGATTATCAACAAGGGGAATGTTCATGAGAGCATCCTGGCCACCGCCAGGCGATAGAAGAAATGGCTATCTGGATTAGTCTCAGGCCGTCTCACTCATCACTGTACACTGGGTACGATACCACAAAGTTAAAGAGGTCACTCATCTGCACACGTAGCGTGGAATATCTCTGCCGAGGTGTAGTCTCAATTGGAATGACTAGCACGTCAATGTGGTGACTCCAAGTTGCGGTGGTACGTGATGACTCCGGACTAACATCCCTGTAGAAGTTCTGAAGGCCTGTCCTTCAAGCTTCACTAGTAAGGCCTGTGCTAGACAACAGTCCTAAGAAGCCACCATACAATTTACCACACAGTTAACAATGTCAAAGTTCTGGCAACAGATGGTGGTCTCTAATGGGATCAGGATGGGTATAACTGGGCCTATAAGCACAGAAAGTTGGCACAGTTCAAGTTGACTCTGTCACTCAAAGTCAGTACTGGTAGCGCGTAACCAGGTAAGGAATGTAATAAGTGTTCCTATTCCTACATGGTAGACTGTTTCCGGAACACCAGGCCATCATGAAATAAAGGGTAATGTAGTTCTTCTCTACCCGTTTGACTAGTGGGTCACAATGTCAAACTGTTCACAGACAAGAGGACACGATACTCGCCCGTGTGTAGCCATCATAATACTTGGTGGACTGACTGAAGATCATTTAGCGGTTAAGACGGGACTAGACTGTGGTGCAGTGACTTCCCGGCACGTGGTGGGGTGTAGAAGCCTCACTTCACGTCACATAGGTAAGCCAGCCATTGAGCAGCCTTCACCAAGTCATCCTCCTCTGGTCCCTTCACGTAAGTCTCTCAGAAAGTAGAACCTGCCAAAGATAACACCATGTGTGAATATCGTGACACAGACTTACCCCCAGAGGTACACGTTACCTATGTGTACTCAGCATAGGCCGGTGTCGCCATGACCCGGCCGGCAGCCTCACAGACCAGGATCCACTGCCAAAACTGAACTGGGTCTGGGTCCTAACAAGTGCTGGCTGAACCGTCCTCCGTCTCGAACCCGCCCAAGGTAGGGCTGTGTATCTGGTCATGGTGTCGGCGAAATCCTTCTGTCCTAAAAAAAACTTCTAAGGACACAATATACCAGGTTAGTAGGTTAAAGGTACCTAGAGACAGAATGGCTCTGAAGGAGAGCCGGTGACCACCGAATTCCCCTCCCTCGGAGGTAGCCCCCTCTCCCTGGTTCGATTTTAGGATTACCTACTATACACCAGGTCTCCTGGAGCTCTAGCTCTGATCCAGGAATGTAATAGCTTATACAGGGAAATCCCCCTGTAGCGGAAGTCCACATCCCGTTCCCTCCTCCCCTAGTTAAGGTCAGAGCATTTGGAACGGTGTTCAGCTGGCTGTGACCAGCTCTGTCGCATTCCCCAGTTTCTCCAGTGTCAACCTCTCGGGAACCAACTTTCTATCAAGATGGTGTTCCGGTACGGCAACCAATAACATAAAGAGTACGCAGAAGTCCAGCCAAGCCAGTGGTCGCCACACCAAAGAATTCGAACTTAGACACCCGCAATGTCCTTCGAATGACCTTCGACATGTCCGGCGACCATCGCATGGGTTTTGTCTGGTTCGGCCGAGTTCCCTGATACCTCACTCGACCTATGTTCTACAACGCCTTCGCCCACGTCCGTTTGTGTCGACTACGTTAGAGTTCTAAGGCCGCCCAGGAGTGAACTCGGACTACTAACACTATTGGGCCTGTCCGAAATGTTTATAACTACTTGTAGCGGCAATAACACGCATTCCCGTACTTGTACAATGGTAACGCAAAAACAGGCCTACAATCCATCGTGTTCAACTCGCCTGCAGTGTTAAGTTAAAACACAAGCCCACAGGTTCACCCCTGACTGACCTTTGTGCGCCGGGCGGGACATGCGGTCGAACAGCTTCGGTTCAACGCGGTAGCGACTCACATTATTTATCTAATTATGTTTCACGTACCTTACGACAAACTGTGCATTCAGAATTGAGGAGCTCCCGTCCCAACACTGGACGTTCTGTCGGTTTTCTTTGATAAACAGCAAGACACTGGCTTCCTCTCTCCCATTTACGAATTAACACAGTCGTTCAAACACAACGTCTTGCTCCCACGACCGGATTTCAACTGAGCCTCTCTTTGTTCTGAGACGGTTCTTGCGCATGCGTTAGCGGAACTGGTTGGGTTGAGCTTTTCTCACACGAACAGCCTAGAAGACAAGGGCCACCAATCGCCCTTGCGTGGGGTACATTAATACCTCGGTTGTATCCCTTCGACTAGATCGGCTGTTCTACTGAAAAAGGGGAATTGGACTTTTGGGAGTTTTGCTAGGTGAATTCTCAGCAGTTCCGTGACAGGTACATGAGAAATGTAGAGTCCGCGATAGCACAGTGGCTAGTCCGTTTCCCTGCCGACTCGATAGTCATGTGTTCCAACCCCCACCCCCATCGGATTGTTTTAACAAAATGTATCAAGCCGTGTTTACTTTTGTCATCTGCAAATGTATGTTAGTTAGTTAGTCAGTCAGTCAGTCAGTCAGTCAGTCAGACAGTCAGTCAGTTAGTCAGTTAGTCAGTCAGTCAGTCAGTCAGTCAGTCAGTTAGTTAGTTAGTTAGTTAGTTAGTTAGTTAGCTAGTTACTTAGATAGTTAGTAGGCTTTTGATATAGTAAAAAAATGTCAACTTGGTAGATATGCTTGCAGATCTACACATTGATGTGAAAGACATTAGACTTATAAGAAAACATATATTGGAAGCTGCCATACGGATTGATAAGTGCGACAATGTCAGCCTATTAAGAGAGATGTGAGACAGGGATGTGTAATGGCTCCAGATCTTGTTTCCCTATACAGTAAAAATATGTTCAGAAATGTAGAAGATATAAATGGAATCATCATTGGGGAACGAAACATCAATAACAATAGATATGCAGATGATACAGTCTTGATTGCGGACAATGAGCAGGAGCTGCAACAGTAGATACAGTTGTTACACACAGTGAACAACTGGGGTTAGAATTACATTGTAAAAAGACACAGATTATGGTCGTCACTAGAGCAGTCAAGCTGAAAAACATCTGATGGCTGTGGAAATGTGGTTTTGGAGGAGAATGCAAAGAATACCATGGACAGACAGAAAACCCAATGGCCAAGTACTACAGGAAACAGATGAAAATCGTAAATTGATTAGAGAAATTAGACGTATACAGTCAACATTTTTGGGCATGTTATGAGAAGAAATGAATTGGAGAGCTTGGTGACAACTGGCAAGATCGAAGGGAACAGACCATGGGGAAGACCAAGAAGTAAATACCTGGAAGGCTTCGCCACATGGCATGGTCGAGACAGGAATACTGAGCTGATCCACGACTCTGGTGATCAAGTGAAATGGCTAGTCATGACCACCCACGCTTTCCGGCATACACATGATGTATGGATGGCCTCTGTAAATTATCTGATTTTACTAACTTTACACATTGCACCTACTTCCATACGAATCTGGATACGCCTTGTGTCGTCACCCGAATTGACGTGCATTAGGCTACTGTAAAACAAGTTTGTTAGCGTTAATTCACTATATTTTTGCCATCACATCAAAGAAAATTCGCCGCTTTCTATGATTAAATTGCTTTTAGTCCTATCAAAGACCTATTCATTCGGTGGGGGTAAATAGAAGACTGTAGAAAAACTTTCATAATGATGCAACAAGCAATTTTTAAAAATATATAGATTGTGGCAATCATTTGTAAACGGGTTATAACTCACTAAACCATGCCTCACTCTTGCTTAATTTAGTTCGAGTTAAGAGGTACACGCTTGTGTGCCTGCAAAAAATACGTAGTTAAAAGCATTGATAATACAAAAGACAATAAATGCCAAATAACATAATTGAATAATATTGAATATGAGAGAAAATGCCTTAGAATAATATCATGGAATAGTTAATATGACGTACAGAGGCTTTTTTTTAAAATGTACAATGTGTGCATGGAGCTTGATTGATTGCAAATGCAAATAAGTGTTTATTAAAGTTTTCTATACAGTTATGTTTTATTACATGACAAATAATCAATATTTATATTAAAGCGATAAGTCTCATTTCAATTATGTCCCTTACTTTAAAAAAAGTAGTATTTCCCATTATATTTTTTGTGTAGCCCCAATTTGTAACACAATGTTGTTTAAACTACACATGCTGTGTCCGGATTAAGACATGAACACATGATAACCGTGGAACACACGCTAGCGCAGTGGCTACCGACTTGTTTGTCATGTGTTCCTTTCCCCCATCGGATTGTTTCAACAATTTAGCAGAGCTTCTAGGTCAACCTAGACTAAACATGTACCAAGTAATGTTCTGGGGAGCAAAGGCGACCGGTAAACTATAGACCACATCACCCATCGATTGTCCATGTTTCTTCTTCCTTTATCTTTCATCTCCGAATGGGTTATATTGAGTACAAAATAAATGACCCATTAACACAGTTAAGACTCATAGCGCACATGGTGCTGGACCCATATTCTGTGGACAAAACAGCGCTCGTTGGATGACGTGGGCAGTGTCCGGCCGGCAATGGATCATAGGCCTCAAGGGAATCACGTCAAGCCCTTTTAGAGATTGATTAGAATCTGTTTCTAAAGTTGTCAAAGCCAACCCCACTCCAACAATCAGTAATGGCCTCTTACGACATACATGGCAAAGTGCTGATGACGATGTTGATAATAATAATAACACAAATTTTCACAAGTTATTTTAGCAGAATTTAAATACACAATTTCTTATTGATTATGGTATGCTGATTTCAAATATGATAATATAATTTAACCAATTAGATGAAGTTACATTACAGTAATACAAATATTGTATGCTTGTTTAATTCGACTTTAGCATTATAACAATTGTGGTTAAAATTAAGTGATATTTTAACAAAACATGATAGAAAAAATAAAAACATCATTTAAAGTTATCATACAATATTTTAAAAAGGCATATTTGAATAAATTCCGTCATTATTCGGTCGCTATTCGGGCTCTCTTTGCTTGCTTCCTGTAGTCTATCGATGAGCTGCTTGTCTCCTGTCACAGTCCAACAGTAATCAGCAAGCATCAGGGGGCTTCAATTGCCTTGATACCTTGTCTCCACGGCATCAATGTCCTAGTGAAATCGTTCACCATGCTCATCACTGACAGCTCCACAGTTTAACTTAAAGAAATGCAGATGAGAATCCAGAAATTTAATTCTCAAACACATGTTGCAACCAAGACTCTAATACGTCAGAATGAGATATTCTACAAGTTCATTGTTATTTCCATATCTGTTGTTTACGTGAAAATTGCCCACCACTAACTTATATGCAAACCATGCTGCGTTTTTCTTCCAATGCAACATACAAATAAACGTATCATCATGAAGAAGAAAAATACTCCCTCTCTTATTTTAGCTTCACTCAGGCTTGGAAATTTTCTGATGACATATTTAAGGGCCTTATATGTGTTAGCCATTGCCTTGAGAAAGGTTATCATGAAACCCAGCTTACTGTTCAATGGTGGCAAATACATCTTGCGGGTATCGACATGCTGGGTTCTCAACGTTCTTACTGCCAGTGTGCAGTGACTGCCTGACTGCCCAATGACTTCTCATGTAATGCTCAATTCTTTCACGGATATGCCACTCACAGAGAAAGCAACAGAACTTGATATATCCACCCTTTTAGAATCTTAAGTTACTTTAGGTCACCGCAAACTGACCAATGACAATGATTGTAGTTTATACACTTTAAAAGTTTCTTAATGATTTCTTGTGGTTTCTTTCATATGAACTGCGTAACCAACTGTAACACATTAGCATTATTTTTAAAAGAAAAAAACAGCTTTAAGACTCCTCTTGGATGAATCCTATTACAATCCTCCATATTTCATGTTTATAATTGTTTTTGAGGGTTGCCATTAAACCAGAAATGTTGAGGCCCACAGAGAGGTCACCAGCTTTAACAAGGAATGTAATAAGCGGTGTTTGACGGTTCCTCTACACAGACATTCTAACATTTTCTGCCAGGAGATTCCACTGTTGCAATCTGGAACCCATAAACTCCGTCTTGTTCTTCGGTAAATTCAGATCTCTTACAAGATCTTTCAGTTCACTTTCGGTTAGTAAGTGTGGTTTATTGTATGTAGTTTGCTCAAAATCTGGGTCGCTTTCGGCCGATGATTCATAACGATCACTGTTCTCATCTTCATCAGTGAAAGCAGCTGACAATGATTCTGGCACCTTGTGAACTGGTAGGTCATCGACGTGTGGTATCGGACGTATTGCAGAGGGGATGTATGCAATCGCCCACAACAGTTGCTTCACACACACACACACACACACACACACATACACACACACACATGTACATATATATATATATATATATATATATATATATATATATATATATATATATATATATATATATATATATATATATATATATATATATATATATTCACACACACATCGACAGTAATTAAATAAACAAGTAGTATATATCTTAAAAACTAGAGCCAATGAACATTTTTAATGTCAGTTTCGTCTTCATCACACCGATATTAGTTAAGATCATATATTTTCATAGCCGGTACATTTTGGTTGTTGACTAGTGTAATCTTTATCTGGGTGATGATGGAAATAATGAATTTCACCAGTGTGGAAAACATAATTATCATGCAGTTTCGTCCTTTGCAGAAAGTCCCTCCCCTATCTGCCGGAGGAAAACATCCTCAAAATCCTATAACTGACAGTATTCAAAACGGCGGAGTTAAATATTGTTATGGCAGTGGGTTAATAAGTAATACATTCTTCTAAAAAAGTCGCTTAAAAGTCGACAGGGTCGACTTCATTGCTCCGGGTTTTTATCCCATATGGCTCGGTCTCTTTCCGCAGTACGGAAAGCGTCGCACAAAGCACGAACTCCGTAGCTTTTAGCGACGACCCATGGGAGTCTCCGAAACATTTAACTCGTAAACCGAAGGGCACGGCCCGGAATCGAACTCACAACCTTCGGCTCACGAGTCAAACGTCAAACGGCTTGACCACTTCGCCACAGAGACTCCAAAGTCACTCCATTCTTCTAAAAGTGAATCAAGAATGATGGGTAGAGTCGAGGACAGAAAGTGAGGTATAACTGGCTCATAGACTCACTATTTGTATTCGAACTCAAATGTATACCGAGGTGACGAGTTTAATCGATATACTAAATTTTTTTTTTCTTTCTTTTTTTCTTTTTTTAATGTTTTTATTATGATGTTTCCATCCTATTTCAGGATATTGCGGTCAACACCAGCATCTTTCAGCTGTATGCTGATTCCTAGGCTAGATTACGCTCATCAGCACGCCACAACTTTTTGAGCGTCCGGCTCCACACTCTCATAAGTCACAGGCGCGACTCGAACCACTTCTAATTCTCCTGCGCTCACGTCGACCACGAGAGTATTCGGGGTTAACGGAGAAAGCTGCAAACTCTCGGCCAGGCAGCCGGCAATCGATATACTAATAATAAAGAGAAGCGTATTTAACTCCAGGTATTATTTTTTGTATCGTTTCCCCCGGAAGGTTAACCCGGTCAACAAATGCCCGCAGAAGTCTGATGTGTCGGCCTAACGGCGCAAGAACGCAGCTCTGCTGTAAACAGGCACAGCGCAATCACGTCCGGAAAAAAAAAATTCCGTATGAACACAGAAGAAGAGGTTTCGTTTTCTATAAGCTTCAGCTAAGGCCAGATAATCGGCTTCCTTAGATGATTAAATACTTACTCGTTAAACAATGTTGTACTCCTACCTAATATAGTTCCAGTTAAAAGGCACACATTTATGTGGCTGTAATAAAAAAAATCAGGAAATTTAAATCTCTTTCATTTCTCTGAGATGACGGATGGCATATTGTACTTGTGCAGCTGCAGTGGTCTAATCAACCCAAGCACCTCCTGCAACAGTTTTGAAACATCTGATACATTTCCTAATGAGACAGACTTTCTCTTCTTGGATTTTCTGAGGTAAAATACTTTCCGACAATGCCCAACTTCTTGTTTCGCTTGGCCATCTTGTACCTATGGGTTCCTAATTTAGTTCCAGTTCACAGGCACACTATTTATGTTATTATTTTCTCCAGTTCCCTTATTATTATTTTTTTAGGCGGGGATATATTTCTTACAAAACAGTGTATATTTTCAAGGTGTGTTGTTTGTGTGTTGTTTGTTATTTACATTTGCGAATACAACATATACATTTAGATACACGTGATAATATTACACTCATGGCATAGTGTAATCAACTACATAGTACTTAGTTTATGATGATGGTTGAATAATCATTTTCTCTCATGTAAACAACAATTTTGTATTAGAAATTCTTTCATACTCCAAGGTATTCTCATGCGCACTATGGTTTATCTAAACAAGTTTAACGACATCGCTGAATCTTTCATACTCCAAGTATTCTCATTCGCTTTTGCTTTTCTGAAAATGGTACATCTTTTATGTACCTTCAAAATCGTTCATACATTAAACATCGCAATAATTATACCATTTTACAAAGTAAATTTCATAACACATAATGTGGCGTTTGCTTGAACACTGTAGAGACAGGGAGGGAGGGAGGGAGGGAGAGAGAGAGAGAGAGAGAGAGAGAGAGAGAGAGAGAGAGAGAGAGAGAGAGAGAGAGAGAGAGAGAGAGAGAGAGAGAGAGAGAGAGAGAGAGAGAGAGAGAGACGGAGAGAGAGAGAGGGTATCAAACTAAAACTATAACTTCTTCACAGGCACAATAGATATATTTTGTGTGAGCAGGGCTGGGGTAGAGTTAACATAATGTTCCATTGGTCATGGTCGTACTTATCGGTTGAGAAAGAAACTAACCTACGAAGTACAGCAAACATTTGCGCTGTTCCTGACTGGTGGTAATATTTCCTAATCCCCGTGACAAAGAAGGAAAATGTGCTGATTCATGCTCTCCAATGACGGGTATTGTAAATATGTTTTTAAAAAATGATCTACGAGCCTAATTATCTCTGTGTGTGTTTTTTTTTAATACTGGTTCTTGACGATCATATTAATAACTTTTTGTAGTGTGCACTCCTGTAAATCTTTGGGGTATTTTTGGGGTGGAAAGGAAAGATGAAACTAGAGACAATAAATCATCAATAATAGCAATAATACTAAGAATGGTTACTTGAGTACATATTAGAAATTTAGAACTATATGTGAACGTATGTGTTTGAACATGTATAGTATGAAGCGTGAACTTGATGGGAGTGGAAGTTTGCTTAATCTGGGAGTAGCTGGGACATTTTATGATAAAATGTGTGATAATGTGTGTGAGCGTATTGTGTGATGACTGTGAGTGGCAGAGTTTAGGCTAGACCATATTAGGTGTCTGTATTCAGCTGTTTTGCGTATTTGTCTTTTGTGGTTGTAGGTATTTTGTTTAGGAAAATTGCTTTATATATGTCAGTTTTCTTGTTTGTGTGTGTTTCTATTAGTTGTTGTAGCAGTCTGAGTAGCTGTGACTGTTGTACAAGTATTGTATATATGTTCTTCTGTTTATTGAATGGTGTGTCTGCGTAGTTGGCATGGCGCTATTTACTTGGATCTCTGTGCTATTCATATGGGGCTGTGTGGTCTCGAGGTATGGTGTTCGCCTCGAGTGCTGAAGGTCCCGGGTTCAGGCCCCGTTGAGGACCGGGATTTTTTCACGTGCACTTCTAGTAATACAATTTCCCCTGGTCTCTGGGTAATGAAATCGGACGCCCGTGTGTATTATTGCGCACGTAAACAATCCCTTGGCAGTTGGGAATCGAAATAGAGTAACCTAACGGCGCTGTCCCGGCAATATTTCGAGTTAAAAATCTACCCAAAGTATTTAATGATTATGGCTGTGCTACGGAGTTCGTGCACTGAGCTGAGTTTCTACAGACTCAAATTTGAGTTAGTAGGATAACGGAGCACTTATGAGTTACACCCGTGTGCCGTGATATTGATCCATCGACTAAACTAAACTATCTGTGCTGTTCTTTCTGTGGTTGGTGTCATGTTGTAATTTAGTTTGTATGTTGTTTCCTTGGCTTTTGGTGTGATGTGTTTGTTGTGTTAGTGAAAGTAAAGCTATATATAGTACTTAATGTAGTATTTGCATCCTCTTTTGATTCTTAGTTGTAATGGTGGTGCTTGTTGTTTCACCAAGTATTTGTATATCTGCTTGGTTGTCAGCTGTGTTGAATGTTCATAACCTGGTATTTCTTGCATACATTTACAATTCTGGTTGTGCGTCGTAATAATGTGGTGCTGTTTTGTTTGTTTCCCTAAGCCGGTGTATTCTATTTGCAATGTAGTATAATAATGCTAGTGAGTGTTAGTCTGGATGAAGATGATTGAAGATGCGTCCTACATAGTTGATTCTTAATGCTTGTATGTTTGTTTGTAAGCCTTGTAGAGTTAATCCTCCTTGTTTCTTAGCTTATATTAGAGTTTTGTGTTGTATACTGTGAATGGTGTTGCTGAAGATGAAATGTATGATGTGCTTGTTTATGTCTGTGATTATTTGTCTCGGGAGATCTAACACTGTATCTTATTATATTATCTTAGGAATGATGAATTTTTTTACATCTATGCCTCTGTCAGACATTGTCGATGTTTTGTATTTGTATGTATGTAGTATGTCTATAATTTGTTTTGTCGGTGAATGCCATGTTTCTGTGTGCGTTTTTCGGGGATCGCATGGAAATGTGATCCCATATATTTTCATATTGTCTGTGACTGTTAGATCTTGGAAGGGGGGAGGGGGGGGGGGGCGCTTTATTCGTCCACTTTCCATGGCGAATTATTTTAGATTTGTGTATGTTTTTTTGGGGCCCTACTTCCCTCACTAAACTGTCTGACGGTGTCGAGTATATTCATTATGGATGTGTTGGTTGTAGGGAAGAAAGCGGTGTCATCTGCATAAGCAATTAATGTCCGCTACTCTAACCGTTACTAAATATCCAATCTCACGCCAACAATCTTTAGTTGTGTTTTGCTACAATCATAGCAAAGGAGATGACGATGATGATAAGCTGATGATGAGGACGATGATGAAGATGATATTTATACGGGGAGGTGTAATGCATCTAACTAGTGTGGAAAGCATAATTATCATGCAGTTTGCCCTTTAAGAAAGTCCCTCTCTCCCCGACCCACCGAAGACATCATCGAAAGCCTGAAAGTGAAGGTATACAATACGGTGGAATTAAATATTGATATGGTAGAGGCTCAATAAGTAATGCATCCTTCTAGAAGTGAATCAAGAATGGTGGGGAGAGTCGAGGACAGAGGCTGATAAACACACTATCTATAATCGAACCCGCATATATAACATGTTGACAAGTTTAACTGACACACTAATAATAAAAAGAATTGTAATTATAATTAAGTTAGTTGCATATCCTTTACAGGACGTCGCAGTCAACTACTGCAATTTTTCGTTTGTGATTTCTTGGCAAGTTTACGTTAAGTAGTTTGCCATTGCTTTACGAATGACCGGCACTCACATATAACAGTATGACTGTTATATAATAAATATAATGAGACCAGGTTTAGAAATTTAAGATGTTTAAGTATAGAAGCTTTCTTTAGTTTTGTTTTCCCTTTCTAATTGAGAGAAGCAAAGATGCACTGCACAAAGACGTACAATGTCGTCGTAGCAGAATTAGTTAAATACGTCAGGGTGGCAACCAAAACATTTAGGCAGGAGTTCACTTGGAGCAAGATGGCGGGACATTTCTTCGTCCCATGAATTGGAAAGTGTTTTTTTCCGAAATGTGAATGGATTAAGTGTGTTTTTCGAGGTGAAATGGAATTCGGACCGTACAATGGGGTTCGTGCACGCGCGCCTGGACTCCCTTCGGCGTATCATTGGCGCCCAGTGGCGATATATAAGCCTAACATGACGACCAGATGACCGGTAAGGACACAGCGTGGTAAGAGGGCAGGCGCAGGCAGAAGGCGATTAAAATGTGACAGATTGGGCATCGGACACGTCCGAATACTCTACTAGACGGAAACGATATTGTAGTCTTACAAGAAACTTATCTCGGCGACGGAACAGTCAATGTCGCAGGGTTTCAGGGCTTCTTTAACAGGCGGCACCTCGGACAGGCCTTTCTGGTCCGCGACAACATACTGGTGTCTGAGATCGATATGTCCGCCTGGAACAGTGATGCCCTGCAAGTGCAGACATTAAGAATAATGACGCCAGTGCAGCTTGTAATCATAAACGTTTATGCGCCAAATGAGAAGGCCGACGTGCGACATTGGCAGAGTTTGTTCGACATGGATGAAAGGCATATCATCTACTGTGAGGACTTCAATGCCAGAGGCAGTCGATTCGGGTATTGCATCACCAATAGACAGGGAGAAGATCTGGAGGACGCACTGGCATCTGCTGCCCTAGTCTGTCTGAATGATGGGAAGGTCAGTAGAATAGCCACTCGACCAGGGGACTCTGACAGCGATATTGATTTCGGCTCTGGTGTCGCAAACCATCGCACCAAGGTGCCGGTGGGGCACAATGGGATACCACGACAGTGACCACTACCCTTGTATCATCCTGATCGAGAAAAACAAGGTCAGGACTCAATAAAACAAGACAAATGCCTTCAGGTACGACAACACTGGTCAAGACGTCATAAGCAAGATCAGAAGAAGAAAACTAACTTCCTCCCGCAGGAGACAAGAAAGATGGTTGCAGCCACCATTGTGGAATGGAGAGGTCGAGAAGGCATGGCTGGGAAAGAGACAGGCTGTCAAAGACTGGCAAAGAGCCAGAAAGGCTAACATGCCACAGGTTGAGTTGGCGAACCTGAAGACTGAGGTCCATAGGACGATGACTTTATTCAAATCCTGCTCCAAACAGGCCAAGGCTTAGAAATGGGACGACTTCTGCAGGAATGTGTGCTCTGAACGATCTCTTACGACATTCTGGCGCCTCCATAAGAGCATGAACGGTGCTGCACAACGGAGGGGTATTCCAGACTTTCAAGGCACAGACCTCGCATGGAAAAAGTCGGATGCGGATAAACGTAAGGCCCTTCTTGCACGCTGCATAGAGTAAACTGACCAGAAAGACGAGTCCGCCAGACAGAAGACCACAACTACACTCTTTCAGTTGTACGAGGGGGTCGGGACAGACGAAGAAGTGCACTACTCACAGTTGAGACAATACGTGAGATGCTCAAGAAATCACCTAACACAGCCCCAGGCCCAGACGGCATCCGATATGGTGACCTACTGGTGATGTCGGATGATGACATGGAAGAACTGGCCCGAAAATTCAACACCAGTATCCAAATGGGTCAGATCAAAGAGGAATGGTTACACAGCTACTTGCTGACGCTGCCAAAACCGAACAAAGACCATTCCAAAATAAGCGGCTACAGAACCATTACGATGCAGAACACTGATGGCAAGCTACTGGAGAAAACTGCAGCATACAGACTTGCTTGTGACTTGGAACAACTCGGCTGCTTCCCGCCCACACTTGGAGGATACAGACGTAACAAAGAGTCATGTCTGTATGTGGCGGTCTTTGCTCAAGATGTTTACGAAGGATTTCAGGTCAGAGAAGAGACATGTGCGGCCGCCATAGACTTAGAGGACGCATACAATAGAGTATCCTTTGAGCACTTGATGCAAACCCTCCTCAGACTGAAAGTGCACCCTCACCTCGTAAGATGGATAGCTGCAGTTCTGCTCCAAAGGAAGGTGGTGCTAAGATGCGGGATTAATCTTCTGAGCCGATAACTATATGTCCAGGATTTCCGCAGGGTTCACAACTGTTGCCAGTACTATTCAACGCGTATACGGTGCCGACAACTGAACAACAGTTGGACGGGAGGGGTAGGACTCTGTCATTTGCTGACATTATTGTGTATCCACAGGTTCGAGATAGACAGGCGGTTGCCAATGATATGCAGGGCGAACTTGATCGATTTTCCTCATGGTGTGCTGATGCCGAAGCCCTTGTCAACCCAGCAAAGGCATCGGTTACATGGTTACCCCTAAATAACCATATCGTGAACACAGACCTACCAGCAGTAAGAATGGATGGGAGCATTTTGAGTAGAACCCAGTCAATGACATATCTTGGCGCGAGGCTTGATCGTAGCCTGTCCTTCAGAGATCATGTCGATTATGTCATAACGAAAGCTCGAAAAGCTTTGTCAGCAATGAGAGTCATGGCGACTGCCAATATCGAGCAAAGACCGCTAATACTTCTGTTCCAAGGACTGGTGCTTTCACGCATCGAGTATGCCCTGGCCATCCTCACTGTCAGCCCTACACAGATTGGAAGACTTGAAAAGGTACAAAACGAAGCCATGCTCATCATTTTGGGCCTCACGAGAGACACCAGCTGTGTAGCAATGACATATCTCCTTGACTTCCCGACAATGGAACACCGGATTACGATCTGGAGAGCTCGTGCATACTTAAAAATAAATGTAGATGAGCAGCACCCTCTGAATGACGCTATATTCAGAGAAAAGCGTGATAGGCTAAAGAGGGGCAAATCATGGATGGTTCAGTCGGAAGATGTCGTCAGTAAGGTCTGCAGTCTTACCAGTATCAACACCGGCAAGGAATTGGTGTCGGTGCCTCCAGCTTTTAAGTGCACTTTCTCCTGCATTACCGCACTCGACAGACGGTGCAGAGAGCAGAACCCTGCCGCTGTCAATGTAGAGGTCAACGCGCTTATCTATGAACACTCAGATAGCTCCGAAGTGCTAATCTATATAGATGGATCTGTTGTAAAGCAGCAGAGAAGTGCGTGGGCATTTACAGCCCGTTAAGCGGGTCGAACCGGTCAAGAATCCACTGGTGCCCACTCTATGACCACGAGCAGCATGACGATGGAGGTGATGGCAGTTACACAGGCTTTCATATGGCTGGAATCACAGCATTATACCAACGTGTGTGTACTAAGTGATTCAATGAGCATGATTCAGAAGGTCGAAGCTGGATCTGTACGTAGACAGTGGACTGAGTCGCTGCGGAAGTCTGTTGTTCGTAAAGTCACCTTCATCTTCGTCCCGGAACATGCGGGAGTCGAGGGAAATGAACGAGCTGATAAACTGGCTGGTTCTGCACCCCCTGTAGATGGCCAACCCATGGATCGTAGCCGATGTTATTAACGTCCTTAAAGATATGGCGAGAACAGAGGACTTTGACGTTAGTGAATCCACATCGCTGTCCCGGATGAAAGACTTGGGAGTAAGAATCGGCACGGCCAGACGCGAGAGGTACATCGGGAAAAGGAGGTGCCTTGTCAACCAACACAGAACTGGCACTATTAGTCACCGGACGCTGATGCATATGCTGGGGGGGGGGGGGGGGGAGGATCTGAGCACCTATGGACCTGTCCGGAGTGCAATGAAGATACCCTAACTGATAACTGATAACTGATAACCTTGAAAAGGCAGTTTTAGGTTTGGACAGCAGGCAGAACACACGTATCTTTAGGTTAGTCATCAGTTTATGTTGGAGATCATCAAGAATGCATGTATGTTAGGAGAAGTCATTTTTCTATTCATGAGGAATACATCAGGGAACCTGCGTATTTATATTTGAGAAAATGGAAGAAAGCAAATTAAAAGACAAATAAAAAATAACAATTTTACATCTTAATTGTATCTTAACATCTTAATTGTATAAAGTGAACGACAAGGTATTTTTATTAAAAAAAATGAAAGAACTGGCCTGTGATTTTATTAATTACTAATGAAACTAATGATCAAGCACCTTGAATAATAAACATGTATTTTTCCAGAAAAGAAACATAATGTGTGTTGAATTATTTTCAACTTTCGAGGCTTACAATTCAAATTTGTTGAGGGACATTCTTACACAACTTGAAGACATCGATATGATGTGGATACTACCACTGTATGAATCACAAAATCATATTTGGAGGTTTCTCTTTACACTCCCTGTTTAGCACTGTCATACATACCATTGTATGAAAATACCAAAATAATACCCGAAAAAAATGCCCGCAGCTGTGCTTCAAACAAGGTAGGCGGGATTAAGAATAGCCTCTGTAACCCCACGGGCCACGGTGCCGGCCTTCGCCTGTCTCTAGATAGTTTAATACTATCTCAGTAAGTTATGTCTTATGTTTTCCTAATTTAGTTCAAATTATAAGGCACACATTTATGTGCCTGTAAAAAATATTAATGCTTGACTAAGTTAATAGTGGTCTAAAGATACTAGATAACAGACATATACCATATTTATGAGGAGATAACATTCCGTAGAATATTATCTAAGGAATAAGAAAGGACTAAAGTGACATATAGATGTTTACTTTAAAAGATAATCTATGTATTTGTCAGTATTATAAATATAAATGCATGAATCATAAATTTTTCAAAGTAATAATGTTTCATTACATGAACAATTACAAAGCTGAAATTAACGCGGTATGTTCCATTTCAATTATATCCCTTATATGAAATAGCATTATCTCCCATGATTATGTTTGTATTGCTAAATATATAACACATTTTGTCTAATCTACACATGCTGTGACGGATTAAGACATGGACACATGATAACCGTGGTGCCCACGCTAGGTACGGGGCTAGCCCACTTCGCTGCAGACTTGTCTGTCACGTGTTCCAATCTCCTATCGGCCTGTTTTAATAATTTAGCAAGATTATTTTTTCAAGTTAACCTAGACTAATATATGCACCAGGAAGTGTTCTAGGGAGCAAAGGGGCGGAAAAAATATTGTGGAAACAATTAATGACCATTTAACACAGTTAAGACTCATAGAGCAAATGGTGCTGGACACATATGTTTTAGACTAATCGGCACCCGCTGGATGACGTGGTCAGCATCAGGCCAGCAAATAAGCCTCAAGGAACACACGTCAAACCATTTGTGAGGTTGATTAGATATTTGTTTCTATAGTTTTCCAAAAGATGCAATAGCCAACTTCAGGCCAGCAATCATTAGATTCCTCTTATGTCATTCATGACAAGGGGATGATGATGCTGTTGATAATAATAATATTTATCTGGGTAGTGATGAAACTAATGAATTTAACCAGTGTGGAAAACATAATATCCAGCAGGAATACCCTTTGCCGAAGGTCCATCCCCTATCTGTCCGAGGAAATCATCCTCAAAAGCCTACAACCTAAAGTTGGCAACACGGTCGTGTCGAATATTGATATGTCAGCGGGCAAATAAGTAATGCATTCTTCTAGAAGTGAATCAAGAATGTTAGGCAGACGGACAGAAAGTGTGATATGACTGGCAGTTAGTAACATTATTTGAATTCGAATCCGATTGTATGCCAAGGTGACAAGTTTAAATGGTATGCTAATAATATAAAGATCGTATTTAGTTCAAAATAGATATATGTTTACTATGAGTCTGAACTAAGACCAGACGATCGGTTACCCTAGATGTTTAACTGCTAACTCACTAAACCATGTCTATTGCTATCCTAATTTAGCTCCAGATAAAAAGCACACGTTTATGTGCCTGCCATAAAATACAGACCTTATTGTAACAAAATAATAACTGAATTTAAATGACAAATAACGCACATGTATGATATTAATTAGGGGACGAAATGCCTTAGAATATTATCCATAAGATATTGAAGAATTAATGTCCTATTTACGGACAACGCTCTCAACACCAGCATTTTACTGCTGTTGTTGATGTCTTGGCAAGTGTTACGTTCAGTAGTTTGCCATTGCTTTCTGAATGACCCGCTCCCATACCAACACGTTAACACCCCAGAGCGACACGGTCTGCTGCCAGATCGGTCACCGCTACGTTTCGGAGGCGGCTCACGAATCGCTTTCGCAATCCTTGAGGCTACTGCTATCCTAATTTAGTTCCAGGTAAAAGGCACACGTTTATGTGCCTGCCATAAAATACAAAGAATATGTTAAGTAAAATGTAACTGTAATCAAATGCCAAATAACACATGTATGATATTTATTAGGTGTCGAAGTGCTTTAGAATATTATCCATAAGATGTTGACGAATTAAAGTTTTCTAAAACAAAAACGTGTGCCTGGACTTTGAAGGATTGCTAATACAAATACGTGTTTCTATAAGTTTCCAAGCAAGTATGTTTTATTACATGAAGAATAATTTTTAAAAATGATATTAAAGCGGTAAATCCCATTTCAATTATTTCCCTTATTCAAAACAATGTTTTCCCGTGATGAATTTGAATAACGAAGACACAAACAATAGATTGCACGATTTATTGCCTGGTATATTTCGCTGCATCTCGTCAGGTACATACTGCAGAAATCACACAACTTACGTGAATTAATTAGATAAATCCTTCAAACTGAAATATACACATGTTCGCTGTCATGTAGCAAATGACAGTGATGCAGGCAATTGATGAGTTAGCGCATCAAAGAAGAAGATAAAGGGTGTCACAAATGGTGAACATTGTGACACCAACATTGAACGCAATTTAGACGTCATGATAGGACGTCACCTAACGCCATAACGGCTTAAGCATTAGTATGTGTTCCAGCTGACAAGGGGATAGGATATGCTTTAAATGTAAATGTTTTGGACATATGTTTTTAGCTTGTCCATTAAGACAACTGTGTTGTTGTTGTTGTTTGTCCATCAAGAATGATGATGACCATTCATTTCATCCAGTGGGGTTGAAGGTGTGGAGCCGTGGGTTCTAAGATGGCTGATAAGGCCTATTTTGGCTCGAAATGTTCTTTGACAATGTGGACAAAGAATGCTTGACGTCTCTGGAGGAGGATTTCCTGCAGTGATTTTTCTGTCCTGCCTTTTCTTCACAGCTCTTGCAGTCCTGGTTGCCTCACATATAACTGCACCTTTGCGCAATGATGCACGCCACGAATTTCGGTCTCTGGCTGCAGCCTCCCAGGTGTCATGATGAATTCCAAAAGCATTCAGTGAAATTTTCAGAGTGTCTTTAAAACGTTTCCTCTGGCCACCTTGGGAGCGTTTACCACAACGCAGTTCGCTGTAAAAAATTCGTTTAGGGAGCCTGTGATCTGGCATGCGAGTCAAGTGACCAGCCCAGCGAATCTGATTCTTCATCAGTAGAGTGTGGATACTGGGCATGGATGCTCTTTCTAGGACTTCAGTGTCTGGAATCTTGTCTTGCCATTTAATCTTCAGTAGCTTCCTTAGGCAGACTGTGTGGAAGTGGTTTAATTTCCTAGCGTGTCGCTGATAAACAGTCCAGGTTTCACAAGCATATAGCAGTGTGGATAATACAACTGCTTTGTAGACTTTTAGCTTTGTTTGCAGGCTTATTCCAGTTCTGTCCCATACATTCTTGTACAGTCTGCCAAAGGCTGCACTGGCCTTGGAGATTCTTGCATTCACTTCGTCATCGATTGTGGCAGCTTGTGACACGGTGCTGCCAAGATAGGTAAATTTGTCCACAACACTTAGTCTATGATCATTCACTTTGATATTCAGCACAGTGTGATTATTCCCTGGAGCTGGCTGGTACATAACTACAGTCTTCTCCAAGTTGATATTGAGCCCAAAGTTGGCACAGGCATGTGAGAAAGCTGAAACATTATGTTGCATGTCCGCCTCTGAGTTGGCGTATAGAGCGCAATCATCAGCAAACAGGAGCTCTCTGACGGTGCCACTGTTAATTTTGGTTTTAGCTTTCAGCCTTCTGAGATTGAATAACTTTCCATCCTATACGGTAGTTGATGTCTATTCCAATGTCGTCGTTCTCGAAGGCATTCATCAACATGGCTGAAAACATGAGGCTGAACAGTGTTGGTGCCAGGACACATCCTTGCTTCACTCCATTGGTGACAGGAAAGGGTTCAGACAGCTCACCATTTTCCTGTACTCTTGCCTGCATGCCGTCATGAAATAGCCGCACTATTTGGACAAACTTTCGTGGACAGCCATATTTTGCCATAATCTTCCACAGTCCTTCTCTGCTGACTGTATCAAAAGCCTTGGTAAGGTCAATGAAAGTGGAGAACATTTCGCAGTTCTGTTCCTGACATTTCTCTTGCAGCTGCCTTGCAGCGAAAATCATGTCAACAGTTCCACGTTCTTTTCTGAAGCCACATTGACTCTCAGGAAGAAGACCTTGATCGAGATGGGCTGTGAGGCGATTGAGAAGAATTCTGGCGAGTATCTTCCCTCCAATTGAAAGCAAGGAGATGCCTCGGTGGTTGTCACAGGATTGGCGGTTTCCTTTACGTTTGTAAAGGTGGACTATTGACGCGTCCTTAAAATCTTGTGGCATGGTCTCGTTCATCCATATGTTTGTGAAGACTCGGTGAAGCTGCTCTGTTAGGACCGGCCCACCTGCCTTGTATATCTCTGCTGGGATGGAGTCAGGACCAGGTGCCTTGCCGCTGGAGAGTTGCTGGATGGCTTTGTTTATTTCCACTATGGTTGGCAGGTCATCAAGAGTCTCATTGGTGGGAACTTGAGGAAGGCAATTGATGGTTTCTACATCGAAGAAGGAAGTTGCATTTAAGATTTTGCTGAAATGCTCTGCCCAGCGTTGGAGGATTTCTTTCTTATCGATGACCAATGTTCCCCCGTCTGCACTGAGGAGGGGAACTATGCCTGGTGATGAAGGACCATAGACCGCTTTCAGTGAGTCGTAGAAGTTTTTCATATCGTGTCTGTCAGCAAAGCCCTGAATTTCATCAATTTTGCTGCTCAGCCAGGAGTCCCGCATGTGCCGAAGTTTCTGCTGCACTACTCTCTGAATGTTCTTGAAAGCATCTTTTTTTGATGTTGACTTTGGGTCATTCAAATGTGCCTTGAGGAGAAGATGTTTCTCGGCCAGCAATTGGTTGATGTCTTCGGAATTTTCATCAAACCAGTCTTTATGCTTTCGGGGGGCTGGACCCAGGATTTCCATAGCAGTGTTGTAAATCGTGTCCTTTAGGGCTCTCCATTCTGTTTCTGTATCCTGTTTTGCTTCAGCATTGGGCTTGAGGCGGTCTTCCAGCATATTTTCAAACGACTGCTGCATTTTCTTGCTGTTTAGGCGGGTGACATTTAGCTTTATTTGCATTTTTGCCCCTTGAGGACGCCGTGGTGGCCTGATGTGGATGTTCATTTTCGAGACAATGAGACGATGGTCTGTCCAACATTCGGCACCACACATGGATTTTGTCACTCGAACGTCTTGTCTGTCACTCCTCCTGACGATTACATAGTCAATGAGGTGCCAGTGTTTCGAGCGAGGGTGCATCCACGATGTCCTATTTCTCATGGGGAGACGGAAAATTGTGTTCGTAATCAGGAGATCATGTTCGGCACATGTCTGAAGGAGGCGGAGTCCATTGGTGTTACAATTTCCGACTCCATGCTTTCCAATAATGCCACTCCAAGAGGTGGTGTCCGTGCCTACTCTGGCATTGAAATCCCCAAGGAGTATAAGTTTGTCTCCTTTGGGAACAGATGTTAATACATTGTGCAGGTCCTCATAGAACTTATTCTTGACATCATCTTCGTTGGTCATAGTTGGTGCGTAGACACTCACAATGGTTGCGTGCTTCCTTCCATTCAGCAGAGGCAACTTCATGGTCATGAGCCTGTCGTTTACAGCCTTTGGAAATCCAGCTAATTTGCCGACCAGGGCCGACTTAATGGCAATTCCCACACCGGATTGGCGTCTTTCCTCGCTTTTCCTTCCACTCCAGAAAAATGTGTAGCCGGCACCAATTTCACAGATTTGGCCTTCTTCTGCAAGTCGTGTCTCGCTCAAGGCTGCAATGTCGATGTTGTACATGCCCAGCTCTCTCCCAATCAGTGCTGTTCGTCTCTCTGGACCTGACGCGCCGTCTCTGTCAAGTAGGGTGCGTACATTCCAAGTTCCAATTGTTAAGGGAATATGGTTTACTCTTTTAGCTTTGCTTGTTTTATCTTTCTTTGTATGTCGACCGCAGTTTAGGGTACCCACCAACCGCGGCTAGCTGGTTAGGTAGTGATGAAGCAGACAATGTTTAGGGCACCTTTTCTAGCCCCTTCCTCATGCTATGGAGGTGAGCAGTGTGTTCCTATAGAGGGCTGCTCAGTCGCTCAGGGGGCTGCCGAATCCCACTGCTGCTCCGGTCAGTAGAAGACGACCATATGGCCTGAGCCGCCTGTGTGCAGGTCTGCGACTACGGCTGCCATCGTACCCACGCCTGCCGCTTTGCCGCTCGCCCATCGCCACAGGGCTTGAAGGTGATATGTGACGTTGGATGAAGAATGACTTGCGCGATGACTTGGATTAAAGTGAGGAAGAGTTGCGCAATTCGTCGACCTCACTCTCTCGCCTGAGTCCATCTGAGTCCAGTCGCAAGACAAGTCGAGACGATTGGAGACGAATACAGGTGCAGTGGATGACCAGGGCGCTCTACGTGCCTTGCCGTGCTCATTACGTTCCACAACGCTTTGCAGGTAAACGCCGTCTTGCCCGTTGAATCAGGAATGATTTCTTCCGCGCAGTCTGCCGAATCCTGTCTTCACATGCTGGGTAGGCATACCCTAGTTTACCTCTTGGTTTGACACCAAATCGGATACCCATGCCTGGTTTAGCCAGCCTCTCACAGCTGTTGCCCGGGGGGTGGCCGCTGTCGCATGCTGACAGCTACTAGGAGCCACAGGCACGAGCTGGGTGTCAGACTTGGACCAGTGGGGGATGGGTCCTGAAAGGACATGAGAGCCATCCTTACCAAAGGTGCTACCAATGCCTGACACCCCGTACCCCCCAAATTGATGAGTTAGCGCATCAAAGAAGAAGATAAAGGGTGTCACAAATGGTGAACATTGTGACACCAACATTGAACGCAATTTAGACGTCATGATAGGACGTCACCTAACGCCATAACGGCTTAAGCATTAGTATGTGTTCCAGCTGACAAGGGGATAGGATATGCTTTAAATGTAAATGTTTTGGACATATGTTTTTAGCTTGTCCATTAAGACAACTGTATAAAGAGGCAAACATAGGGATGCTAACATCTAGTAGTGACAGTGACTCGGACGAGACTAGTCATGCAAATACGGTAGAAGTGGAATATTCTCCCATCGACCCATACATGCAAGATCTTTCACAAAGAGGGCAACTTGACGTGTGGTCATAAAATACATGTGCAGGAGGCTAATGCGGTCCAAATTACCAATGGATCATTGATCGTACAACACGCCATAGTGAATGGAAAGAAATGTAGCTTAGTACGCGATTCCGGGTCGAGTATAGTGGGAATACATAAAAAGCTAATTAATGAAACCGACTATACTGGAGAGCATGTGACCTGTAGAACTTTTGGAGGTAGAAGAGAAAGGTTTCCAGTTGCCTGGGCTGATATAAACTGCCCATATTTTTCTAGGAAAATAAAGGTAGCTGCGTTGCCGGACCCATTTGTGGATGTCTTTATTGGAAATATCCCTGAATTATGTGATGTTTCGTGTGAGGACATAACAGAATGGGAAAGGAAGCATATTGTAGCAAACACCGTTAATAATACACAAATACAAAAGGAAAGTCGATTACCTCATGATGGTCTGGTTTCAAACACACACATGTCACATCCAGTTATGGTGGAACCTAAAGATAATAAGACAGTTCAAGCCGCAGCAATAACGCTGCAACAGGACATCATACAAGTGGATAGAAAACCACGGACATATGACATATCAGTGACAGTTCCGTCTTGTAATCCGAAGAATATGTGTATGAAAACAGATACTTCATTTGATTTGGTCGAAACTTTCTTCTGGTTGATTTCCTTGCTATCTATCATAACAAACAAAGTAATAAAATGTATAGCTAAGGTGACAGGGAGTGTGATTAAGATGGTACAATATGGTGTACGCCTGAAGGTGAGCCATATTATAGGTATATATGATGATTCTGTACAATGTATGCGAACAACCTGCCTGACGACACGGTATGACGAATCTGAGATTCCTTTGCAGGAAGCACATTCAAGGATCAATCCTGAGATCATTTTCGGAGCAAATAATGGTGTTGTGGTGGATGGTACCTGTTTACTGTCTGTCGTATACATTCTTACACAAGGGTATAGGAAAATACTACATCTTGTCTTGTATTTTGGGAGAAAGGTATACGAATCACACAAGCGCTATGAAATTACTCTATCATTGGTAAATTCTGGTCAGAAAGTGGCTAAATATCTGTTAGTAAGAAAATTCTTGGTCATCTCAAAATGAATTTTACTAACCGTAAATAAAACATGTAGCGTCATTGTGATTGTATTGTCATCATAAACATTGTTATAAGTGGAGTGTTCTGTATTTGTATTATTGTCTGGTTCATATTATCAATCATTTTGTTTTATTTTTTTATATAAGTGATTATCTTTATCTAAAACCTAGGCTCAAATAGACTGGGTAAGAGCGAGCATGGCGAAATTTATATAGTTGTATGGATCATATCTGAGATGGCGGAGGATTCTATACACATGACCGCGCCAGTAGCGCCTTTCTGTTTATAGGAATTCTTATACCTTCTTTTTGTTTTCAGAATTATCCGTGATCATTCTACAATTATGATTTAAAGACATCACAAACGTATCAGCCATAAAAATGAAATAGTACATCATCGTACATTCCTAGACAGATGGTTTGTTTTGTCGCATTCGGATGTTTGATTTTACGATAAAGCCAAATAAAACTGAATTTGCATTTCAGGAATTCAATGTTTAGAACATAAAATAATCTAGATGATCTACTCAGTAGACTATAAATAAATTATGAAAGTTTTATGGATATATGTATATATTTATATATATATATATTTATATTGTCTGATTTAATTTTTTTTGTAGTGTAACATTACGGTAGGATGACTGTGGCTAAGTCTGAATTACCACAGATAAATATATATTTAAAAAAAAAAAAAAAAAAAGTATGGACGTAAGATGGTCACTTGTTGTTATTATTATTTCAGAGAAACAGGTGAAAAGTTTCACGTCGCTAGATGTGTGTATTGCGGAAGCGGCATAACCAATTTGTGTGGCTTCATTCTTTCACAAGCCAATATGGTACTATCGGTGGTGGTTTGTAGATAATTTTAATTGTGTTAGTATAAGAAAATTATGAACAAATTCATGATTTTGGAATTTTCAATATAGGACATAAACTCGAGGACAGAGTCTGTGCGAATCTCCGATAAAATTAATTAAGTATATCTTAAGTGATTAACATGTTTCATAAATGAATATGTTTATTGTTTTAATGTTATGTTTATATATTTTGTTTTTATTGATATTTGTTATTTTAATTATCCAGACATTGATGTGTTGTAGTTCATAATGTCAGGAGTATGTGCTGTGTTAACTATTGATCATCATACATATCATTTTCACGATGGATGAAGGAAGAGAAAGGAATGAAAGAAAATTAATAGACACAAACATATAGTAAACACTACACATTATAGGATACATAGATACATATAACAAATGAACAACACATTATAGTTATATAACACAGTGATATCGAGAATAGTTTTCCCTATCGACATGTTATAGCGAAAAGAAATGAGGGTGTGCCAGGTCGACTTGCAGTTGTGTGGATATATGTATTCACGTCAAGGACAATCAGTTGTCGACTACGGATCATGTGATCGTTGGGTATGCAACACTGGATGGTGTTTTTATTTAACTGACGGCACTCGGGGATATAGAGACCGTTAGTAGTTTTAAGGTGTCAACATATATACGTGATAACAGATCTTAATATATGAACTGGCGGTGTTTGAGCCTTAATTTAGTTACAAGTAGTCGAGCATGTTAACGCGATAACATCTCAGGGATCATTTATAGAATGTAGAGGTGGCGGTGTTCGGGACTTGTATTTTAGTCCGGTGTTCAATATCCCACGATCTAGAGTGGTTCACGTTGACAAACTAAGTTCCAATGACGATGAATATGTTGTCTATCACAATAGGATGTAATTTACGTCGTGGACATCATTTGCTTGCAGGTCAAGATAACATAGAAAATGGTATAACGATCATTTTCATTGTAGAGGGGGCAAAGCTGTCATGTAGCAAATGACAGTGATGCAGGCAATTGATGAGTTAGCGCATCAAAGAAGAAGATAAAGGGTGTCACAAATGGTGAACATTGTGACACCAACATTGAACGCAATTTAGACGTCATGATAGGACGTCACCTAATGCCATAACGGCTTAAGCATTAGTATGTGTTCCAGCTGACAAAGGGGATAGGATGTGCTTTCAATACCAGTCGCGGGAGTCAAACCGTTACTAATTCATAAGTCACCATAGGCAGCGCTAGCTGTTGGAGTTCGATTATGGTGAGCTCCGGTTGAAGGTAGGAGTAGTATATCTGAGTTGCATTATACACTGGGCGTCTGGCCTTGTTCCCAACACTTTCACTGGTCTGTGGAGATGATTTCTGATTAAAGAGCGGGAGTGTATGGAGAGAGAGAATGACTGAAGTCGGCATCAATCCCACACTCATTACCGTCTACGATCAGCTGTAATAAATACATTGCAGTTCACTCCATCAGTATATGCGTTGAGTCGTTGTTGTGGAGTTCAGATGGTTACCCTGTCCTGTGTCAGAATGCCTCAATATATGCTGTCATATACCCTGATGCCCAGAGCCACATAGATCCGGAGGTGAGCTCGCTACATTATAAAGCCTGAACTCGTATCATTGTGGAGAGGAAGCAACCTCACCTCTTGACATTCGCACAGTAATGTCGATTGTCTACCGCGGTAATTTTAAACTGACTAACATGTCTTTCTGCTTGCACAAGGACGGCTTACGAAGGTTGATTATTATAGCTTCAGCAAACTTTAACAATCGACTACTTTGTGTGTTGAACAACACGCCGAAGGCACTGTCTCTTTTAACCACGCGACCGCTCTCGAGCACATGTCTCGCGACCGATGAAGCAGGACTGTTCCGGTGTATCGGCCTGCCTAGGCTACCATCATCAGTGTGTAGTATCTTGTTCACCCAATTCGGATTATGTTCCGAAACCCTGCAATGTAACTGTCGCTCAGTTCTACCTATGTAGGTGGCCTCGCATCTGCATGTAAATTGGTAAATACAATTTGATTTGGCGTACAAAGCTACAGGTTCTTTTACTGCTGGGATGGGGATCGGTGTGTTTCGGTACCCGACGACTAGAGTTGCAGCACAGAATGTTCGCACCTGGGCAGGTGCGAAGCTCTGAAAATTTAAGCATTGGCCAGTCCATGTTTCTTTGCGGTACACCGATCTTTGAATTGTGCCATCTGCTCTACGTCTCATTAGGATATCTAGAAACGGCAACGCTTCGTTGTGTTCGTGTTCCATAGATAGAGAGATGTTATTATGTGTCTCGTTCATTGTGGCCTGGAACGACGTTGCTTGTAGCTTGTCTGTGGTGATAATTAGTATATCGTCCACGTAACGACGGTAAAAGGCCAAGTTATTGATGTCTGAGGATCTCTTTTCTTCTAAGTGTGCCATGAAGATGTCCGCTAGAATAGGTCCAAGTTGGCTCCCCATGGCCACTCCGTCAATTTGGCGATATGACTTGTTTAGAAAGTTGGATTGTATGTTGGCGGTACATAATTTTAATAGCCTCTCTAGAATAGCTGATGGTATGCCTAGTTTTAGTTGTTTGTCTCTAATGCGTTCGCTTATTATATTCACGGTCTCATCTAATGGAACGTTGATGAATAAAGAGGCAATATCCATGGATACCATGTGTTTGTTGTTTATGTCCATAGTATCCAATAATTCCACAAGTTCGAATGTATCTTTGAGTGTTCTTGGATCGAAGGACTGTCGTACTGGCTTGTTATTTATTAAGATAAGAAGCTTGTTTATTATTAAGACATGTTAGTCAATTTAAAATTACCGTGGTAAACAATCGACATTACTGTGCGAACATGTGTATATTTCATTTTGAAGGATTTATCTAGTTAATTCACGTATGTTGTGTGATTTCTGCAGTGTGTACCTGACGAGATGCAGCGAAATATGCCAGGCAATAAATCGTACAATCTATGGTTTGGTCTTCGTTATTCAAATTTACTAGTAGCATATATCTTGAAAACTAGAGCTAATCAACATATTTTAATGTAATTTTCGTTATCAGTAACTAAAATTAGTTCAGATCAGATATTTTCATTTCCGTTACATTTTGGTTGCTGACTAGTGTAATTGTTATCTCGGTGTTTATGAAATTAATGAATTTCATCAGTGTCGAAAACATGTGTAATTAATATACTAAGAATAAAGAGAATCGTTTTTAACTCCAAATATTTAACAGTCTTTCTAAGTGAGGTACCGTATCTGGTACCACACTTTCCGACAATGCCTATCTCCTTGGTTCCCTTGGCCATGTCGTCTACTGTTTCCTACTTTATTTCCAGTTTAGAGGCACACAATTATGTGCCTGCAAAAAATTAAAATTTTCACCAGTAAGATAAGCTATTGATTTAATGCCAAATAACAAAATTGTCTTATATTTAATAGGAGACAAAATGCTTTAGAATATTATCCATTCTCATTGAAGAATTAAAGTAACATACAGAGGTTATTCTTTAAGAAACAAAACTGTGCCCGAAGATTGCAGGATTCCAAATGAGAATGCTTGTTTCTTAAAGTTTCCGAAGCAATTGTATATTATTACATGAAAAAGTAATAAATGATTGAAATTAAAGCGAAATATCCAATTTCACTTATGTCCCTTTTATAAAAGAATTGTATTCCCCATTATATTTTTTTCCCGCGCTTCCATTCCTGTTTCAGGATATTGCGGTCAACATCAGCATCTGTCAGCTGTATGTTGATTCCTAGGCTAGATTACGCTCATCAGCACGCCACGACTTTCCATGCGATCGGCTCCATACTCTCATAAGTCACTACCGCGACTCGAATCACAACTAATTCTCGTGCGCTCACGTCAACCACGAGAGTATTCGGGGTTAACGGAGAAAGCTGCTAACTCCTCAGCCAGGGAGCGGGCCATTATATTTTTATGATTGCTAAATGTGTAACACATGTTTGTTTGTCTAATCTCTACATGCTGTGCCGGATTAAAGCATGGATTCACGGCAGGGCAGTGGGCAGGCGTTTTCCTGTCGAATAGGTGCTCAGGTCTTCGAATCTCCCATCCTGTTTTTTCAACCATTTGAATGGACTGCCAGATCAACAGAGTTTAATATGTACCAAATAATGCTCCGGGGAGCAAAGGCGGCCGGCAAAATGTAGAGCACGTCACCCATCGGTTGCCTGTTCCTCTTCTTCTTCTTCGTCTTAATATTTTCATCTCGTAATGGATTCAATAAAGTAAAATGTAAAGTTTCATAAGCATTAAGGCGCATTAGACATATAGTGTTAGACTCATATATTTTATATGAGTCGGCGCTCGGTGGATGATGAGGTTAGTAGCACTCTGGCAATGGATCATGGGACCTCAAGCATCTGGCGCCTAGACCTTTTAATTGGTTGATTTTATTTTGACTTCAAATTTTTACGGTGAAATAGCTAATCTAAGCCAAAACTCATTAACAGTATCTTGCGAAATCAATGGAACAGAGATAGTGATGATGATGATGATGATGATGATGATGATGATGATGATGATGATGATATTTCCACAGTTGGTGATGGAACTAATGAATTTAACTAATCTGACGCCAACAATCAATACTGATATTGTGTATATATATATATATATATATATATATATATATATATATATATATATATATATATATATATATATATATATATATATATATATATATATATATATATATATATATATATATAAAGAATGTCTCTTACGACATCCATAGCAAGGGGATAATAATCATGATGATTACACTTACGTGGGTGGTGATGAAACATCTAAAAAGCTTACAACTGAAAGTGCACAATACGGTCAAGTCAAATATTAATATGGTAGCGGACTAATAAGTAGCGCATTCTTCTAGAGGCGAATCAAGAAAGTTAGGTAGACAGATGGACAGAAAGTGAGGTGTGACTGGCAGATAGTAACACTATTTGTATTCGAAACTGATTGTAAACCAAGGTGACAAGTTTAATTGACAAACTAGTAATGAAAAGGGATAGTGTTTAGTTCCAAATATTTATATCTGTACTATGAGCTTGGGCTAAGACCAGACAATCGGTTACCTTAGATCAGTAGTTCCCAAGCTTTTCAAGCAGAGGGCTATATCTAATATTTTCGGTAGTTAAGAGGGCCACAATGTTATAATATTATAAAAGTGGTGCAATATCATTCTTACCTTTCTTAACTTTTGTCAACAAAATTCTAAGACTTTGAAGGCAGTCAGTGTCAGTACTACATTGCGGTCATTTTGTTGTTGTTGTTGTTTGGTTAAATATCAAAAGTTCATTTAACAATACATTTTTAATCAGTTTCGAAAATCGCTATTAATGTAACTAATTTACAATTGCAACTGTTCTTCACAACCAGTTATTTAAATTCATATGCCAGTTGCAGTTTATCAATGTCTGGGCACAAATATATCGTGCCCAAAGTCATACGCGCAGCTTGATTACTGTCAGTGAGTCTTTTACGTTGCTTGTTTTTTTATAACAATCATTGCGGAAAATGACTGCTCGCATCTGTAAGTCGAACCAAAACGACAAATGTATCTCTGGGCGAATTAACGCAAGTGTTCAAATTGTTCGACAGGCAATAGTCGCCAAAATGAAATTATATGATCAGCTGAAGGTGAAGCAGGCAGCTCCAGAAATTTACATCTCAGTGCAGAATTGCATTTCCCATCAATTACTTCCTGTCAAAGGTTGTGCTGTAATCGACTGAGCTTGGCATCAGGAAATACGAACGGATTTATGAAGAGGACAACATCAGCCTCCTCTGTTGTGAACTCTGCAATCTCGACTGAAAGATATCCAGAAGATTTACAACTTTTACTTTGTACTGTAACAAGTTACATTTCTGTTCCACAGTTGAAAACGCCTCTAAAGTCCCTTCAGTCAGCTGTCCGATAATCAGTCGTAGTCTCATTTTAAATGAAGAAATGTCATCGCACAAATTTGCTAATAGTTTGTTCTTTCCAAGGATCCTCGCATTTAAAGAGTTTAAATGAGACGTGATATCCACCTAAAATGCCATGTCATTAAGCCAATCATTGTACAGCACACATTCCCGTTCTGTAGGCATTTCATTTATTTCAGACAGAAATAGAGAGAAATTATTTGTCAGTGCCCAGAAACGTGACAGAACTTTCCCCTTAGATAGCCATCTGACATCACACTGTAACAGTAGCTCATCTCAGAACAACATCCATGACATGTTTCAGTGTTAATATCTTTCCACACATAGCTTCTTGGTGAATGATAAAATGATATTTTAAAATATTGCAGCTACAAAACTGTTCCAATAATGCTAGACATCCAGACTTTTTAATCCCTCAAAACCGGAGCACTGTCGGTGCATACACTGTCCAATTTGGTCCATTCCATGTTGTTTTACTCTACACAGAACTTCAGAGTTTCAAACAGATCAGACCCTTTGGTAATTGCATGCATCGATTAAAGTCCTAAAAGTTCTTCAATGACTTCAAAATTACCGTTTATTTCTCGAACAAAAACTGCGACCTGAGTTGTCAGAAATGTTAATGTCATCCATTGCCAAAGAAAAAAATTTACAATGTTTGATATGTGCTGCTACTTGACTAATTCTTCAACTCACCTGTCCATAGTATTATTAGAGTGGATACTATACTAATGTATACTATAGTGTTTTTTTAATGTTGCATATCCCTTACAGGACTTTGCAGTCAACACCAACATTTTTCAGCTGCTGTTGATGTACTAGGCACAATTACGCTCAGTAGTTTGCCATTGCTTTCTGAGCGACCGGATAACATACCCCCGTAAGTTTCCAGCAGGGGGCGAACCGCTGCCGATTCTCGCGCAGCTGCGTTACTCACAGGAATATACGGGATTACGGAGAAGGACGTTAACTGCTAGGCCAGGGAGACCGGCTATTAAAATATATGAAATAACGTGGCCTCGCGTGCCAATTTCTGACAGCTGGCGGACCACAAGTGGCCGGCGGCCGTGGTTTTGAATCCTCTGCCCTAGATGGTTAAATACAGTGTTGCAATCTCCCTTTGATGAAAAAGCACCAAAATCGACCCCAAAAAGAACTAAAAGGCACAAAAATCGACTCCAAAGGCACTAATAAGCACCAAAATTTTGTGGAAAGCATCAAAAAAAAGTACCAACTGTTTTTATTACAAATGTAACAAGGTAGAACAGTATAATTTATTATTATCACTTCATATTACAATGAAGTTTATTCCAGATCCGCCAAATCCCAATCATAACTACTCTCGAGCCAAAAAAGCACTAAATTGCAATAATATTTTTTGGGAAATCACTAAAACAAGCACTGGCGGTATTCAATCAAACTGTTATAAAGTAGCACATTATAATTTATTATTATCACTGAATATTAGAATGAAGCTTATTCCAGATCTGCCAAATCCCAGTCAGACAACTCCTCTTCAGTTTCTGTTGCTATTTTCTGCTGTGTTTGCTCTTGCAGTGATGATGATGATGATGATTGAAAGAAACGCGTATATGATTCCTGTGATCCAATTTTTCGGAGAATATCCTTAGGTAGTTTAGCAGAGTCGCCAACCATTATGGCCAACGCCTCAGAGGGGTCTAAGGCAGCCGGATCGTATAGTGTATCGATATGCATTCTTAACTCAGAAAGCAAACCGGAGTCAAACGGCAGCAGCAACTCTCAAGGATAAAGCAAGCAATTTCAAATAAACCTTGAATACGTAGACATATACAAAAGCCAGTCTCCTTGAAATCAAGGTTTTATCATTCTTTATTGTCCTTTGATACAAATGGGGTAGTTCCAAGACGGCATATCAAAATGACATGACAAATATGTCCAAGTCTTTTAGTTACTATACAAAAGATAACATTTCCTTTGTGGTTTTCCTTCTACTTAGTTAACAGCTTAAGCATTACTGATTTTCAACGATACTAGATGGAATCATAACTTCCCACAAGGACCAAGCGTCTTATCTAATCGCTGGCGTGATGGCTTCTGTGCCGTATCTATCTTGTAGTCAACATACGACACTCTCATCGCAGCATCAAGCGACAGTGCTCATCCGTGCACTGCTTATTAATTTTTACATTGCACTGTAATTATTATTTCTAATTCCAGACTCGGCCATGCTTTGTTTTTGAACCCCGACCTTTAGACTTATAATCACTATAAAAGCTACACTGTTATAGTTGTTTTTAATCATGGCAGCATTTGCCATATCTTTTCATTCCATATCTAATAGGCAAAACAGCTGTCAAACTCTTTATGCTCAGTCTATTCCGCAATTTTGATTTTATATTTCCCATCTGACTGAAAATACGCGCCACGTCCGCATTAGAATGAGGTAAAATGAGCACAATTAAAACTAAATCTGTAAGATCTTGTAAAGGATTTTCACCGGTGGCATCCCTGTATGAGACTATTTCTGCCCGCAGTCCAAGTATGTCAGAGGTCTGTGTCCACTGCATTTGATGAAGTTTTCTCCACTGGAAATCGATGCGGCTGAGAGTAGCTGCATATTCTACAAACATTTTAGCAAGATCCAATATGCAGGGCATCATTGGCTGTAGACATTCACTTCCACTAAGACATGACATGGACTGCAAAACTCGAACGTTATCGGGCAAACGTAGCCTGCTATTTCTTTGTCAAACTCATAACCTAGATTGGGATTATGATCTAAATAATCTTGAAAAGCATAACTTTCTGTCCCCCCCCCCCTTCCCCCCCCCCCCCCCCCCCCCCCCCCAGGAATAGCAATCTTTGAACTGATAGAATCAGTAAGTTGGACAAGATCGCTGAGTAGTTTTCTTTGATCCTGTATATCTGATTCGAATTTCTTATTCACACTTTGAACTTCTCCGAGAATATGCTTGAGAAATATGAGATACACATAGTTTTTCATGTCGCTAAGCACATAATGTAGAAGGTCTGCTGTATAACAGCGCTCGTTGAGTCTTGCTATATCAAAATGAGTTCTGAGCTCGACCCACTGCTGCAATATTCTGACAATGGCAGATTGAATGGACATCCATCGTGTCTGGCTTAACAGAACAACCTTCAGCGGATGTTGTCCATCATTTAATAAAGCAAAAAGCTCCCTGTACTTTGCTTGACCAAGACGAGTGAGAAAACCAGTTATATGTTCCAGGGCAGACAAGCAGCTGCAGCCTGTGACAGTTATCCGTTATCCGTTATCAGTTGGGGTATCTTCGTTGCACTCCGGACATGTCCATAGGTGCTCAGATACTCCCCCCAGCATATGCATCAGCGTCCGGTGGCTAATAGTGCCAGTTCTGTGTTGGTTGACGAGGCACTTTGTTTTCCCGATGTACCTCTCGCTTCTGGCTGTGCCGATTCTTACTCCCAGGTCTTTCATCCTGGACAGCGATGTGGAATCACTGACGTCAAAATCCTCTGTTCTCGCCATGTTGTTAAGGACGTTAATAACATCGGCACGATCCATGGGCTGGCCATCTACAGGGGGTGCAGAGCCAGCCAGTTTGTAAGCTCGTTCATTTCCCTCGACTCCCGCATGTCCCGGGACGAAGATGAAGGTGACTTTAAGGACAACAGACTTCCGCAGTGATTCAGTCCACTGTCTACGTACAGATCCAGCTTCGACCTTCTGAATCATGCTCATTGAATCACTTAGTACACACACGTTGGTATAATGCTGTGATTCCAGCCACATGAAAGCCTGTGTAACTGCCATCACCTCCATCGTCATGCTGCTCGTGGTCATAGAGTGGGCACCACTGGATTCTTGAACGGTTCGGCCCGCTGAACGGGCTGTAAATGCCCACGCACTTCTCTGCTGCTATACAACAGACCCATCTGTATAGATGAGCACTTCGGGGCTATCTGAGTGTTCATAGATGAGCGCGTTAACCTCTGCATTGACAGCGGCAGGGTTCTGCTCTCTGCATCGTCTGTCGAGTGTGATAATGCAGGAGAAAGTGCACTTAAAGGCTGGAGGCACCGGCACCCATTCCTTGCCGGGGTTGATACTGGTAAGACTGCAGACCTGTCTGACGACATCTTCCGCCCGACCCATCCATGATTTTCCCCTCTTTAGCCTGTCACCCTTTTCTCTGAATATAGCGTCATGCAGAGGGTGCTGCTCATCTGCACTTATTTTTAAGTATGTTCGAGCTCTCCAGATCTTGATCCTGTGTTCCATTGTCGGGAAGTCAAGGAGGTATCTCATTGCTACACAGCTGGTGTCTCTCGTGCAGCCCAAAATGATGCGCATGGCTTCGTTTTGTACCTTTTCGAGTCTTCCAATCTGTGTAGGGCTGACAGTGAGGATGGCCAGGGCATACTCGATGCGTGAAAGTACAAGTCCTTGGAACAGAAGTATTAGCAGTCTTTGCTCGATATTGGCAGTCGCCATGACTCTCATTGCTGACAAACCTTTTCGAGTCTTCGTTATGACATAATCCACATGATCTCTGAAGGACAGGCTACGATCAAGCCTCACGCCAAGATATGTCATTGACTGGGTTCTACTCAAACTGCTCCCATCTATTCTTATTGCCGGCAGGTCTGTTTTCACAATATGGTTGTTTAGTGAGAACCATGTAACCGTTGCCTTTGCAGGGTTGACAAGGGCATCGGCATCAGCACACCATGAGGAAATTCGATCTAGTTCGCCCTGTATATCATTGGCAACCGCCTGTCTATCTCGACCCTGTCGATACACGAGGATGTCGTCAACGAATGACAGAGTCCTACCCCTCCCATCCAACTGTTGTTCAGTGATCGGCACCGTATACACGTTGAATAGTACTGGTGACAGTGGTGAACCCTGCGGCAATCCTGGACATATCGTTATCGGCTCAGAAGACCAACTCCCGCATCCTAGCACCACCTTCCTTTAGAGCAGAACTGCAGCTATCCATCGTACAAGGTGAGGGTGCACTTTCAGTCCGAGGAGGGTTTGCGTCAAGTGCTCGAAAGATACTCTGTTATATGCGTCCTCTAAGTCTATGGCGGCCGCACATGTCTCTTCTCTGACCTGAAATCCTTCGTAAACATCTTGAGCAAAGACTGCCGCATTCAGCCATGACTCTTTGTTGCGTCTGTATCCTCCAAGTGTGGGCGGGAAGCAGCCGAGCTGTTCCAAGTCCCATGCAAGTCTGTGTGCTACAATTTTCTCCAGTAGCTTGCCAACAGTATTCTGCATCGTAATGATTCTGTAGCCCCTTATCTTGGAATGGTCTTTGTTCGGTTTTGGCAGCGGCAGCAAGTAGCTATGTAGCCATTCTTCTTTGACCTGACCCCTCTGGATACTGGTGTTGAATTCTCTGGCCAGTTCTTCCATATCATCATCTGATATCACCAGTAGGTCACCATATCGAATGCCGTCTTTGCCTGGGGCGGTGTTAGGTGATTTCTTGAGCATCGCACGCAATATCTCAGCTGTGATTGTCCATTCTTCGTCTGTCCCGACCCCCTCGCACAACTGAGAGAGTGTCGTCGTGGTCCTCTGTACACAATACAACTACACTAGTTAGCGAGACTGGCAAATCCGACGAGATGCATACACTTAGTGAGAATACAGAATACGCACTTAGCACCACTACCGTACTGAATCAGGTAGACGACGACGGAATGGAACTACCTGTTCCAATTGTGGACAAGACGGCGACATTGGATAGCATACGGATAGAACAGGGACTAACAGACGGTCAACGACGACAATTAATAGAATTAGTGACGGAGTATAAAGACATATTTTCTGACATTCCAGGTAGGACGGACAGAATCGAGCACTCCATTCTTCTTTCGGACTCTAAGCCGATCAAATGCAGGCCGTACTCTATCCCACTCAGCTATAGGGAAAATCTAAATAAGGAAATTCTTAATTTAGAAGCTAGTGGGATCATTCAGAAATCTACATCTGAGTACTCCTTTCCAATCGTCCTAGTTAAGAAAAAAGACTCCACAATTCGTTTGTGTGTGGACTATCGAAAACTCAACAACATCACTAAGATCGACGCAGAACCAATTCCTTCCTGCAAAGATCTTATTCTTGACATGTCCACCTCCAAATTCTTTTCCAAATTAGATCTTACTAAGGGATATTGGCAGGTCCCTATGCAGACTCAATCCATTCATCTTACTGCTTTTTCAACACCGGTAGGATTTTACGAGTGGCGTTTTCTTCCTTTCGGACTTCGAAACGCTCCTGCCACTTTCGTACGCTTAACTAGAGATCTACTTCATCGAGTGACGAATACAGTGACGTATATAGATGATATATGTGTCCATACAGATGACTGGACAACACACTTACTGAAACTAAGACATGTCGTCGATAGGTTGCGACTCTTCGGGCTCACTGTCAAACCGAGCAAAGTTGAATTGGGCCTACAAGAAATTGATTTTTTGGGTCATGTCATTTCACAAGGTCAACTAACAACTGACAATAGAATTATTACCAAAATTATGAACCTGACCATGCCTACAACAAAGAAGCAGGTCAGAAGCCTTTTGGGCTTAGTAAATTACTATAGCAAGTTTATACCAAACTTAGCGGAAATTACAAGTGTATTTTCAAATGTTTTAAAAGCATCTGTAAAATTAGATGTCAAAGATGCATTATTAATTTCTGCATTGTCAAAATTGAAAATCCTGTTTAGTAATGTACCAATCCTCCGCTTGCCTTATCCTAGGCTCGTTTATTATCTTAGGACAGATTCCAGCAAGATCTCCATCGCTGCAGTACTAGGCCAATTTTATGATGGCATCTTCCATCTGATTTGCTACGTGAGCCGTAAGATCACACCTGCTGAGTCCAGATACTCCATATCAGAGTTGGAAGCCCTAAGCGTCATCTATGTGGTGAGAAAGCTGCATCGATTTCTAGCGGGTATTCACTTCGTTGTCCAGACTGACAACTCCCCAATCACGGTCATACAAAGTGGTGTGCATCGGAATGACCGTATATACAGGTAGTCGTTAATACTACAAAATTAGACTTTTAGTATAGAGCATATTAAGGGTAAGGACAACATTCTGGCTGATACCCTTAGTCGACCATCTGAGGTAGAAATACCGGATATTCCACATGAGAATGTAGAGTAATAGAGGTTAGATTAGTACATTATAATATTCTATGTGATATAGATTACGAATACATAGACATTATCTTCTGAACCATGTACTAAGAACAGTAAACTACCATATGTCCGTAGACATCAAGATAAGAACTGTGCTTCGAAAACAAGTATATCACCGTGTGAACTAAGACAGCTCGTTACATACTAAGCTCCATATATGTGCCGGTGAACCATCTATGTAAGCATAGAAGAACAGTGTCAGAACAGTGCTTAAAATAACAAACACGAAAATAGTTGTCTACGACACCAGCGAACTCTACAGGTGCAATACCCATAGGACACAAGTATGACTGTGCAATGTATTTATTATACCCAGGCCAATCGTGTATATATGACATGCCTATGAAAGCAATTTCTAAACATTAAGGCCACAACTAACCTGAGGTAATTGAATACCATGTATATATAAACTTATTGTGATATGTATTATAACGTTTTAATATAGTGATAAAGTAGATTTAGTTTAGGTCACTCTAAGATACATTTAGATTTAGTAAATATAATAGGTCTCATTTGTTAGTAGTTTAGATAGATCATTAATTTACCCACTTACTTAGCTTAAAAGTAGATTAGGATAGTAATTTAGACTTAATAACAGCTAATTATAAACTAGGATAAAAAGGTTAGATAGTAATAGTACCATTTAGTTTGTTACATTTCATTTTGCTTCATTTCATTTTAGTTCATTCCATCTTAATGAACCACTCCATTTAACAAACATGCTCATTTAGTATTATAAGTAGTTTACACCGGATAGGATTAATGTGTACTTGTAAAATGAATACGTTACACTGGATAGGATAAAAGAATTATACAAATAAACATACATTATTTACACCATTTAGAGACAAATATCAATCATATATACATTTTTTTTCTCATGTAAAAACATTATTCATAATTTTATTATATTTCACATTACCCATTTTAGAAAGGTACATAACTTATTACATTTCACATCACCCATTTCAGAAAGTTACATAACTCATCTCACATCAATTTCATTTTAAATAGTTAGATTACTTCCCTTAAATTAAATTAAAGTAGTTAACACATTAGATACATAGTTATAGAACTAGTATTAGTATTTCAGTATTTAGACTATTATTTCAGTAGAATATAGTGGTTAATAATACCAGGGTACAAACCATCAACCCTTTTTCTTACATGTAAATAATTTGTAAATACATGACTTGTGCAGCAATCTACGCACAGTCATTAGGCTCAACTTTGTCATACTGAGCCAAACTTGTACAGTGTCACTCCAAGGTTTTTAAATAATTGTGACGGTAAAAGATGTGTGACAGAAGTGTGAAAGGGAGAGCGAATGTAAATTATACAAGAGAGAGTGAAATCAGTCAGCGGATTTTTTCTGCCGCTCAACGCGACTTTTTATTTTTTGTCTGCGTCTAATGTTTGCTTTCGATGTTGAAAATGTGATTTCTTGAATGTGTTGTGGGTAGTTTAGTGTAGAGTTTAGAGAAAGTATTTTAAGTCTCATAAGACGGAAACGTAGTCACGAGTTAGTGTTATACACTTGTTTGGGGCCACGTTTAACCGAATTATGGCACTTGAAAACTAACTTACATATACATAATAGATAGATACACATGTTAGAAGTTAGATTATACTAGTAGTTAGATCCAAACACGCAAACATCCAGGAAAACAAACATGTAAATTGCATACATTTTTGGTAGATCAAAGGGAGATAACTCCGGGTCAGGGGACACAATAGACAACGAAACACTAACTTAACAGTGAAAGATAACTTTACACGCGGAAGCGAGATAGGTAAAGCCTGTCGCACACAGCTTGTGTAATGGTTGTTTAATATTATATGGGGGACATGAAGCAATTCATGTATTGACCCTAAGAAAGTCAACTTTGTATGGGTAGTGAGTTAATTTACTATTTGAGGGCAGGTCTTATAAGACAATGGTCCGGTTCAGACATACCTCTAAGAATATAATATTGCGATTGAGAAAAGGGCTCACGCCAACCAGACAAGTTTGTGGCGATTGCCAGTAGCCAAGTAAAGTGATACTACATTGTGACTATAGTCAGTAGAAGTCTATTGAGTTACCCAAAGCCAGGTTATCAGCAGTCTTTGACAAAAATTAGATACACTAATTTTTTAGAAACCTCTTGCGTCACAACCAATGAGTCAAAGTTGATGACGCAACACAGGAGGGGAGGGTGTGTGTCTAAGACTGAAGAATAAGAGGTCTGAGGTCTACCTCAAGATAGAAGACCACCGGGAAGAGTGGTCAACCTCAAGTAGATTAGAGGTAACACAGTGTCCCGATATGAGGGCAGGGTAGGTGATAGGAAGGGGGACTATTAACTAGTTCTCTCATGAAACACGGAGGTATCGACCAGATAGTTAGTACTCTGGTCACGACATAATCACGCCTACGTGATAGCCACGGAGCAGTGGATTGCCACTCAATAGGAAATGGCTGCTATACGCGTGCTGAGTGTGACCGCACGCAAAAATCCAAAGGACGTACAAGGTCCTTCCGCGTGCTGTGTAGCCACGCGTGTAGGAAAGTCAGACTGGGGACTGACTTCGTAGCGAGTGCACCGTTTAGTGTCGATAGGGGTTTTTCTGTAGCCAAGTAGATAGAGATTAGCAATAGGGTTAGGAAACTAGTGACAGGCAATTCTGTGGCTTTGTGTGTGATTTGATAGCGACTGTTCTGTAAATGTAAAGAGCCAACGGCAATAAAATGTATCATTCATTTACTTTCACACGACTTGCAAGTTTCTTGTGTGGTGCGAGAGAAGAATCCTATGACGCCTGAAACAACGGTTGTTGACACGTGTATTCGTGTATTATTCTATGTTTGATGTGAGAAAGCCTGTATGTTTAGTAGATTCTGGTTGGGGACTGAGTGAGTGCTTTGTTCCATTCATCTATGAATGTGTATTGCATATATGTATTTGTAATGGCATTTTCGCTAATTGTGAGCGCAGCATTATATGAATGCCGTTGAGGAGAGTGGTTTATGTGATTAAAGTGTTTTAGTTATGTTGCCGCGTGTCTGAGTACAATCATTCTTTGTGTATGATTGTTTCACTCCTGTTAGGGAACACGAGCCACTGTTAGTAGAAAGTAAATCCCTGACACATTCGCATGACCGCCTCTGTTGGTGGCCATGGCAAGATCAAATGCAGATACTACAATGATATATATATATATATATATTCTTCTTCTTCAGCGTTCCGAGCCATTGAGGTTCTTTGCTGCAGATACAATCCGTCTCCATTCGTCTCTCTGGTTGCCCTTCTCTTGCCAGTCGTTTATTCCAAGTGCTTGTAGGTCTGTATATATATTATCTCTCCACCGTCTTCTTGGTTACCTCGGGGTCTACGGTCATTTATTTCCTGAGTGTAAGCGAGTTTTGTTTCCCTATTGTCTTCCATTCTTTCTATATGCCCCATCCATTGTAGTCTATTAGCCTTCATGATACCAGTGATTAGCGGGGACTTAAACAGATCACAAATGTCTTTGTTACTTCTTCTTTTCCACTCTCCACTTTGTGTATCCCTAATGGGTGCAAAGATGCGTCTTAAAACTTTGTTCTCAAAGGATTATAACAAGGCTTCGTATATATATATATATATATATATATATATATATATATATATATATATATATATATATATATATATATATATATATATATATATATTACATAACAACACTAGATTTTCGGTGAATGCATTTCCATCGCCCATTTCTAGCGTTGGTGTTTTGTGTGTGGGTCTTCAGACTTCTTCATGACGGCTAGTTAGCAACGGAGCTTGTTCTGAGAGTCCAACATTGATTCTTGTAGAGGGACGACGTATCTGGCCGGACTGTGCCCTTGCAGTTTGTACAGTTCAGACAAGAATAGTTCCCAGTGTTCAAGACCGCAGTGATCAGTAATAGTATGCTGGCAATGACTGTCACTACCACAATGTTAGTTTCGCTTGAACTCCGTGTTGATGCTTACTAAAACTGACTCCTGTTGTCTTAATGGATTTTATTTTATTTAACGCCTCTTAGTCCCAGTATGTGCCTTTCAGCTCACTGTGGTCCACAAAGGTCTGTCTGCCAGTGTTAGTGGACAATGACTTGGTGATTAGAGTTTGCAGTTTTAATGACCGACTCTGTACCCATGCCAGATCAAGCGCAGATTTTTTTTTGTTGCGTTCCCTTGCGTTGTAGTCAAGTGTAGTCCATAACTCTACTTCTAGTAGTACTGGACTGAAGATTCTAAATTAGCTTTCTCTATTAACAGTATCCCCCGTCATCGGGCTAACCCACTCCGAGTTCAGAGTTCTTGTAATCTACGTCCCCAAGTCAAGGACGGGAATTTAAATCTACACTTTGATCTTTGCAGTGAATTGATACAACTAAATTCCAAAATAACATACGTGTAAGATATGTGTTAGGAGATAAAATGCTTGAGAATATTATCGAATTAAAGTTACATACAAAGGTTGTTCTTAAACAATATAATCTGTGCTCGAAGCCTGCCGAATTGTAAATGCGAATGCGTGTTTCTTTAAGTTTCCCAAGTAATTATGTTTTATTACATGAAAGATAATAAAGGTTGAAATTAAATCGGCATGTCCCATTCCATTTATGCCAATTATATGAACTTGTATTATTTCCCATTATATCAATGTTGTTGATAAATGTGTAACACATGATAGTCTAATCTATACAAGCTGATGTGGATTAAGACATAGGCACATGTTAACTGCGGACTGCACGGTAGATAGTTGCCTTAATCATTAATAGCCTCGTTCTGCATTGATGGCAACGTGCTGATTATGATGTTGATAAAAATAACATTAGTCAACAAATTTAGATTTTGCCTCTAAACTTTTCTAAGAGATGACGTAACCAATCTCACGTCAACAGTCTTTAGTGGTCTTTTATGACAATTATGGATGGGATTGATGATGATATGATGATGTGATGGAGATGATGATGATGATGACATTTATACGGGCGGTGTAATGAATCTGTAATGAACTATTGCGGAAAGCGTTAACATCATGCAGCATACCCATTAAGAAAGTCACACTCTCCACGGACACCCCCCGCCGCCCCCCCCCCGGCCAAATATTATCGAAACCCTACAACTGAAAGTATACACCACTGTGGAGTTAAACATTAACATGGCAGCGGGCTAATAAGTAATGCATTCTTCTAGAAGTGAATCAAGAATGGTGGATAGTGTCGAGGAGAAAGTGAGGTATGACTGGCTCATCTCATCTCATCATGTTCCTCTTGTACCACCTGCGGTGTCGAGGTGAAGTATAAACTTCTTGAGAGTGCCCGATTATGGGCTTCATATATCGATATTCCCATGGACTCTGCTATTCAATCCGTCCAACGTTTACGTGGTCGGCCTCTTCCTCTGTTTCCATCTGGTCTGTACATCATTGCTTGTTGTGATATGCTGTTGACTAGCTCGCAGAACACTATTTATATTCCAACCCGCATGTATACCACTGTCAGGGTTCTACAATGTAATGAATCTGGCTCGCTGGACCTAACATATGTGAGACATACACAAGTACAGAATGACTTGACGGGACACACAGTAACACTAAGTTTGATGGTTTTATTTACACTTCACATGCAACACAATCTAATTCGGCATGTGGCCATCACAAGGTGAATATCACAACCTATACATAATACATCAATGCACTCACAAACTCAAACCCACAGCTATGCAGTCTTTCTATCTTCTTCCAAGAGCTACGAACAATCTACATTCAGGCACAGAAATACAAGAGCCGCTTTCATACACGTCAGTCTCGTCTGATGCCCTTAGCCGTGTCTGGCGTTTTCCGCTCACAGTGCTTGCCCTGTGGATTCGAGCGCAACGAGAATTGCATGCGTCACGCTTGTACTGGCTTGACTCTGAGGGTCGCTCTCTCTGTCGTCAGCGAAACCTGTGAATAAGTCACTGGTGTTCGCCTGGCGGGCGTAACGATGTCGCGGCATATCAATGGGGATTATGACACCCTCCCCGCGCGCCATTCATGTGTATTCTCTGTAAATTTAGGGTTGCTATTCTTACCCAAGTCAGAATCTTCCCATTGGTTGTCATGTACCCTGGTATAGGTTTTATAGAAATACATAAATATTGTAAATTATACATATTAAGTCATAATGTATTCAGACTTTAACACTTGCCAAGTATCATCCTCTCGATGGATGATCACCTCTGTTGCAATTTTGACCCAGTCAGACCGGTAGCACCCGCAATCAATGCAACTACCTCGCAACCAACCAAAAAAACGTATAATATGTCCTTAGACATCAGGTTAGACCGTAAAACGTCCTAATATAAGACGAATTCAACTGTAGAGTTCCAACCAAACTTGGTAGGGAGCTCTCATGTTGGTCTACAACTTTGGCAATCTTCTCCATGCCCAGCTGATGCAATCTTGGCGTGTCAACAATCTGGCAACACAGTGGCTATTTTTATACATTACACATTACTATATATTTCGATTTACCGCCCTTTGGTGTAATTGGTGACACCCATTAAATGAAAGGGAAATAATTTAAACAGATGTTAAATCTACTAAATTACAATTATAAATTTGTTTCTCAGCGTCATATCTCGATACTTCTTTACAATAGCGAAAAAATGTCGCTAATGTGAATCAGTTAATCAAGGTATGATTCTCAGATTACAGTAGTTTCAAAAATATTAATAAACAATTTGTATATTTCAAATTCGTGTTTCACAAATATTTTTACAAGTGTCATTAATTTTTAAGGTTTTGTTTATAGTCTGCTAGATATTTGTTTAACTTTCTAACTTTCCCGAAGTACACACGAACAGCTGATGTAAGCGATAGTTTTTTCACACACTTGTTCCGTAATGATGTTGGAATATTCGGAATGTCACGCTGTGCTATTCGCTGTTGTTTTCGATGTTTCATTGGACTTCTGGATTACGATCTTCTACAGTGGAGTAACTGTCCCAGTTTAGTTCACTCAATTGTTCAATTCACACGGCATAAAATGTTGCTGGATACTTCCAGTTTGCAGATACCACCGATAACTTAAATTTTTCTTGTTCACTTGAGGTAAGTTACTACACTGACTTGTGGCACTGTTCTTAGTTTATAATATTTATAATTACTATTGGGCTTACTTCAAAGGGCTGTTGTCAGATTCTACAAAAAAATGACTTCCAAGGAGGAATCTAGACAATCTCGTTATTGCAAACACTAATGCATGGGCTTCTTTTTGAGGGGTCGACCAAGTGCTTTCTCTTGGTTTAAGTTTCCTGGATAGGTAATATACAGGATGTAAAATGCCGTCATGTTCCTGTAATAGTACCGCCCCAATCGCCACGGAGCTCGCATCTGTGCGCAATCTGAAAGGAATATGCAAATTTGGCAATTTGAGAATGGGATTCTTTACACTATTCTCAGAAAAATAGGACAATATCTTCTGGAATGCAAATTTTAGGCATTCGTTGTTCACAATTTTACTTGGGTGGTCATTTTTTGTATGTTAGTAAAACTTTCAGTCAGTTCAGCAAAATCTGGGATGAACTGCCTGTAATAATTTAGAAGTCCTAATACACTTCTGACTTGTTTCTTTGTAGTCGGAAGTGTCAGTTTCAGAATCTTTGACACGATGTTATCGTCAGTAGTGACAAAACCATTAGAGATCTTATACCCCAAGAAGGAGATTTCCTTGGTAGGCTATGTCAACTTTGGCAGGTTTAATAGTAAGTCCGTGCTGTCTGATCCGTTCAAACGTCTGCTGTAATGTCGTTATGTGCTCTGTCATTGTCGTTGTGTGTACGCATATATCATCCATATACGAAATGATATTCTTTATGTCCGTCAGTAATAGTCTTGTCATGCGTACGAATGTTGCCGGTGCGTTAACAAGCCCAAATGGTAATTTGCACCATTCGTACAGTCTCCCAAGGTGTGGCAAAGGCTGTCAGATGTCTGCTCTGTTCGTCTACCGTTATCTGCCAGTAACCTTTTGTCATGTCTATCTTAGTGAAGTACCTAGAGTCTGTCAGCTCTGTCAGCAGTTCCTCGCAGTTGGTCATCGGCTCCAAATCCAACTGTGTTAATTTTATTTAATTTTCTATAGTCTATGCAGAGTCTTATTGTGTCGTCCTTTTTGCGTATGATGACTATTGGAGAAGAGAAGTGTGATTGCGATCGTCTAATGATGTTGTTCTTTTCTAAGTCAATGATTTCTTGGTGCAGTTTTTCTTTGTAATGTAATGGAATTGTGTAGGGTCTGCATTTTATTGGTGTGTTGGAGGTCAAAGTAATGTGGTGTTGTACTAGTTCTGTTTGTCCTGGGTTGTTGGAGAAGATGGTACTGTAGTCCTGTATGAGTTGTTTGCAGCTGTCGGTGTCTGCTTGAGTTAACTGCGGGTTTATCTTGATGTCTTGTAAGCAGTTCGTCGTGTTTAGTGCTGGTGTTGGTATTTCGTCGCTTTCTTCGTCACCTTCATGGTCGATTATTGTTGTACTGGCTGCTGTATCGTCTTGTTCGTTGTCCCTGTTGTAGTATGGTCTTAGCATATTGATGTGGAATATTTTATGTTTGTCTTTAATTTGAATTTCATAGTCCACCGGTGAAATCTGTCTTAGTACCTTAAATGGTCCTTGCCAAGAATCGGTCAGTAACTGTCGGTCACTAGGTAGGAGCAGTAGTACGTCCTGTCCAGGTGTCAGTGTTATCGTCCTGTTTCCTTTGTTTGCATATTGTCTATACATCGCACCAGATTGTTTCAGTGCATTCTTTGGCAATAATACAAGATTTAATTATCCTTTCACGCAATGATGTCACGTATACGTATGATGATATGGGTTTAAGTATAGGAGTTGCTTCAGTTAACATGGAATGGTATATACTTAATGGACCGCGTGGTTTGGCACCATAGATAAGTTCGAATGGAGAGAACCCAGTGCTTGATTGAGGGACCTCGCGATATGCGAATAATATGGCAGGCAAATAGATGTCCCAATTTTCGGGGTGCTTCTTGGGTGACTTTGGAAAGCATATGCTTTAGATCCCCGTTAAATTTCTCTATTACTCCTGTCGAGTGAGGATGGTACGGTGAGTTGAAACATTGTTTCACACCTAACATTTTAGTGAAAGCTTGAGTGGATGCAGCAATAAATTGACTTCCACGGTCGGATAGGATAGTATCAGGAAAACCTATCCTTGAAAATACATGGAAAAAGACTTCCATTATATCATTGGCAGTTATGTTCTTGAGAGGAATAGCTTCAGGCCAGCGGCTACATAGATCAATAATTGTAACTATAAATCTATTTCCTCTAGATGTTACATGATTTAGAGGACCTACGATGTCAACAGATATTTTCTCAAAGGGTCGACTGGCTAAATCTGTAACCTGTAATTCAGCCTGTGGGTGTTTCCCCTTTTTCACTAGTTTTCTGGCAGATGTCACAACTTCTGCAATATTGTTTAATGTCATTACAGAATTTTGGCCAATAAAACTGTGACAACAATCTAGATCTGGTCTTTGAATACGCCATATGCCCTGCAAGAGGTATATCATGGGCAAGATGTAAGGCTTGCTTACGGTATTCTAGTGGCAAAACAGTTTGCTCTGTGGTGGTGTCACCTCTGGTATAGTACCTAGTGAGGATGCAATTCTTGAGAGCAAAATGCCATCTTGCATTCTTATTTAACCTTGGCTTTTGGCCTATCAGATTAAAATACTTATATAATGAAGGATCAGCTTTTTGGGCTGTTACAAAATTTTCCTTCATGGTTTTAGAAGGTAGTAATACTGGGCTTAGCATTTCTATTAGCCTCAGTTTGATCAATTTGTTCTTGCACTCTAGCAGCAGATCTAGTTACTGCGTTCACACTTTCAGTGATATGAGATGATGGTGACATACTTGAATCAATGATTTCATGTGATGGTGAACCAATTTGTTCAATGATATCATGTGATGATGGAACAATTGGATCTATGATATCATGTGATGATGATAGTGCTGCATTAGCTAGCATACAATTATCTGATGATAACACACTTTCCATGATGACGTTCGATGGAGATGATGTTACATGGTCATCAATACATGCAGATGTTATGGTGTTATGAGGCATCTCATTCACTTCGGGAAGGTTACCCAATGATAACATCACAGCAAGGATTGGTTAATGCTGCGCATTTAACCTTCCCAGTGAGGAATGGAGTCTCAATGTATGCCCATGCCAATGGATACTTCTCGATATTTCCCGAGAATGTTCTACATGTTACGTGCCTGCCTGTATAGTCTGTAGGCATTATGAAATCTCTTTTAAGACCTATAAGAGTGCTCCCGCTGTCTCGTAAGACTGTAGCAGGCTTGCCATTCACATATCCATGGTGGATGTTAATTCTGCCTTTGGAATCTATTACCAAATTGGCTTCCTCATTGGCAATAGGTATCGAGTGGCCGCATGTTAATAGGCCATCTTCATGAAACTGATTACAGATGGTACATTTTTGTGGATTAAATGTATCTATGGCCTGTGCTGAGTTCACAGGATGATTTTCAAGATGTTCTTCATCTGATGAAGAGCTATCAAACAAGGCGGCATTCGCCTTCCTGGTCATCTGTTTCCCTTTACAAGCATGACGCCAGTGGCCATACGCTTTACAAAGGAAGCATTTGGTTACCCGTTTGAAGCTTCTTCGCTCTTTATCTTGGTTATTTACATAGTTTTGCAAATATGTTAGATATGCAGGGTTTTGATCGCACATCTCATTCCGGTGGTGAGGAAATTGGCAAAACCTACATTTCTCAGTAGTAGGCTTAAATGTCTTTTGCCTATTGTATGTATCTGATTTTGATCTCTCATAGCTAGCAGCTGCTATGAAATTTACATCAGTTGCTACACTAGCAAAGCAATGTTTATTGGCTGTAAAATACGCCGACCCACGTTTCTCGATCTGTTCTACACTCATACACTCACTCTCTTGCAAAAATTTTGAAAATAATGGTGGAAGGGATGTGATGATTTTATCCCTAAGGATGAGATCTTTCAATTTGTTAAAGTCTTTATTAACTTTGGCTGCTGAAAGCCATTTACTGAATATATCCTGTACTACTGATATGTAGTCAGAGAACGTTTGAGTAGGTTTTGGAGTTAGTTTACTGAACTGTTCTCTGTAGCCTGCTTCATCTAACAGGAAATGTGACATAATTTTTGACTTTATGTACTGGTAATCTTTTCTGAGATCTTTAGGGATAGTCTCTATAACTTTTAGAGGTTCCCCTGACAAACTTCTCATATAAATGATGTTCCACTCAGATACTGGGATCTGGTAGTGGTCCATTAAAGTCTCAAAGTTTTGGGTGAAGGCTGCTATGCAGTCCCCCGAGGTATAATTTCTGACAATACCTTGGTACTTTTTGTACTGGTTTTCTTTTTCCAGTCTTTCAGATTTACGAGATTCTTTTTCAACAGCTGTTTCAGCTTCAAGCTGTTTGATTTTCAGTTGGAGTTCAAGCTCTTCTCGTTTACTTTGAGCTGAGATTTCTGCTTTTTTCAATTCGGCCTCTATTTCTGACTGTTTAGTTTTTGCAGTCAACTCCAATTCTGACTGTTTAGTTTTGCATCTATTTCTGACTGTTTCACTGCCATTTCTGCCTTCTTCGTTTCTGCATCTATTTCTGCTTGTTTAGCAGCTCTTTCAGCCGCTCTGTCGTCGCGGTCCCTAGCTTTCTCCTGTGCTAGGAGGTATTCTGAATATTTTGTCTCACTCCATTTTGTCAACTCATCCCCAGTTAACTTTAGTTTTAAACCCATCTCGATGAAGTCGTTTAGAGAAGACATGATGGAATGTTTCAATGAAAATGATTCCTCACACACGCAATTTGGTTATAAAGTGTTAGTAATGTAAACAATTTCTTTACAATATTTTTAAACTTACAGCGTGTGCCCAAATTTGCATCCAAAAGTATATAAAAAGATAATACTCAAGTACTCTGGATACGCTGAAGAATGGTGAAAACCAGGGCCAGGACTTGTAGGGTCGCTACTACAACGGCAAATGACCTCTACGGGTAACAGTTTCAGATGGCACAGGAAACCTGGTTACTTTTGGAAGGAAATAAATTAGAATCTATGTCTGTGTGCTGTGTATGCTTGTCAATTAAATTTTGGTTAGGTTTGTATGGCGTTGAGTGTTATTGTTGGTCGTAATGTCGTCGTTCAACAATTTTCACAAGTTGCTTTCTTTCCCGAACTTTCTGCTTCCACACGCTTTTTCTGTACACAACTACTTTCACGAAGACAAGTTAGCCATGTTTAAACGTTCAACAACTATGATGGTACAACACTTAAACTTAGATTACACAATTTTATCGAGACAAGTTTCACAATCACTGATGTTTTTCCACGTTAACACATTCAAATGTATGTAATTTACGTTCACATCTAGGTTCAAATCTTAACTAAATTAAAGCCGGACGAAAGCCTCCACGTTCACACATGTCAGGGTCTTACAATGTAATGAATCTGGCTCGCTGGACCTAACATATGTGAGACATACACAAGTACAGAATGACTTGACGGGACACACAGTAACACTAAGTTTGATGGTTTTATTTACACTTCACATGCAACACAATCTAATTCGGCATGTGGCCATCACAAGGTGAATATCACAACCTATACATAATACATCAATGCACTCACAAACTCAAACCCACAGCTATGCAGTCTTTCTATCTTCTTCCAAGAGCTACGAACAATCTACATTCAGGCACAGAAATACAAGAGCCGCTTTCATACACGTCAGTCTCGTCTGATGCCCCTAGCCGTGTCTGGCGTTTTCCGCTCACAGTGCTTGCCCTGTGGATTCGAGCGCAACGAGAATTGCATGCGTCACGCTTGTACTGGCTTGACTCTGAGGGTCGCTCTCTCTGTCGTCAGCGAAACCTGTGAGTAAGTCACTGGTGTTCGCCTGGCGGGCGTAACGATGTCGCGGCATATCAATGGGGATTATGACAACCACTAATAATGAAAAGAATTGTAATTATCTCCAAACACGTTTTTGTTCAATATGAGCTTGAGCTAAGATTCATATGCCACAGCGCTAGAAGTAGTTGCAATTTTTCCATGGCGCAAATATTATATATTTCTTACTTTGCGGTCGCACTTCTGTGCCAATGCATTTCTGTCTGGCGATGCCGTAATCTTATCACTGAATCCCTCTCTATTATTATATTAGGTTATGCCTAAGCTCTTCCACTCTATACAGTCCATAACAACTAACTGTTAGAACACAACTCAAAACTTCCTTTAAGAACACACACTGGGCGCTGTTTTAAATATTATATTGTCTCTAAATATTGTACAATTCACATTAACATGTATACACACATTTGCCAATCTTATACAATACTTAGAGTCTTCACAATTTCTAGAAATCTAACTAGTATGGTAGCGGCATAGTTTGTGGCCATCGCTACTTGAAACGGCAACCAGGTCCGTACTTGACCGTGGCTCAAGCCCAACTGATCTTGAAGGTGATTCTTCGTTCTTTCTCGGAGCGTCACGGGACCTCTTTATGCTTTTGTGACCAATGCTCGTGGCGGGTCACTTTGCTCGGTCTCATCGTACAGACCGAACATTTTTCCTGAACAAAGCCATGATCTATAACACTACAAATCCGATCACGGCACCATAAAGTAAGTTCATTGTTTGCTCTTTCCAGGCAATCTGTTTCTCTAGATGCTTTACTACTTTAATTCCAATTAAAAGGCGCACAAGTATGTGCCTGCAAAAAATAAATAAAATACAACATCAGCGCCCGGCATAATAACTAAATACTAGATAACATGAATATACTATATTAATGAGTTAATGAGGAGACAAAATTCTTTAGAATATTATCCAAGAGAAATCGAAGAACTAAAGTGACATATACACGTTGTTCTTAAAAGATACAATCTGTGCCCGAAAGTTGCACCATTGCAAATAGTAATACCAATACATGTTTCTAAACATTTTCCCCGTAACTATGTTTTATAACAAAAACAATTATAAACGTTAATATTACAGCGATATGTCAATTTCAGTTATGTATCTTGCATGTAGTAGTATTATCTCCCATGAAATCTTTATTGCTGCTAAATGTATAATATATTATTGTCTAATCTACACATACTGTGCCAGATTAAGACATGGGCATACGATAACCGTGGACTCATGGCAGGACAGTGGGTAGACGTTTTCCTGCCCACTAGGCGCTCATGTCTTCGAATCTCCAATCGTGTTTTTTCAACAATTTGAACTGACTGCCAGGTCAAACGAGTTTAATATATGTACCCGGAAACGTCCTGGGCAGCAAAGGCTGCTGACAAAATGTAAAATTCGTTCACCATCGTTTGTCGGTTCTTCTTCTTTTTCTTCTTCTTCTTCTTCTTCTTCTTCTTCTTCTTCTTCTTCTTCTTCTTCTTCTTCTTCTTCTTCTTCTTCTTCTTCTTCTTCTTCTTCTTCTTCTTCTTCTTCTTCTTCTTCTTCTTCTATTACTTCTAAAGCTTTTTCTTCTTCAATAGCATTCAATAGATATAAAAAATATATAATTCTTAAAAAATAATAAAGGTTGACATTAAATCGGCATGTCCCGTTCCAGTTCACGTCACTTAAGTGAAATAGTATTATTTCACACTATACCATTATCGTTCTAAATTTGTAACACACTTTCGTGGAATCTACATATGATGTGATGAATTAAGCCATACCTACATGATAACTATAGACTACACGTAGCGCAGTAGATAGGATGCTTCTCCGCCTACCATGTGGTCATGTGATCGAATGCCCCAACGGATTAATTTAACAATTTGCCAGTGCTTTCATGTCAACATAGACTAAAATATGTACAAGCTGAAATGGTCTGGTAAACAAACGCGGCCGCAAATTATAGATCACATCACCCATCGATTGTCCAATTTTCTTCTTTCTTTCTTTCTTTCTTTCATCTCATAATGGATCATATTTGGTTAAAAAGCCAAAATGAACTTTTAACACATTTAAGACACATAGTGCACGTGGTTCTGGGCCCATATTCTGTGGACTAATCGGCACTCCGTGGATGACGTGGTCAGCCTCAGGCCAGCAATTGATCATAGACCTCAAGGAACTCACGTAAATCTCTTTGTGAGGTTGATTAGACTTTGTTTCTAAAGTTTTCGAAGAGGTGGGAAAAAAGTCTCACGCCATCAATCATTATTAGCCTTTTTCTACATTGATGGCAAAGTGCTGATGAAGATGTTATAATAATAACATTAGTCAAAATATTTTCAAAAGTTATTTGTATCAGAATTTGAATACACAATTTATTATTGATTTTGCCATCATCATTATCATCATCTAGTGCCCTGCCAGCTGGTGTAGGCGTTCTGGATCAACTCTGCTACTGATATTCTTCCATGTCACAGTCTCAATCCATCCAGTATCATTTCTCTTGGTCTGTCTCAGCCTCTCTTCCCAGTGATATTTTATGTTGCCACGATGTCCTCCAATACCTCTCTCATCACATGACCAAAAAATTGTGTTTGTCTCTTTATTATTGTTGTATATAATGTTCTAGTTTCATTAGCCACCACTTTCAGGCAATCGTTGTTAGTTACACTGGCAGCCCAAGGAATTCACAACATTCGTCTCAGGAACAACATCACTGTTGCTTCTAAGTTCTTCCTAATTTATTCATTTATATTCCAAGATTCACTGTCATATAGCAAATATGGTCATGAAGTCTTGGGAAGATAATGTGGTGGTTTCCCCTTGACTTCTACATCCACATCGTGGACTTTTACCTCTGCTTTTAACAGCCATTTCCGACTGTTAGGACAAATGAGTGCCCTGCTCTGCTCAGCTGCAGAGTTGTCCACTAATTCCGGTGGATACTCGGTCCCCAGAGCTACGTTATCCACACTCGGTGTGTTTCCCATCCCCTACCACAGGGAGGTGCATGTTGGGATTTTCCCTTCCTAAAGTTATAGTCTACGATGGCCAGAACTCTCCAGTACTTTTAGAGGACTTTGACAAGCAGATTTCAAATATCATTATGAAATTCACCAATTGGCTCTGTGTTTTATTTTTTATTTTTTTTTAACCTTAATGATGAATTTATTTTACAGTAATATACATAATGTATGCCTGTTTAATTCTCTGGGGTAAACAGTTAATCTTTCAACATTAGCATTATAAGCATTGTGGTTACATACTTAATTGATTGATATATCAACACATAAGTCAGGTCTTAGTCAGATATGACTGAGCTACCGTATGACAGTAGACGGTACTACCTGCTTTCTGTCAGCGCCGAAGGTTGGGCGGCGCTTACCAAACCCGACACCCCACATTGTGCCAACGGCTTCGGGCGGAAGAGCGCAATTGGGAGGGTACTAGCCTTATCCTGGTGCGAGGAAATGCAACCCAAAGACAAAATAAGTCATGGCAGGGCAGACCAGGCCCTAAGCCTTGGCTGGCAGCTGGTCTAGGATCGAAGCTCCGACAGGCGGACAGTTAGAGCATTGCTTTGCTGATCCGGCAGCTTCTGCAGCTTGCCTTGTTCCAGATTATAGGTGTCAACTTTCCTCTGGAGTGAACTAGGCAGGCCGAGAGAGGGATCATGCTGCATGGGCAACACATGGTTTCTTTATTTTAGCCCAGGCTTTGTGCTATGGAGAGGCAATAACTCCATCCCTGGTCTTAACCGGTCTCGGAATCAAAGCGAGAGGCAACTGTTACGGGTTATAAGTCCTTGTCAGTTGGCGTAGACATGGGGCGCCACGCGTTGCCTCTGACGGTGGGAGACACCTACAGGTGTCACTGATCAGCTACCGCCCGCCTCAAGCTGGGCAGCCCCCAGCCAATTGGGTGCTGATCCGCCACAGCCTGCCTGCTTCAATGGGTGCTTGGGGCTAGGACAAAATCTGAATCGCAGGCTGTAAAACCAATGCACCAGGTACTAATAAAAAGAATAGAAACCTCAAGCTACGGCTTGCAACCTGGAACGTGAGAACCATGTGTCCAGGATTTTCCACTGACTTGACAAATATTGACGATGTGAGAAAAACGGCTGTGATTGATGCTGAACTCGATCGTCTTAACATTGATATTGCTGGCCTGCAGGAGACTCGCCTCGCTGAGGAAGGGTCACTCAGGGAAAACAATTACACCTTTTTTTGGAAGGGAAGAGGGCAGGCAGAAAAAAGGCAACATGGTGTGGGCTTTGCAGTGAAGAACTCGCTACTGGGAATGATTGATATCTCAGCTGGAGGTAATGAAAGATTATTATCACTGCGCTTGGCAACCTCCTGTGGATTTGCCACCATTCTCACTGCATATGCACCGACACTCGCTTCCTCTGATGATGTGAAGGATATGTTCTATGAGCAGCTAGACTCTGCGATCAAGGCAGTTCCAAAATCCGACTACATTTATATGCTCGGTGATTTCAATGCTCGTGTGGGCAAGGACTCGAGTTCATGGCCAGTGTGCCTTGGAAAATACAACATCGGTCACATGAATCATAATGGGCAAAGGCTGCTGGAACATTGCACTAGAAATGACCTATGTATTACAAACTCCTTTTTTAAAACAAAAGAGATGCATAAGGTCACATGGAAACATCCAAGATCCGGCCATTGGCATCAGCTGGACTTCATTATCACACGGAGACAACATCTGAACCATACATCATTAACTCGAAGTTACCACAGTGCTGACTGTGATACAGATCATTCTTTGGTTGTTGCAAGGGTTAGACTGAGACCAAAGAGAATCTACACAGCTAAACACAAGTCTAGCCCCAGGATTAATATTACTAACACTCACGATCCTGGAAAGTGCTTTGAATTTCAACAGCAACTTGAAGACGCTTTCAATGATACATCAGAAAATTGTATAGTAAATGATAAATGGAGTAAACTTAAGGAAACTATTTATAAAACAGCGGTAGGGGTTTACGGCACTGTGGATCATAAGAGGCAGGACTGGTTTGCGGCAAACAGCCAGATACTGCAGCCCTTGATTGATAAAAAGAAGATAGCTCTCTTAAGAAACAAGGAAAGACCAACGCGTAACACTCTGAGTGAGCTGAAGCAAGCAAGGAAGGATGTACAAAAGGCTGCCAGGCAGTGTGCGAATGACTATTGGATCAAGTTATGTGAGTCCATTCAAATCGCAAGTGATAAGGGAAACATCAGAAGCATGTATGAAGGGATAAAGAAAGCCTGTGGTCCAATGATCAAAAGAAGTGCACCGCTGAAAACCTTGACTGGAGAAATCATCACTGATAAGAAACAGCAGATGGATAGATGGGTCGAGCACTATTTAGAGCTTTACTCAAGTGAGACCAAGCTAGCGGATGATGCCCTCAACGCCATAGAGGCCCTGCCAACTCTTGACCACCTGGACACACTTCCCACTATAACAGAAGTTAAGTGTGCTATAAATGAGCTTGCATCTGGCAAGGCTCCAGGTAAGGATGGGATTCCAATAGAGGTGATCAGAAGTGGGCAAGACACACTCGCTCTACAGATCCACCAGCTAATAGAGCTATGCTGGCGAGAAGGACAAGTCCCACAGGATTTCAAAGATTCAAACATCATAACGCTGTACAAGAACAAGGGAGATCGGAGCGACTGTAACAACTATAGGGGTATCTCACTTCTGTGTATTGTTGGGAAAGTATTTGCTAGAATTGTCCTGCACAGACTTCAAGTCCTGGGAGATCAAGTCTACCCCGAATCACAGTGTGGCTTCCGTCAGAACCGGTCTACCATTGATATGATATTCTCATTGCGACAGATGCAAGAAAAATGCCGGGAACAAAATCAGCCACTGTTTATTGCCTTCATCGACCTCACAAAGGCATTCGATTTGGTCAGTCGTGAGGGTCTGTTCAAAGCACTAAACAAGATTGGCTGCCCACCAACTCTCCTGTCCATTGTGGAATCGTTCCACACAGGCATGAAGGGTATAATCAAGTTTGATGGCTCAACTTCAGAAGAGTTTGAAATCAAGAGTGGAGTTAAGCAAGGCTGTGTGCTAGCCCCCACCCTCTTTGGGATATACTTTTCACTTCTACTGAAATATGCCTTTCGTGATCAGGATGATGGTATATACATTCACTCACGCTCAGATGGTGGCCTCTATAATGCTCAGAGATTGAAGGCCAAGACCAAAATTAGCAGGGTACTAATCAGAGAGTTGCTTTTTGCGGATGATGCTGCGATTACGACCCACTCTGAGGAAGAATTACAACATCTACTATCTGCATTCTCCAATGCTTGTTCTGAATTCGGTTTAACAATTAACAAAAAGAAGACACAGATTATGTCACAAGGTGCACATGGTGTACCATCAATCTTTATTGACGACGCCGAACTGGAGATAGTAGACCATTTTACATATCTAGGATCAGAGGTAAATAGCAAATTATCCCTCGATCAGGAAATCAACATCAGGATTGGCAAGGCAGCAACAACAATGAACATGTTAGCAAAAAGAGTCTGGGAGAACAGGAAGCTTACTGCCAAAACAAAAGTCCTCGTCTACCAAGCCTGTGTCCTTAGTACTCTTCTTTATGGCAGTGAAACCTGGACAACTTACTCACGCCAAGAGAAACGTTTAAACAGCTTTCATATGCGGTGTCTGCGAAGAATACTTGGTATTAAGTGGCAAGACAAAATCACAAATACTGAAGTATTGGAAAGATCAGGTTGTGTGACAGTTTATTCCATGCTCAGTCTTCGTAGACTTAGATGGATAGGACACGTTAGGAGGATGGATGATGGTAGAATACCAAAGGACATCTTTTTTGGTGAATTACAGACGGGTAGGAGATCTCAGGGTCGGCCTCTACTACGATACAAAGATGTGTGTAAGCGGGACATGATTGATACAGGCATTGATAATGCACATTGGGAGCACGTCGCCGCTGAACGTGTTGCATGGAGGGCAACTATCAGAAACGGAATAAAGACAAAGGAGAAAATGATTGCAGATAAAGCACACACAGAGCGTGAGAGACGTAAGATGGTGCAAAATGGTGGAAATGACCATGTTTTCACATGCACCTACTGTGGGCAAACATTTGCAGCAAGAATTGGCCTTACCAGCCACACTCGCCACCGCCATGGATCGTAGTTATTAAGCCTTTTTAAAGCACAATGTACCAAACTATCGTCTGTCAAGACGGAAAGGTGCCAATGATATCAACACAAAATGTTAGAACAACTAAAATCAATTTTTAAAGTTCACATATAATGTTTTAAAAAAGCACATTAGAACCCATTATTCAGTCGCTGTTAGAGCTCTCTTGGCTTGCTTCTTGTAGTCAATCGATTAAGTGTCTCTTGTCACAATCCAACAGTAATCAGCAAACATTGAAGGGCTCCAATTGCCTTGATACCTTGTCTCCATGCTAGTAACGTCCTGGTGAAATCGTTCACGATGCACTCACTGACAAGTCCACACTTTGACGTAAAGAAATCCACATGAGAATCCAGAAAATGAATTCTCAAAGACATGTTGCAGCCAAGACTTATACTTCAGTAGGAGACTTTCTACAGTTTCATTGTAACTATTAGATCTGTTGTTTCCATGAAAATTGTTCATCGTTAGCTTAAATGCTAGCCATGCTGCTTTTTTCTTCCCATGCAACACGCAAAGAAACTCGTCGTCGGGAAGGAGATTACAAATTTGTGGACCAACAAACACTTCGGCTCTTATTTTAGCTTCACTGAGTCTTGGAAACTTTCTGATGAGGTATTTGAAAACCTCATCTGATTTATCCATTGCCTTGACAAGGTTTTTCATGAGACCCAGGTTAATAGGCAAAGGTGGCAAAAAATACATATTACTGGTGACAACACGTGCTGGGTTTTCAACGTTCTTACTGTCAGGCTGCAATGACGGCCTGACTGGCCAATGTCTTCTGATGTAATGGTCAATTCGTGCACGGCTATACCACTCACAAAGAAAGCAACAGTACTCGGGGTATCCACTCTGTAGTCCAAGCAAAATAGTGACCACTTTTAAGTCACCGCAAAGTGACAAATGATGATGGTCGTGGTTTATACACTTCAAAAGCTGCTCAATGTTTTCATAAGTTTCTTTCATATGAACTGCGTGACCAACTGGAATTGACGGTAACACATTACAATTATTTAACAAAACAGCTTTAAGACTCGTCTTGGATGAATCAATGCAAACTCACTACTCTGCTGGTGTGTAATTGATTTTGGAGGTTGCCATTAAACCAGAAATGTTGAGTCACGCAGAATGGTCATCCTCTTTGAAAAAAAATATGTACAAGCTGCTTATGGGGGGGGGGGGGGGGGGCTTCTATACACAGATATTCTAACATCTTCTGCCAGGAAATTCCACTATTGCAATCTGTACCCAAAACGCTCGCCGTTGTTCTTCGGTAAATTCAGATCTCTTACAAGATCATTCAGTTCTATTTGAGTTAGTAAGTGTGGTTTAGTGGATATGGTTTGCTCAAAACCTGGGTCGCTTGAGATTGATGGTTCAGGACAACCAATAACCTCTTCTTCGTCAGTGGAAGCAGCTGAAAATGATTCTGGCAATTTAGGAACTGGTAGGTCATCGCTATGTAATACCGGACGTATTGCAGAGGGGATGTATACAATCGCCCATAACAGTTGTGTCATATAAATTGACCGTAATTAAATAAACTAGTAGCATATATCTTGAAAACTAGAGCCAATCAACATTTCAATGTCATTTTCGTTTTCAGCACACCAACATTGGTTAAGATCAGATATATTCATATCTGGTACATTTTGGCAGCTGACTAGTGTAATCTTTATCTGGGTGGTCACGAAACTAATTAATTTCACCAATGAGGAAAATATAATTATCATGCAGCAATATTCTTTGCAGAAGGTTCCTCCTACCCTATCTGCCCGAGGAAAACATACTCAAAAGCCTACAACTGGTATTCACCACGGTCAAGTCAAATATTGATATGGCAGAGGGCTAATAAGTAATACATTCTTCTAGAAGTGAATCAAGAATGGTGGGTAGAGTCGAAGACAGAAACTGAGGTAAGTCTGGATAATAGACTATTTGTATTCGAACTCGAATGTATACCAAGATGAAAAGTTTAATTGCTATACTCATAATAAAGAGAATTGTATTTAGCTCCAAATATTATTTTCGTTTACTATAAGCTAAAGATAAGACCAGACAATCGGCTTCGCTAGATGATTAAATACTAACTCACAAAACCATGTCTTATTCTTTGCTAATTTATTTCCAGTTAAAAAGGACATATTTATATGCTTGTAATAACAAAACACATAATCATAACATTTAAATATCTTTCATTTCTCTGAGACGACGGATGGCACTTTGTATTTGTGCAGCAGCAGTGGTCGAGTAAACCCAGGCACCTTCGGAACTGTTTTAGAACAACTGCTGCATTTTCAAATGAGACAGCCTTTCTCTTACATTGATTTCTTTCCACAGGAGGGACATGTTTAGGGACTGTGTTGTGTAACTTCCATCTTCTTCTCACTTTCTAAGCTATATAAGGAGAGAAGATTACGTATTCATTAATTCAAGAGGAGATCATCACGAGATAGGAGTAGGAATTTTAGTAAAACGAGATTTGGAGAAAAATATTAGTGGATTCTGGACTCATAAAGATAGGATGATACTTCTCAAAATTAAGGCAAGACCGTTTAACATAGTAATTCTTCAGACATATGTTCCAACAACTGATTATAGTGATGAACAGCTAGAAGAATACTATGAAGACCTACAACAAACACTGAAAGTTGTAAGAATCATCAGAGGTCCTAATTGTCATGGGAGACACGAACACAAAAGTCGGAAAAAAATTAATATAAGCAGATAGTAGGGCAATATGGTATGGGAAACAGAAACGACAGAGGAGACCAGCTGATACAGTTCTAGTGAAGAAAACAATTTTATTGTTTGCAACACATTTTTCGAACATAACCCTAGGAAACTGTATACATGGAAAAGCCCTGGAGATAGAACAAGAAACTAAACTGACTACATTATGATTAGAAATAGATTTAAAAACAATGTTAAAAATGCCAAAACATACCCTGGTGCTGATATCAACTCTGACCATAATCCTGTAGTGTTAAAATTACAAATAAAACTTAAAAACCCAGGAATAAGGAAAATCGAAGACACCTCAAGTAGATATATCGGCATTGAAACAACCAGAAATAAGTCAACTATACCTAGTTGAAGTCAGAAATAGATATGATGGGCTAATCATTGAAAGTATGGAACAATATCGACGTGAAAATCCCGAGGATAAAATTAATACAAAATGGGAAAATGTGAAAACCGGTATTCAGATTGCAAATACGAACTTGTCAGTGAAGATTAATAAGAAAAAACAATTATGGATAACCGATGAAATCTTGAGTAAAATGTCTCAAAAAAAAAAAAAAAAAAGCAAAGAACACTCCAGAGTATATAGTAATAGATAGAGAAATACGTCACATGTGCAGAGTTGCCAAAGAAGAGTGGCTGTAGAAACATTGCAAAGAAATAGAGGATCTGGAAATAAAACACAACTCGAAAGAATTACATGAACATATAAAAGAATTTACAAAGAAGAAAAATAATATAACAGGAAACGGTTGTATCAGAGGAAAAAATTGAGAAATTATAATTAATAACACTGACATAATAAAAAGATGGACAGAGTACACAGAAGATTTATTCTGGGACAACAGGGTCAATAGACCAACATTGTATACTACTCAAGATGGACCAAAATTATTAACGGCTGAAGTAGAAAAGGCTATTAAAAAGATGAAAGAAGCAGGTCCTGACAAGATAACAACAGAGATGATAAAATCCTTATCCAGCATTGGCATTGAAACTATCACAGAATTATGTTAGTTAGTTAGTCAGTTAGTCGACAGATCATCCTCATTGCACATCGAACCATTCAGTCCATAAGTGCTCGGATCCCCTCCTCAGCAAATCCCGCAGCGTGTAGCGGCTAACGACACCAGTTCTGTGTTGGTTTATCAGTCTTCTTTGGCTTCCTGCGTAGTGTTCTTGTTTGGCCACCCCTCTTTTAATTTGCTGTTCTCGCAGTCTGGCCATGGTTGTAGATTCACAGTCATCACATGGTTCTCGCAAAAGTCTTACTTCTCGTCACGCATTCAGAATCTCAGCCTGGCCATGGCGCGTCCGCCCTACACAGTAGCCTTACCTGCGAGCTTGTCAGCCCGCTCATTCCCTTGTACTCCCGCATGCCCTGGCACGAAGATGAAACTAATCTTTGCCAGCCGAGACCGCTCCAGAGACAGCAACCATTTTCTTCGGATCCGCCCCCCCCCCCCCCCATATCTATCCTCTTGAGCATGCTCATTGAGTCGCTAAGGAAACATGCCCTAGTGAATGTCTGTGTCTCGAGCCATGTTATTGCTTGTACTTACTGCCATGACTTCTATATTCAGGCTACTTGTGGTCTCAGCAAAAGCACCAGAGTCCTCCTTCACAATTCTCCCTCCGACCTGAGCCGTAAAGGCCCATGAGCTTCTCACATGTCGGACGACCGACCCATCTGTGTAAATGACAGCATCACCGTCTAGCGAATTCTCGAAAATCAACGCTTGTACTTCGCCTCCACAGCAGCCGGGTTTTCTTGTCTGCATTTTCTGTCTAGTTGGATGCAAACTGAAAAGGATGTGCAGAAATCTGTTGGCACTTGTACCCACTCCTCGCCAGGTTCTAAGTCCTCAAGTGAACACACCTGTTGAAGAATGTCTTCGGCTTGACCCATCCACGACTGTCCTCTTTTTAACCTGCTGCCCTTCACCTTCATAATTTCACTATGCAGTGGATGTTGTGTGTTTGCGTTAACTCTGAGGTAGGCGCGTGCTCTGCAAACTTGTATTCTGTCTTCAATGGTTGGAAATCAAGAAGGTAGCGCATCGCCCTGCATGCTGTATCTCTTGTACATCCAAGAATATTGCGCATAGCTTCATTCTGTATCCTTTGCATCCTCTCTATTTGCTTACGGCTGAGAGTCAGGATTGCCATCGCATACTCAAAAACAGACATGACCAGCCCCTCGTATAGAAGACATAGATGGCGCTGCTCACAGTTTGCTGCCGCCATCACCAGCATCGCAGCCAACCCCCGCTTGGCCTTTGTTATTGCCTGGTCTATGTGCTCATTATAAGCAAGGTTTCGATCAAACCGTATCCCCAGGTAATTCATTGCCTGCGTTCTTTCCACCGTCTCTGAACACAGATTTACAGTTAGTGTTGGAGTGTTGACAATATGATTATTCAACGAGAACGAAGTCACTGTTGCCTTTGTTTGGTTGACCATTGCCCCAACCTCAACACACCAAGTACTTATGCGATTGAGTTCGGTTTGTAGTTTCACAGCAACCTGATCTCTATCCTTACCCTGACGATACACTAAAACATCGTCGGTATATGGACAATGTCTTCCCCGGTTCCAGTGATCTGCTCCCTGGTGATTCTCACAGTGTAGGCGTTGAACAGCTACCGGAGATAATGGTGATCCCTGTGGTAGGCCAGGATATATTGTTGTTGGTTCCGAAGTCGAACTGCCACATCTAGAAACTACTTTCCGTTGGAAGAGCGATCCAACTAAGGTGAAATGGACTTATTTTGAGTTCAAGAATCTTGACCCATGCGTCCTTAAAATCAATCGCTGCAGCAAAGGTTTCAATGCCTGAGAGGAAACCTTTATAGACATCATGGGCAAAAACTACTGCATTGGTCCAGGTTTCTCTTTTTGGAATGTACTCACCCAGGGTAGGTGGGAAAACACCTTGCCTCTCTAGCTGGCTTGATATTGACCTGGCAATTATGAATGATTATGTAATTATATATATATATATATATATATATATATATATATATATATATATATATATATATATATATATATATATATATATATATATATATATATATATATATATATATATATTACTGGATACATCCCCAATGATTTGAAAACATTCCTTTTCATCACACTACCGAAAAAGCCAATAGCTGTTCAGTGTGAGAATTATAGAACTATTAGCTTAATGAGCCACAAAACTAAGATACTACTCAAGGTCATTCAAGAAAGAATTCAACATAAAATAGATGAGGAAGTAGCTGAAGAACAATTTGGGTTCGGCAAAAACAGAGGCACAAGAGAAGCAATTATCTGTTTGAGGATAATTAAAAATATATATAGAAGTTCAAAAAAATATATATGTTTGTTTTATAGACTACAAGAAAGCTTTTGATAGAGTACAACATGAACGACTAATTACGTGCCTTCAAGATATAGGAGTAGACGGAAAGGACATCAGACTTATTATTAACTTGTATTGGGAACAAGTGGCGTTTATTAGATGCGGTAATAACTATTCGTCGCCTATAGAGATAAAAAGAGGAGTACGGCAGGGATGTGTAATGTCCTCAAGCCTCTTCAACCTATACACAGAAAGAAATTTTAAACAAGTTGAAATGCCTGGACTCAACATCAATGGAAGAATCATAAACAATCTTAGATATGCTGACGATACCGTGTTACTAGCAGAAAGTGAGCAAGAGTTGCAAGACCTAGTGGAAGAAGTAAACAGGCACAGTGCAGAATGTGGCTTAGATATTAACATCCAAACAACAAAAACTATGATAATTAGCAGTGAAAAGGAAAGGTCATCAATGAACATCACAGTAAACGGGCAGAAACAAGTAACACGTTTCTCTTAACTTAGACATATAATAACAGATGATGGCAGAAGTGAAATGGAAATAAAAAAGAGAATAGGAATGGCCAAAAATGCTTTCAACGGCATGAAATCAGTATTAACATCTAGAGAGATTAATAACGCATTAAAAAATGAGAATTGTCAAATGCTACGTATATTCAAAGCAACTGTATGACGCGGAAGCCTGGACATTGAACAAGAAACTAGAAAGTTGCATAGAAGCCCTGGAGATGTAGATAAACAGACGAATAGGGCGTATTTCATGGAAACAAAAACAATCAAATGCGGAGGTCATAGAAAAACTGGGAATGAAGAGAGAGTTGATGAAAGAATTAAAGAGGAGATAAGTGAAATATTTTGGCCACGTTAAAAGACATGATACTCTTATAAAAACCATTCTGGAAGGCAAGGTTGAGGGCAAGCGAGCAAGAGGTAGACAACGATACAAGTGGGAGGATAACATCAAGAGATGGACGAACATCAGCCTGATAGAATGTACAGTCAAGGCGAGAGACAGACAGTGTTGGAGATCCATTGGAGCCAACCTTCATTGCGGAGACGGCACCTGATTGATTAACTGTATCTGGTACCATACTTTCCCACAATGCCCACCTTCTTGGCTCGCATGGCCATCTCGTCTATAGTTTCCTAGTTTATTTTCAGTTTAAGGGCACACATGTGCCTGCAAAATATTAAATCTGCAAGCACTTATCCAGCCTAATAATATGTCCAAATAACACAAGGGCATGATATTTCTTAAGAGATAATAAATGCTTTAAAATATTACCAAAGAGATAATGACGAATTAAAAAGACATACATAGTTTGTCCTCTAAGAAACTGAAACTGCCCAAAGCATGCAAGATTTGAAATGAGAATGCGTTGTCTCTTAATCTTTCCCAATAAATTATTACTTTATTACATAAAAACTATTAAATGCTGAAATTAAAGCGATAATTTTCTTATACAATATTATTATGTCCCTTGTAGGAATTAGTATTGTCTCCCATTATATCTCTATTGTAGCTAAACGTGTAACACAATTTTGTCTAATTTACACGTGCTGTGAAGGATTACGGCATTGGCACATGATAACTGTGGACTCCACGATAGCTCAGCGGCTAGAAAGTTTCCCTACAGACTCGATGGTCACGTGTTCCAGTCTCCCATAGGATTGTCTTAACATTTTGTCAGGACTTCCACGTCAACCGAGAGTGATATAGGTATCTGGAAATATTCTGGGGAACAAAGTATGCCGGCAAAATATAGACCACATTACCCATCTACTGATCAATGTCTTGCTCTTCTCCTTCTTCTTCTCCTCCGCTTCCTCCTCCTCTTGCTGCTGCTGTATCTGCTGCTCCTCCTCCTCCCCCACCTCCTCCTTCTCCTCCTCCTCCTACTTCTTCTTCTCCTCCTCCTCCTCCTCCTCCCCCTCCTCCTCCTTCTTCTTCTTCTTCTTCTTCTTCTTCTTCTTCTTCTTCTTCTTCTTCTTCTTCTTCTTCTTTTACTTCTTCATTTTTTCATCTCGCAATGGATTCAATCAAATAAAAATTCAAGGACTGCTTCTTATGCAATAAGGCGCATTACGCATACAGTATTAGTCCTATATATGTTAGAGTAATTGACACTCAGCGGATGATGTGGACAGTGGCAGCCGACAATAGATCATAGAACCTCAAGCAACCGGCGCCCTGTCCTTTTAGATGGTTGATTTTATTTTTCCTTTTTAGTTTTTAACGGAATGAAATAGCAAATCTCAGTCAACAATCCTTAGTGGTTTCTTACGAGATGATGTTGATGTTGATGCTATTTCCACAGTTGTTGATGAAACTAATGAATTTAACTAATCTCACGCCAACAATCACTAGTGGTCTCTTACGACATCAGTTGCATAGAGATGATGATGATGATGATGATGATGATGATGATGATGATGATGATGATGATGATGATGATGATGATGATGATGATGATGATGATGATGATGATGATGATTACGTTTGTGGTGATGAAACATCCTAAAAAGCCTACACTGAAAGTGCACAGCACGGTGAAATCAAATATTGTTATGGAAGCTAATAAGTAATTCATTCTTCTAAAAGTGAATTAAGAATGTTAGATATGCAGGGGGACAGAAAGTGAGGTATGACTGGCAGATAGTAACACTATTTGTATTCGAACCCGATTGTATACCAAGGTGACAATTATAATTGATTCACAAATAATAAAAAGGATCGTATTTAGTTTCAAATTCTTTGTTTACTATGAGCTTGAACTACGATCAGAGAATCGGTTACTATAGATGGTTAAATAATTACTCATTAAACCATGCCTATTGCTATCCTAATTTAGTTGAAGTTAAAAGGCACAAGTTAATATACCTGAAACCCCTGAATTTATATCTTCTATACTTCTGAAAAATATTTTCACTGTATAGGTAAAAATGATCTAGAGACATTACACATCCATGCCTAACACCTCTCTTAATAGGTTAACTTGTTTGTTATGTGTTCCAATTCGTTATCGGATTAAATAAATGTTTGTATATCTTTTGCTGTACATTGCTGTCAACATCAGCATCTTTCAGCTGATTGTTGATTTCTTGGCAAGATTACGATCAGTAGTTTGTCATTGCTTTCTGAGCGACCGGCTCACATACCCCGTAAGTTACCGACGCCGTTAGAATCACTACCGATTCTCGCCGTCGTCACGTTACTTACGAAAGTATGCAGGATTACGGAGAAAGTCGCTAACTCCTAGGAAAGGGAGACCGTCTCTTATCAGATTATTTTAACAAATTAGCACTGCTTCCAGGTTAACCTAGACTAAAAATGTATCAATAAGTTTCTGGGGAGCAAAGGGAGAAAATTGGGGGGGGGGGGCGGCAAATTAAAGACCAATCAATCAATCAATCATGTGCTATGCCGGAAAGCGTGGGCGGTCATGACTCGCCATTTCACTCGATCACCAGTGTCGTGGATCAGCTCAGTGTTCCTGCCTCGTCCATGCCATGGGGCCAAGCCATCCAGTTATTTTCCTCTCGGTCTTCTTCTTGGTCTGTTCCCTTCGATCTTGCCAGTTGTCACTAAGTTCTCCAATCCATTTCTTCTCATAACATGTCCAAAAAATTTTGACTGTCTACGTCTAATTTCTCTAATCAGTTTACGATGTTCATTTGTCTCCTGTAGTACTTGGTCATTGGTTTTTCTGTCTGTCCATGGTATTCTTTGCATTTTCCTCAGAAACCACATTTCTGCAGCCATCAGATGCTTTTCAGCTTGACTGCTCATTGTCCAAGTTTCACATCCATACAAAAGAACAGGCTCTATGTATCCCCTCAACACTCTTTTTCTCGTTTCAATTGACATCTTTTATTGGTCAGAATGTTTTTCATCTTGCTAAAGGCTACTTTCGCCATGGCGATTCTTGTTCTAATCTCTTCAAGGCATCTCCCATCAGATGTTATGACTGTTCGAAGATAATTGTACCGATTCACTTGTTGAAGAATATTTCCATTTACTTGTATATTACATTGTGGCACTTCTTCCTTCCTAGTGACGAACATAACCTGAGTCTTTTCACAATTTAATTATAACCCCAGTTGCTCACTGTGTACAACAACCGCATCTACTAATTGTTGCAGATCCTGCGCATTGTCTGCAATTAATACTGTATCATCTGCATATCTAATGTTATTGATGTTTCGTCCTCCAATGCTGATTCTATTTACATCCTCTACATTTCTGAAAATATTTTCACTGTATAGGGAAGAAAGATCTGGAGACATCACACATCCCTGTCTAACACCTCTCTTAATTGGCTGATACTGTCCCACTTGATTATCAATCCTTATTAAGTTATTGCAGCTTGTTGTTTCCAATATATGTTTTTTTATAAGTCTAATTAAAGACCACATCATGGATAATATTGAGTACAAAATAAATGACACTTTAACACAGTTAAGACTCACCGCGCACATGGTGCTGGACGCATATTCTGTAGACTAGTCGGCACTCGCTGGATGACGTAGCCAGAAGCAGGCCGGCAATTGATCACAGACCTCAAGGAACTCACACCAAGATCTTTTTGAGATTGATTAGACTGTATGTCTAAAGTTTTCGAAGAGTTAGAATACCCAGATTTACGCCAGAAATCATTAGTGGCTTCCAACGACATTCATGACCAAGTACTGATGATGATGTTGATAATAATAACACCAGTCAATAAGTTTACAAACGATATTTGCGTCAGAATTTAAGTACACCTTTTCACGTTGATTTTGATATGCTGATTTCAAATATCATAACGAAATTCACCAATTGGCTCTATTTGTTTGTTACTGTAATGATGATTTTAATTTGCAGTAATACAAATAATGTATGCTTGTTTAATTATCTCGGGTGAACAGTCTTTTTACTTTAACATTATAACAAATTTGGTTACATACTCAATCAATTGATATTTTAACATACAATACTCATCTCTCTTATTATAGCTTCACGCAGTTTCGTAAATGTTCTAAATAGGTATTTGAAAGCCTCGTATGTTTTCTCCATTGCCGTGACAAAGTATTTCATGAGACCCAGATTAATGTGCAAAAGTGGCAACAAATTCTTGCTGGTGACAAGTGCTGGGTTCTCAACGTTCTTACTGCAAGGATGCAATGACTGCCTCATTGGCCAATGTCTTCTAATGTAATGGTCAATTCGTGCACGGCTATCCCACTCATAGAGAAAGCAACATTACGTGGTGTATCCACCCTGCAGTCCAAACAAATGAGAGACCACTTTTAAGTCACCGCAAAGTGACTAATGATGATGATCGCAGTTTATACACTTCAAAAGGTGCTTTAATTTCTCTGAGACGACGGATGGCACTTTGTACTTGTGCAGCAGCAGTGGTCGAGTAAACCCAGGCACCTTCTGCAACAATTTTTGGAACATCTGCTGCATTTTCAAATGAGACAGTCTTTCTCTTCAATGGATTTCGTTCCACAGTAGGACACATGTAGGTAGTGTTTTGTGTAACTTTCATCTTTTCCTCAATTGTTCTAAGTGAGGTACCGTATCTGGTACCATACTTTCACAAAATGCCCACCTAATTTATTTCAAGTTAAAAGGCAACAGTCATGTGCCTGCAAAAGATTAAATAATAAACTTTCAGAATATCATGGAAATTAAACGTCAAATAACATAAGTGTATGATATTTACAAGGAGACAAAATGCTTTAGAATATTACCCAAGAGGTATTGCAGAATTAAAGTGACATACAGAGGTTGTTCTTTAAGAAAACGAAACTACAGATACGCGAGATATGCTACAGATACGCGAGAAAACTAGGAAATGTTTGTGGTATTTTCTGGCGCTGGATAAGTCTACTGATTTCTCGAGTACGTCACAACTTCTCGTATTCATTCGTGGTGTCAATTTGGACTTTTAGATAACGAAAGAGTTGACATCTGTTTGCAGCATGCATTGACCAACAACTGGAAAAGACATTTTCATAGGAGTGCAAAAAGCTTTGCAAGACTATAACCTTCAGTGGAATCAGCTTCGAGGTTTTACAGTTGATGGAGAAAAAAAAACATGGCTACAGTGAGGAAGGGTCTTATGGGGCAGATCAGGACTCAGTTGGAAGATTTGCAAATTCCGGGCGCTCTGTTCATACACTGCATCATACATCAGGAAGCTTCTGTGGGAAAGACTTAGATATTTCTTGTGTACTGAAACCAGTCGTTTCTGCTGTGAACTTTATTCGGGGATATGCACTCAATCACCGTCAGTTCCAGGTTTTTCTTGAAGAAATTGATTCTGAATTCTGTGACTTGCCTTATCACACATCAGTGAGGGGCTCAGCTGCGGTAAAGTCCTGTTTCGTTTTTACAAGCTCCGAAACGAAATAGGTGTTTTCCTTACTGAAACAGATAGAGGTGATCCACAACTGTCTGATCCTATCTGGCTGTCAAAGTTGTCATTTTTGGTCGACATAACATCCCACATGAATGAACTGAATTTGAAACTTCAGGGAAAGGATAATCTCGTCTGTGATCTCTAGAGAATCATCATAGGATTTCGGAGAAAGCTGTAATTGTTTGAAGCACAACTGGAAGGAAAAAAACTTTTCTCATTCTCACAGTTTCAAAAGGTTTTTGCGCTACAATCGCTGAAGATGTCAACCTCGAACAAAAACAAAAAACAAAAAATTATTCGTGACTTGAACAAACATTTTGGAGAGATTTTCAGATCTTGACAGAACCAAGAGTGACATTCTTCTGTTCCAGAATCCGTTCGATTGTAACCTTGAGGATGTGCTAGTTGAACTACAACTGGAGCTCGTTGATTTGCAAGCAAATGACTTGTTGAAATAGAAGCACTAAGAATGAAAACTTATTGAATTTTACCGCCGCTTAATTTAACTGATGTTGAGTTTCTGAAACTGAAGAAATGTGCCGCTGGTATGGCACCAGTGTTTGGAACAACTTGTGTCTGTGAGCAATCATTTTCAAAAATGAAGTATGTGAAGTCAACACATCAAACGAGATTGACTGATGAACATTTGAAAGCAATTCTCTTGACTGGATGCAGCAATTTCAAACCAAACATTGATGATATCTTGAAAGCCAAATATCACTTGTACAAATCTCACTAACCATTTTGGCTGCTTAGTTTGTGAGATGCATTGCACGAAACACATGAGAGTTTGTGTGTGCATTGCACGCCACTCACCCATGATTAACTTTGTTTTTCGTCTTTTTTAACTAGAGCTTTCTTTCTGGCTTGCAAGTATTGTTAAAGTTAGTTGCATATCTTTTACAGGACGTTTGCAGTCGACACCTGCAGTTTTTGCAGTTATTGATGTCTTGGCAAGTTTACATTCAGTAGTTTGCCACTGCTTTCTGAACGACCGGCACCCATACCATTGCGTAAAAAACCAGCGCAACGCGGTCTGCTACCAAATCGTGCGCAGCTGTGTTTCGAACGCGGGTATACCGGCTTATGAACTGCGTCCGCCACGGAGACCGGCGCAAGTATTGTTCAGAATGACTTTCCGGCCCGAACTCGTCATTTTGTCAGTTATCCGGCCCGCCGTGAAAAAAATGTTTGGTGACCCCTTATCTAGGGAAACGATTATCTAGTCTTAGCTCAAACTTACAGTAAATAAAAGAAATAATTGGAGCTACATATGATTCTCTTTATTATTAGTGTGCTAATCAAACTTTGGCTTTTAAGGATATTTTCATCGAGCAGAGAGGGGAGTGACTTCTAAAAAGGACATTGCTGAATTATGATATTGTTTTTTACACTGGTGAAAAGCGCCCACTCTCTCTCTCAATGAGTAGTGGGCCTGCAGTCAGTAAGCTGGTATAGCTTTTCGGTCAGTCCTGCCGGCGTAGCTTGAAAGCTCGTCAGCAGGCGTCCAATGGTTTTGCATGTATCACCTTGTACCGGGAGGGCGCGCTTTAGCGATGCTACTCTTGGCTTGCGTGTGCGTGAATAGTCCGTCTGTCCGATAGATATCTGGTTGATCCTGCCAGTACTCATACGCTAATCCACGGGACTCTATCGAGGCCCCGAAATTGGACGAAAACCCTCTGAGGGCAAGTTCCAGATTCCAAAGTCGGTCGGTCAGTCCTACCTGGCATAGCACGAAGCTATCCAGCAGGCGACCAGTGGAAGTCACATGGTGGTTAGTAGCAAATATATTATGGGTTAAGTAGGTAATGAACCTACGTTCTGGTCTAGCAAACCGGTAGGGAATTACTTGATCCTAAAAATTGTGCTCAAGTACTTATGGAGCAAATTGGAGGAAAGGTGCTAGTCACGGCGCTGGAACTTCAAATAACTCTCCCCACGATGCCTACCGGCATAAGTGGAAGAAAACAACAAGAACAACAACACTGGTGAAATTCATTAGTTTCATAACTACCCAGAAAAAAAAAAGTATTATTATCAACATCACCATCAGTTCCTTGTCATGAATGTTGAAAGAGGCCACTAATGATTGCTGGCATGCGATTGGCTATTCCATCTCTTCGAAAACTTTAGAAACAATGTCTAGTCAACCTCACAAAGAGCTTGGCGTGAGTTTCTTGAGACCTATGATTAATTACTGGTCTAATACTTATCACGTCATCCAGCGAGTGCCGATGTGTCTACAGAATATGGGTCCAGCTCCTTCGAAGTCGGAGAGTGTCTGCCTGCACGGCGAGGAACCACCAATCTGCACACCAATAAGCCAGGCATGGGACAATGAATACTTACGCAAACCTCCGTCCGGTATGACATCACATTGATGTTGGACAACAGGATGTCTTCATCCAACATGCAGGACTTCACGCTGGAGTTCACAGCCAGCGAACACAAGCAAGCAGGCACCAGCATGGGTCCAGCACAGTGTGTGCTATAACACTTGACTGTGTTAGAGGGTCATTTATTTTTTTACTTAATCTGATCCATTAGGAGATGAAAGAAAGAAAGAAAGAAAGAAAGAAAGAAAGAAAGAAAGAAAGAAAGAAAGAAAGAAAGAAAGAAAGAAAGAAAGAAAGAAAGAAAAGATCAAGAACAAGAAGAAATTGAGCAGTAGATGGGTGATGTGATCTGTAATTTGCCGGCATACTTTACTCCCAAGAGCATATCCTGGTACATATGTTAATACCGCCTGAAGTGGAAGGCCTGGCAAATTGATAAAACAATCCGATGGGGAATGGAACACATGACCATCGAGTCCGCAGGGAAATGTACTAGCCACTGAACTATCGCGGAGTTTTCTCCAAGTTCTTCTGCTCTTCGCACAACTGAACTTGCCGAAAGGCTGATAGTTCAAAACAAATCGGCTCTCTCGGGACACAAGTCATTTGCTGCTTCCATCATACACTCTTTGATGAAGTTACCATCAGTAAACAGCGTTCCTCTTTCTGCAACCTTATGCACTATTTTGTAACTTGTACGAGTGACAGATTCATTTTCAGTAAACTTTCTAGTGAAGAGATCTCTTTATGTCTCTAAATCACGTTTCACGGACTCGTATTTCTCAGAGCGTAACTTTCCAGAAAACATTGAATATGTTGATAGGTGGTTTGTTTCGTAGTGACGCCGAAGACTGTACTCTTTCAAAACGACAATACTTTCGCTGCATATTACATAACTGGTATTCTGGTCCTTTGTTTCCACTAAGAAGTACTTTACTCCCCATTCTTAATTGAAAACGCGACGCTCGGCATCCACTTTTCTTTTCTTAGTAGCCATAATGAAGGGTGAAGTACACGGGATGTGAAAATAAAAAAGACATTGAATTACAAACATAATAAAAATCCGATTGAAACACTGGAAAAGCAGGGGACGAGGGGTCACTGGTGAAGCTACGGCTCACCAAAGGTACATATAAAGTTTATAGTGCCTTTGGTAATAGAATATATCTCATAATAAGGTTTGCAAAATATATAAATAGAGCTGGCCTAAATAAGCAGCCTAGAGCAGCCAGGGGTTCCGCCGAAACAGACCGAAATCGTCTAAATGCAACATTTCTGCACATCTGGTGTATTACATAAAGTAGGACAGACACTTGGATAATCTCACATAGTTCCTTGAGCAACGTAAACATTTGCGTAAGGATCTGCTCCAGCAGAAAGGTTGAAAATACACTGGCCTAGAGACCAGCTCGATTAACACCTTGACCGGGGAATTCTTCTGAGCTGGGAATAATATTTTCGTAATAGCACAAAGCTTCTATGGCATTGTTATGCTATGTTTGCTACTTTATTGCCTCTATTCACACTTGTAGTTCACTTACTTATCACTGTCAAACAAAGAAGTCCTTGTTACATACCTATAAAATGGATGACTGGCAAAAAGAAGTAAATATTTATGGAGCATCAGACTTGTGTTGACAACCGGACGCATCTGTAGGAGGGAAAGATGCGTTTATGTGTGTATGTGTGTTGCCATGAAAACCATGGTAACGTCAGATCGTAGGCGGCGCTACCACCAGCCGGGGAAGGACTTGGGATGGTGTGAATTAAGCAAACATCACAATTGAAAATAATAAATTTAAGACACATAGTAGCCAGGAGGTCTCCGCACGTGTGAAGATCACCTATTATTCTAAACATAATATTTACATTTAAATTATATCACAACGTCTCGTGTTCCATACGTTATATCAAGCAAGTTCGAGCACCGTCGGCGGGCCGGATGAAATGATGTCGTGGGCCGGATCTGGCCCGCGGGCCGTAGTTTGGTGACCCTTGCCCTAGATTATTAAATAGTAACTCATTATAACCATGTCTTATTCTTTCCTAATTTAATTTCACTTAAAAAGCACATATGTATATGTCTGGTTTTCTTCATTTATTGATTTCACTTAAGTTATGTGACTGCCAGACCAGGTGGTAACGGCTGTTTAAGCTTCTCGGCCTTTTCTCTATCCCGGATCACCGGTGTGCACAACTATATGCTGCAAAGTACCTTGCATTTGACATTGTCCTTGTTCTTCTTGATATTGACAAATTTGACATCTTTCCTTTTGGCTGAGAGCAGAAAGTCTTTGATCTCTTGAAACTGTTTAGGCATGATTCCTGTTAATATTTTCCTTCTTTTTGTTAAAATTTTTAAAGGCCTCTTAGTCCTATTATGTGCCTTTCGGGCCATTGTGGTCCACGAAAGTCCGTCTGCCAGTGTTAGTAGACAGTGGTTAGAGTTTGCAGTTTGGATGACCGCCTCTGCATCCTGGCCAGAACAAGTGCAGATAAATCTAAACTTTTATCTAAGTCAAAAGGCCTTTTGTTTAAATAAGGGCTCAAATAAGGGTGGCCAAGGCTGCCCCAAGAGGTTCCACGTTCCTGTGTCATTCGGATGTCCGCCTCTGCTGGTGTCCCTGGCAAGATCAGATGCAGATACTACAATTTGATATTTTTGTAATCAAAACATCAGATTTTCAGTGAGCTCTTTCCCTTGGCCCACATCTAGCGGTGGTGTTTTGTGTAGGTCTTCAGACTTCTTTATAGCGTCTAGTTAGCAACGGAGCTTGTTCTGAGTGTCCACCATTGAGTCTTGTAGAGGGCCGACGTATCTGGCTGACTGTTCCCGTGCTGTGTGTAGAGTTTAGGGTAGAATGGCTCCCACATGTTCAAGACCGCAATGATCAGTAATAGTATGCTAGCGATGGCTGTTACAACCACCATGTTTAGTTTCAGCTTGGAGTCCATGCTGATGCTGACTAAAACTGACTCCTGTTGTTTTAATTGATCTTATTTGTTTTAAAGGCCTCTTAGTCCCTCTATGTGCCTTTCGGCCCATTGTAGTCCACCAAGACCTGTCTGCCAGTGTTAGTAGATTGAGATTTGGTGATTCGAGTTTGCAATTTGGATGACCACATCTGCACCCTTGCCAGATCAAGCAAAGATTTTGTTTTTGTTTTGGTTTGGCGCTCGCTCGCTTTGAAATCAAGAGTAGTCCATACACACAACTTCTAGTAGCACTTGACCAAATTGTGTGGATTAGCTCTACATTGTCCCTCGCCATCGTGTCTCTACTGCGATACAAAGATGTGTGTAAGCGGGACATAATTGATACAGGCATTGATAATGCACATTGGGAGCAAGTCGCCGCTGAACGTGTTGCATGGAGGGCAAACATCAGAAATGGAATAAAGACAAAGGAGAAAATTATTGCAGATAAGTCACACACCGAGCGTGTGAGACGTAAGATGGTGCATGATGGTGGAAATGACCACGTGTTCACATGCACCCACTGTGAACAAATATTTACAGCGCGAATTGGCCTTATCAGCCACATTCGCTACCGCCATGGGTAAAAGTTATTATGCCTTTTTGAAGCACAAACTATCGTCTGTAAAGACGGCAAGGTGCCAATGTAAAATGCTTTAGAACATTTGCAGACCAACAAACACTCACTCTCTCTTATTTCAGCTTCACTCAGTCTTAGACATTTTCTGATGAGGTATTTGAAAACCTCATCTGTTTCCTCCAATGCCTTGACAAAGTTTTTCGTGAGACCCAGCTTCACGTGTAAAGGTGGCAACACGATCTTGCAGGTGGCGACATGTGCTGGGTTCTCAACGTTCTCACTGCCAGGCTGCAATGACTGCCTGATTGGCCTATGGTTTCTGATGCAATGGTAAATTCAGTGCACGGCTATCCAACTCACAGAGAATGTAACAGTACATGGCGTATCGATCCTGAGGGGCAAGCAAATGGGCGACCACTTTCAAGTCACTGCAAAGTGACCAATGATGATGATCGTAAGTTTATACACTTCAAAAGCTGCTTAATGTTTTAATAAATTTGTTTCATATGAACTGCGTGACCAACTGGAATTGACAATAACACATTACCATTATTCAACAAAACAGCGTTAAGACTCGTCTTGGATGAATACATGAAAATCCTCCGCTCTCCCAGTTTGTGATTAATTTTGAGGGCTGCCATTAAACCAGATATGTTGTCGCACAAACAGAGGTCATCCTCTTTGAAAGAGAATGTGATAAGCGGCTTCTGATGGTAACTTATATACATAAATTCTAGCATCTTCTGCCAGGAGATTCCACTGTTGCAATCTGAACCCAACAGCTTCCGCCTCGTTCTTATGTAAATTCAGATCACTTACAAGATCATTCAGTTCACTTTGGGTTATTAAATGTGGTTTAGTGGATGTAGTTTGCTCAAAATCTGGTCGCTTGAGATTGATGGTTTAGGACGACCAGTGTCTCCTCTTTCATTAATGGAAGCAGCTGAAAATGATTCTGGTACTTTGGGAACTGTTAAGTCACTATATATATATATATATATATATATATATATATATATATATATATATATATATATATTCATCATCATCATCATCATCTTCCACTTCTGCCGTCAAGCGTCGTGGAGAGGAATAATTTACGTTCCAGCGATCAGTCATTCCATGCTGTTGTACAATGTCTTTGATGTCGTCAGTCCATTTTCTTCTTGGACGTCCTCCTGGTTTTGTCGCAGATGATCTTTGATGTAAGGCCAGTGATGGTAGTTGCTGGTGTTGCATTCTAACGACATGACCAAACCACTTGATCTTCTGACTTTCAATAAACGTGGCACAAGGTGTTAATCCCACAGTCTGTCTGATAATAGAATTTCTTACTCGATCTCGGATTGTTAAGTTGGTAGCTCTCCTCAGGCCTCTCATTTCACAGGTAGTGATTTTGCGAAGGTGTAATTTGGATAAAGTCCAGGTTTGAGATTGTTAGCATAGGGTTGGTGTGAACGTGCTGTTTATTATCTGTCGTTTTGCGGACATGGGTATATTTGGATGTTTCAGTAGGGGTGATAGTTGATATGTAAGTGCACTAGCTTTTTGACATCTGATTTCGATTTCTCTGTCCAATCTGCTATCTTCTGTGATCATACTTTCAAGATATTTGAATTCTTTAAATTGTTTTAGAATTGTGCTATTTATCTGTATACTTAGTGGGCCCAGCGATCTGCTAACTCGCAATACTTCGGTTTTGGTTGTGTTTATACTCATATTGTGTCTCCTGTATGTTGAACTTAGTTTATTAATATGATCTTGCAGTCTGCCCTCGTCGCTATAAAACAGCCACTGGTCGTCTGCAAATAGAAGTTCATTGATTTCCTGTGGATCAGTTGTTTCATCTGGAGTAAAGAGTTCTAAATTTTCTGAATCTGTTCTGTCGAGACTTGCTTCTTTGGAAATTCTGTCCATGTAGATATTAAATAGCAGGGGAGAGAGCACACATCCCTGCCTCACCCCTGTATTGAATGTAAACA